>CM052193.1:1860101-2071911 GCA_028455805.1 Lasioglossum figueresi
CTTGTGGATAACTTGTTCTCTACAATCTCTAAGTCTACTTCTTTGCTGATGCGGATTCTTGGAGGGATCGGATGAGATGGAGAACTTTGAACAAGTAATTAACGAGCTAGTTACCCTGTAAGTAAGTCGTTTTCTATAGTCTAATCTTCCTGATACGGTATCATTCATCCTTTTACCACGTCGTGTGTCTCCGAGATGATCGATCGGACTTTCCACTACCACTTGCCTGGAATATCTGGCTCGTAAGAGGATCGCAGGATAGAATTTACGTTAACTTTAAAGTAGATCAGCGCAGAACAGACACATCGGTTCGCGGGTTGCAAGATTCGTATTAAATTTATGGTTGCTCCAAGGTAGATCATTTCGAGGCAGTTGCAAGGCTCGGATTAAAATTGCATCAGCGAGTCCGGGTAGATACGCAGATCGGTTCGGTGTTGATTTTTCTTTGCAGTCGAGTACTTTGTAAACAAGTTCCCTTTGACGACTGTCCAAGTGACATTCAATGTTCGATGTCTTTTTCCCACGAGCACGTTGTGCAAGGCTTCTCGGTCCGCGTCATAAGTGTCCTCGAGAACGAGTTCCAGCGTTTTCATTTTTCGCAATTGCACCCGTTAAGAATCACGCATTGATAAGCTTTCTTTCTCAATATTTCTGACGCCGGCAATTGCAGCCGCTGCGATCAACACACACACACACACGAGAGCGAAATAGAGCGGGAGAGAGAGAGAGATAGAGCAACTGACACCTGACGGAAGGCACGGATCCGCCGAGAAACGAGTTTGAAATTAAAACTTGATCCGCGTTTATCCACGCGGTGACGTTAAACTGTCGTTTGACACGGGTACGCTCGTGAATATTTAAATAATTACACCGGCGGACGCGACGAATAGAACTTAATATCGGCACGCTAACAGGTCGTGCCACTCGTTAACTATAAAACGACTACATTCGTAACTAAAATCTTGAGCGAGCGACGTTAAAATTCGGAATTCAATTAACAACACCGATGTCCCTGCAAATTCGATAACGTCGCTTATTCAGCGGTCGTTCCAACAAACGTGGCAACGTTTGCAATAATTGATCCGGACGTCGGCATATTTGACGAATACTAAGCCGAATTGGACACAACCTAAATAGTCAAATTAATGTTATACACTGCATCCTCTAAATTATAATAAACCGATCGAACGAGGATGATGAGCAGTGAAAAAAATTCGGACAGCAAAAATCACCGTGTCCACTGTTCTAGAAAGTGCTGGACGGTTAAAACGCGTTTACCGCGAAGGTGGGGCCGGCGATCGCTAAAAAGCGAAGTTATAGTGCTCGGAAAGGGTGAGAGAATCGAAATGCACCGGGTCCGCTTAGTATGCATCGCGCGGCGCGTTCTTACGGCCTGCTCGGAGTGCATTTCATTGCTGCGGGACCGCGAACTTCAGGAAAACGGCGACGCGAAAGGAAACATCGTTTCCATTAGAAGCGAGAAGGAGCGTTCTGCACGCGAGCCACCGGAAAATCAGCGACGGGCGAAAAGGGCCGCGTGCCTCCGGGGCCCCCGATGACACGTAAAAATTTACGAGCAGCCGCCCCTCGGGCCACCACGCCGTACCGCGCCGGCGCTCGACGTGCACTATTTTCGTGCCCCGGTTCTCCGCGTCCGCGATCACTTATGTTAATTAGCGCCCGCGGGATCGACGTCGCCCGTAAAACGGAGCGAGCTCGTTTCCAGTAGCTACAATTGATAGTCCATTCTAATGGTGGCCGGGTCGAGCGTGACGGTTGTATAAACGCTTCTGGATAAAATTAATTTACGACTAATTTGGGACTCCGCGTTCCGCACTGATTTTAGAGCGAAGTTTACGACGCCCTTTTGCTTTACGAGCTGCACTATCGCGATAATTCTGCCACTTTTTCAAGATATTTTTGTAGCCAGAAATTCGTTGTTAACGTTCAATAGAACCATTCGTCGACGTTCGCTGTTTTGGTAAACCGGTCGCTTTGTTTTCAACGAATCGATGATCGTGAAAAATGTGGCGTTTGTTTTGCGTTTGAAAAAGCTTATACAATATTTACATTAAAAATTATGAGAACACCAACTTCTCCAGAAATAATCTGAAATTATGAATTTCGGAACAACGTTGCTACCACGGCGTTCCAACCCCGCCACAAGGGCAGAAAAGATTACAGGTTCCTGGAAACCGGCGCGGCGGAGAATGCGAATTCGCGGGAACGTTTCGCGGAAGGTAGTCTCGCGGGATCTGGGGTAAAGGGGTCGATCGAGGTCCCCGTCGTTCTACACCCCCGCAAACATATGGGGCCCATTGTGTACCCTTAGGGGTTGACACCCCGTGGCGGTTTCACCGGGGCCGCGGAGATACGAGTCGAGATACGGGCCGCCTTTATGGAACGTACACCATGTTTCTCCGGTGAAAAGCCGCCCTGAAAACCTCCCGCGCGCGCGTTATACAGCGATGATGGTAGTGGCGGTGGTGCTGGTGTGCGACGGGGGTGGCGTGTGATTCGACAAGAGAGGTCGATGTCGCGAGTTCCGCGAGTATACACCGACTGAATGGATTTCGCACGTACGGAGTCGTACCCTGCCTGCGAGTTCGTGCATCCTGCCAACCAGCTCGCTTCGGTTTTTTATTGTTTTTTTTTTGCTTTTTCCGTTTTTCCCCCGATGAATCAGTTTTTTCGTTTCAATTTTTGTTAACACGCTCCCGCCGCGTCGAGATGAACGCTGCGCTGTTTAATTTGTCTGTTGCGTGAACTCATTCGGTTGGCGAGTTGCTATTGTCGTTTGCAGTTTGACTCCCGCGCGCTTTGTTTCGTTCGAGGATGCAGCTTCGTGTTAGAGATTCTGGTGGAGAAGCGTGGAGATCGGTTTAACACCTGCCTTTCTTCTTTCAAAACATTACCAACGATGCAATAATATTGATATAATAAAAAGATTGACGTATCCCTATGAAGTATCAAACGTCATCGAATCGATGAGAATCGTAGGCCTAGTTAGCGAATAGAATTCGCCGACTTTTTTTAACGAAACAATCACTGAAAATTGACCTTAAACAAATCGTTCGCCTCGCAATCGCAACGCTGCCTCCGTGAAAGAACCAGAGCGAAGGCTGTCGAGGCAGAAGCGATAGAAGCCAAGAGAAGGAGCAAGAAAAGAGAAAGAAAGAGGTGGGGGACTATCGTTCATCGGCGTGGTCCCACAGGGGACCAAGATATATCCGGAGGGCAACGTGGTCGGTCGGTGTAGGGTAAGGGCCGTCCAGGGAAGAGGAGTCAGACCACCGTTCCACCTTATCACCTACCAAATAATGGAGGCATATTGAATAGATAGGCGAGCCCGAGCGATGTGTATCTGATCCGGGAGAGTCCCCGGGGGATATTAAGGAATCGGCCCTTTTCCACGCCCTTCGAGTATCGGCGTCTATTCGCGCGGAACGCTATCCCCGGCGAGGAGAAGTGTTTTCGAATAAATCCGCAGTCCTCTCACGTTCGCCAAACCTGCCCCACCTCCCCTTCATTCCTGGTCCTCTCTCTCCGGTTTTCGGTTGTCTCTCTCGCTCTCGCTCACGCTCTTTCTCTGTTTCGCCGAGGGATCGCGCGACGCTGGAAAAGCTTTTCCCCGGGCTTTCTTCTGGTACAAACAAATTCCGTGTCGCCGTGAAATCGATCCGTGACAACTGATTTCCATGCGGCGAACACCATGACGCGAGACACGAACCACTGTTCCACAGGAAATGGAAAACCGTGCCGCCCAAGGATTTGTTGCTCCTCGTCCGCACACGTTCGCTTGGTTCTACTCGATCTTTTTATTGTAAGAAATTTAACCCTTTTGGCCCTGTTGGGACACACGTGTCACGGTGCATATTTCTGATCAACAGTGGGACGCGTGTGCGTTATTTGTGTTGTTTTATTGTTTTTATTGGTTATCGTGAAAAGAATTTATTTTAGCGGGGAGTGTGGCTTCGGAGTAATGCAACTTCGCGTGCTTCGTTCCATGAAAAGTGTCTAAAACAGTCGTTCTAGTAAAACTAAAGATTTTCTTAAATTTAACAATTTGCGTGTTCGACGAGTGCATAAATCGTACAGTGTGAAGTCTAACGGAACAGCATGTAAAAATAAATCTCCGCGATGTTGCTCGGCCGAAAGTCGCCGTGTGGCAGTGTTTCCCGGAGGAACGGGCGCTATAGTTCGAGGAATTCAAATAGTTGAAGGCCACCCCCACCAGGGTAACTTCGCCTAACCGAGACCACACGGACAGGTGTGATCACGGACGACCACGGAAACCGAGCGTGTGCCCCGTTGTCTGTACACGGCTCGCACACTCATTCCTCCTTTAGTTCCTCCGGTGGACAAAGACGAGGGGAATCGAAACGGCGAGCAAACGGGAGGGAGGCGGGGGAGTGGCAGAAACGGAAGGAGAAGCGAAATCCGTGTGTTCGTTGGCTGGCAGCGTATTGGATTTGTTGGCGGTGTGTTGAACAAATGATTGCGCAGCTACCGCCATGGAAAAACTTGGCTGGAAGCGGCTCGATTCGACTGTTCCTACGGCCTCTCTCTCTCTCTCTCTCTCTCTCCCACCCCCCTTACTCTAGATTTCTCTCTTTCTCTCTTGTTCTCTTATTCTCCCTCTCTCGGTTTCCTCCGCCTCGGGACCGAGCGAGGGTTGTCGAACCAAGAAAGTTTACGGGCTACAAAGCGCTCCCGGAGAAAGAGCCGAGAGAGCACAATCGTCTCGAACCCGACGCCCACTGCCACCCCCCGTGTCCCACCCCCGTTAGCCACGGTCTAGTTCTATCTCGCCGTGTGTGGTGTGTACACCCCCGGCCACAAGTATCGCGAGTTCCAATCGGTTTGCAATAGAAAGCAATCATTTGTCGATTTTTCTGTACTCCTCTTAATTTTCTAATTAACAGACTGCGGATCTTCATGCAAAATAAACATTTTCCTCGAGTCACATGAAAATGTTTTTAAAAATGTTTTAACCACTGTTTTAAACACCCCCGTTTTTATCGAAAATGCATAAAATCATTGGAATGGTTAAATTACTTTGATTTTGTAGCATTTTAGAGCTTAAGTGTTTTTTTCAAGGATTTTAGTTTGGTTTTCGGCAAGTGCGGCGATACTTGTGACAGGGGGTGTACGTTCCAACGGGATAGGTGGTGGTGCGTGGCGAGAACCTGCTGAAATTTTGCGCCTTTCGTTCGATCGAACGTCGCGTCGCCTCGGCTGTTAGCATTTTCCCGGACAAGTTGGCCACCGTGTCGTTCGGGGCGCGTGTCGAGAAAAAGTATGCAGTCCACCGGTAATACTCGAACGGAATTCGAACCTCTGTCTCTCTCTCTCTCTCTCTCGCTGTTTCTCTCTTTCTCTCTTTCTTTCTTAGCAACTTCGCTCGAAGTAGTTCTCGAGCTGACGTTCGCCGCGGATAACGGAACAGACGAGAGGAAAGGAAAAAGGAGAACCGTTCGCGGCTTTTAGGGATTACGAGACTGCGGATGTTTATGCGAGTATGCAATCTTATGCGTTACGGAGATTGAAATGGAGAGAAAAATGCACGCGAAGAAGTGCAGCGCTTTGAATCCTCGGAAAGTCTAGCGTCATTGGGTACATGGATGATAGAGAGAAACTACAATTGTTCGAATCACACATTTTTGTATATTCACATGGAATTTCCAAACTGAACAGATTTTCTTAGAAAAATGTTTCAGCCTGTTTTACAGTGTACATTGCTAGACTGCAAATGTGTAGGAAATTCCAAACAAACAAAATTTTATATCCCAAAGCAGCCGACGTGGTTAAACAAAAATCAATACAAGTACCTAGTTCGAAACTTCGCGACAAGCATAGACACTTAAAATCGCTCCAATTAAACTCCTTCTTCCTATGAAAAGGAGAAAATCGGTTGGAATACTTTCACGAGCCACTTAACCGCCGAGGCGATCCTGGAAGGAGGGCACCAACTATTTCCGCGTTTGCGAAAGAGACCCGGAAGGGGTCGGCAGACTTTCGGCAAAGACAGGGTCCTTTGTTGCGCAATTTACACGGCCGTGAGCGAGGGTGGCAGGGGGTAAAGAGATGTCTAGATTTACGTGAGCGGCTCGAGACAAGAGATTGAGAACGTCAACACGTCGAGAGGCAGAAGGACAAATCCAGGGTCCAGGGGGGAGAAGCCCGGCGAAACGTAAAGCCGCGCGGCCTTTCGAGTGCAGACTTTACATATTTGTATTCTACTTTCGTCTGTTTGCCGAAACATAATATTTCGGCCGGAGCCGCCGCCGCGTAGAAGAGAGGAGGGAGAGACCCAGGTTGTCGTTTGCGTTTGCGTTTGCGCCGACCAGACGGTCTTCCTCCGAGTCCAAGTAGCTTTGTCGAGTCTAATTTTGAGCCGGCCTGCCCTGTACCTTTGTGCCATCGATCCGGCACTCTTCATTTCGCCTCCTTCACCGCGTTAAACCACTCCGCCATCCTGCTACCAAGTTCTTCGCTTCCGCGGATTCTCGGAAGACCGACTTTGTTGCGCGCCGGACCCCTTCAGCGGCCGCCATTTCTCGATCGCTTAACGATTTTGCAGAAAAGGTGGAAGAGAGTACCAATTTCTGAGCAGCTTCAATCGCAAATAGAAGCGAACGTCTGACTAAAAAGTTAACGAAGTAAAATTTATTCAATTTAATTCTAGACATTATTTCAACAACTTCAGAATAAAAAGGGAAGGACAATTCAAGTGACGAAATGGCGACGAATTGAAATACCGAGTAAAACACAATCCGTTCAGCTGAAAAGCAAGAATTGTTAGAATCGTCAAGGATTCATTCGTTTGAGAGCGTAAAAGGGGTTTCGATTTCGGAATGACACTAATTGAAGAATCCTTCGTCCGAGGATTTCGCGAGAGGCGGAAGCTTTCGGATGCCCCCGAGGAAGCGTGATCCCCGTATCGGTCGCCGTCCCCGTAATTATATGGTTGGAAAAGAGTTGTTTCGCGGGGCCCGCGCGCGCGTCTTTTTATTTTCTCCGACGGCTGTCTGTTTGCGCGTAGAATGGAAGCCAACGGGCGGGCGTACGTATACGTGTGTGTGTATGTGTGTGTGTGTGTGCAAAGGGTGGCCAAGGGAGCCAGGGTCGTAAGATAAACTCCTCATTAGCGCGACAAACCGCGGAGGCTTAATTATCGCGTGGCGGGTGGCCGTTCCTCCCGGCGATTTGCCGAGGCATCCGCGACGACGACCGCTTCGTCATAAAATACGTCGCGAGAGTCCCAGAGGACCCGCAATTAAAATTATCGAATGCGTCGATAGCCGATGACTAGTAATGATCTCACGAGCGCGCGGGAAATCGTCGAAACATATGGCAGAAGAGTGGAATGGCCGGATTGAAAGTTGATCGTTTTTCTTTCCTTCCTGTTCCTTACAATTGGTGCGCACGATAATGCAGACAATTATTTTGTACACGGATTCACAGCCCAGATATCGTTCCACAGATTCCAAGTATTTTCAAAAGCGCTCAGACACGACGAGAATAATAAACGAAGAATTGGTTACTGGTTGGACGTTCTAAAAAATTAGCATCGCGGGACTTGCTTTGAAAATAAAGGAGGTTAATGTATGCGTCAGGGCGGTTTTTCGACGAAGGCTCGTCAATTAAAATTGTCGAACGCATCCCTGGCCGATATCCGTTCTTATCGCAGCTTCCGGCACACGGTCGAACGTGTGGAGCATCCGTGGCGAGGTTTCTCCGGACCCCTAAGCCGTGTGCCCCCGCCCCCCTTAAACAACCGGCGGCCGATAATTATCGGGAACCGATTATCCGGGAATTTTCGAGGATCGAAGCTGCGAGCGCGCCTCGATTACATATCTCTTCATTACGGCCACCCTGGGGGTCCGTTTTCATGCGTTATGAACGGACAGGTGGGTCGATCAATTTCTGAGAATGTTACAAACTCGCTGAATCGTGTGAAAGCATATTAAATAGACTGTCTCTCAAAAATATGTAGTCTATAATTTTTCCTCAAATTTCAGCACGTTCCCAGTATATTGTCAGTAAGATTCACAGATACCTTCCGTGTTCGAGTTGGGAAAATGCATAATTAACGACACAACGAAGTTTCTAAGAAAGTGTTTTCAGTAGATTGGCACAATTCCCTATGATCGACCTCAATGAAATTCTCAGTACATTTCGTCAATTTCCGTAATAAAGTAAAATGATCTCGCGATCTCGGTACCTCCGTTTTGCTAATTTCTCTAACAGAAGAAAATCGACTTGGATCGCCGATTTCCGGTTCCGCGAGCGGGTCGGATAACGAAACGCTCAATCAGCGTGCCGAGCGACGAAAATGGAAGAAAATGGTCGGAAGGGAAAATCCGGCGATCAGGATGCGGCGCAGGATCCCGGCGAGGTATTTCGAAGGACGACGAGGCAATCGGATTGCTCGCACGGCACGCATACCCGATGAACCGAGTCGACGTCGCACCGGGGGATGGTTCTCGGCGTCGTTTCTATTAATTTGCGGGGCGTCGCGGTGCCCGGCGTCCTCGGCGACGATTCCGCATGCGAGACCGCACGCGCCCACGCTTTTTGTCCGGCCCCGCTCGCATTATATTAAGTTTGATCCGCGCGCATTCCGGCCGCGCGGTGCACCGATTGAATAATGCGGCCAGATTTTATTCCTCACGGCCCTCCGCCGACGACGGGAATCTCGTCTGCGATCTCTCTATAGCCCTTGCCCCCTGTTCCCTGCCTCGAAGTGTTTGTACTGGGTGGCTGGAATCGTCGGGATTAAAATTACGGTGCGCACCGATGAGTGTTCAATAGGTGAAGAAAGTTGAAGGTTCGTAGATACGATTCTGCAATGCTTTGCACCGAAGTAGGCTTCCTAATTTCTGCGAAATTAGAGTGTTCTGGATTTGTTGCAAGGCACTGGGACCAGATCAAAATTTTCTCCCTCGATAATTTTATCGAGGCGATAATAGTACGTTACACATAATAGTAGTACCTTACTGCAATTTAGTTTTCTTTCAGCTCACGTACAAAAATGATCTATTGAAATTTAAGATCTTTGACCTTTTGGTTCTGATATTTTTGAGCACCTTGTATGCGAAAGTGGTGTCTTCCTCCGCGCACTTTCGACAGTGCGAGTGGCCAGCTGGACCCACGTTAAACAACGGCAGCGAATGTTGAATCGTGGAGATTATCTCTCCCACAAAATTCTAAACAATCCCACAATCCAGATTCGACATCTCAAAGCACGTCAACATCGACCACAGAAACAACAAAAATCCCCAACACCCGTCGAAGACCTATCCCAACATCAAACCACACAAACAATCCCGCGGAACAACGGTAACATCGGAGATACCGTACAGTGGCGCCATCATCATCAGCAAGTATCACTTCCACTCTATGTAGCAACAAACAGAACACCCTCGACCCGTAAGAATCCCCTCGCAACGAGCCGGGCCAAGCCTGTATCCACGAAAACAACATCGAACAACGAGACACAACGATCAAACCCTCCAAGCTGAATCTTTCGATTGCAAACTATCAAACCCAACGATCAATCTCACCCGATCGTCATCCTGCGCAGCTCGCGAGTCCTTTCCGGCAGCATCCGCGAGGATTCACTTTGCAAGCGAGGTACACTGACAATTAGAGTCTCTCGTGCACAGGGTCTGGTTCACTCGACGCAGGAGTCGGTCAGCGACGGGTCGCCTAATCGTCCGGTTTCTGGTGGTGCGGGCGGGTTTCGCGCGGGTTTCGCGCGGGTCGCCGAAATTCGGGAATCGACGCGAGCGGATCGCACTTGTGTCGGTTGCGGGCAGGTAGCATCTGGGCACTGAAACCGCGGCGGATCGAGTGCTCGACGGTAGAACGGGTTGTTGCGGGCCGGGTAGAGGAAAGAAGGCGAGCAGGAAGGACGACGGCGAGCGAGAGAGAGTCCTTTATGGCGAATCCACTGGCCCGCCACCCGTTCGTTCGTTCGTTCGTTCGTTCGTTCGTTCGTTTAGCTCCTCCGGTTCTTCTTCTTCTTCCTCCGATATATACACGTCGGAATGTTAATGAGTTGTCGCATCGGGACAACGGGCCCGGGCGATCGAATTATTCGCTTCTGACCGGCCGATCAGATAAATCTCGAGCGGTTTTGCCGCTCGCGGGTACCGGACGCCGCCACCGGTGCAACGCATATTTCCTGCGGCCGGGATCATCCCCGGATAACGCGAATTATGCGGATCGACCAGCCTAACCGCGACCCCTATCTGATCCGGATCTCTGCGCAGAACCCGCTGCAATTAGCGGACCGCGTTATGCCGAGTTTTATGAAGTCTGTCGAGGTCTGTGTTTCGGCGAATCGAGGCTGGTCTTGCGGAAGCTAATTTCGGGATGGCCAAGGTTCTCAATTTAATTTTATGCGAAGCGCAAAATTCACCGTTCTTTAACATCCATGGGATGTCGCAATTCATTGTTCCTGCTCGTCCACTGTAGATAGGCTCACAAAAGCAATCGAGCAGCTGACGTTTTTATATTGGGTTGTTCGGAAAGTAATTTCGTTTTGTTTTGTGAAAATGAAAGACAATTTTCGTATAATGAACAAATATTTTATTAAATTATATATTGGCCATTCCGGTCCAATACCTTTTGCCATCTTTCTGGTAGTAGCATGATTCCACGCTCATAAAATTTTTGGTCTTTGCTGGCAAAAAACTGATCGAGGTGGTTTTTGACCTCCTCGTTCGAAGCGAAGGTTTTACCGCCTAAAAAATTTTGCAGTGACCGGAACAAATAATAATCCGAAGGTGCCAGATCTGGAAAATATGGTGGGTGTGGCATTGTATCCCATTCAAGCTGTAAAAGCTTTTGGGGAGTGACCAAACTTGTATGAGGTCTCGCATTATCTTGGTGGAACGCTACACCTTTTCTGTTGAAGTGATTCATTCAGTTTGTCCAGCTGATAACAGTAGACTTCCGAATTAAAAACAACAACAAAAAAACAAAAATAAACAAAAATTTGCAATCCAGTTCTGACACTGGCGTACTGTCAACGCATCTTCTCCATACACATCGGTTAATTTCTTTCTGGCTTGAATAGCATTTTTACCTTTTCTATAGCAAAAAAGTAAAATATGACGAAAATGCTGCTTATTGCTCTCCATATATAAAAGGGCACCAACCAAAAACTACTGCGTAGAAACAATTGGACTTTTTCTCACATAAGCCTTGCTATATCAGCTCTCAAAACATATAATGATTATGCGGCTTAAGTGTGAAATTGGTTGCAAAAAAATACAATTAAATCCACTGTCGGGAAAAAACGAAATTACTTTCCGAACAACCCAATATTTATTTTAGCTTGACATTGAGCTAACATATTTTTAATATTCTGCAATTTCTTCGAACAGACCACACTAGCGCACCATGTCGAATATGTCCCCCGCTAAAGGAACGCACCTGAATTTATGTAGGGGATGAGGATCGTTAGGGGAATTTGCGAAATCGCATTGCAGGGTTCTTCCGAACGCGGACCGGATTTTAGAGAAGAGATTCCGCGTCACGATAGCCATAAACACCAGCGGAGACCGTTTCTTTCGGACAAGTTCGAAATTAAAGATTTCTGCGCGATATTATGATGTATTCCCGAAGGTATTCCGATCGAGGTTCCATCGCATTCCGCGTTCCTCTGCTTGTCCCTTCCGAGACGTTTTTGGTAGCTGTTTCTGCGGAGGTGAATTTTAATTTCTCTGGGACGGCTGCGAGTATGTAAATGTTGCATTGCTCGGTGAAAGGTCGATCGTTTTTGTTAAAAATTTCTCTTCAGTATTTCATTCCCCGAGGATTGTTTTCCTTTTTTGAAGTGAGATGTTTGCACAGAGATTCGAGGCTGAAGGTATCTCTTATGTCGACATGAGTCATGAAATTGATGAAGGAGATTGAAGGCTTGAGAAAATCTTGATCTTTATTCTTTCTCACAATCCGTATCCGTGATCTGTTCTCATGTTGCTACTCGACTATAGGTATTCATTTTTTATCTTTTCCGAATCTTCTAGACCAGAGTAAAATTTTGTTGGAATCTGATTATTCGGTGCGAAGAGGAAGTTTTGGATTTGAGTCAAACATTGTTTTCGGCGAGAGAAACAGAGATTCATCCATATTTGAAAATTAATTTTCGTACTGTGAGAGTAACAAATCAAACGGTTTGCGAAATACACGAGGCTATAAAAACTAATCGAATAAGCGGGTTCGATTTCGCCTGTGTTTCGTGGTTGCTGAGTCAGCCCACGAATTGCTACAGCGAAAAATGAATTGAACGAACTGTTGTAAGATGCGGTACGCTTCCTCGCCGTTCTCAGAAATGATTAACAACAAAGTAGCGCAGGCCGGAGAGTAATCGAGGAAAAAAAGGCTTCCAAGGCTAGGGTTTAATCCAACAAAAACACGCAACGCGTATCAGACACGCGTCCGCGCGCAGGTACGAATTAAACCAATCGGGGCCGAACAAGATAAACGTAACGAGCTCGGCGTGTTACGTCAATAATGCCGGTATCTATGACATCCTATAATTAGTCGGCCGGTGCGGACGGCCGACGCTATTTCGATGTGGATTTCCCTGCCGGTTCGTTAATGCAACCATTTCCCTACCAAATTCGCCTAACACGGGGTATACGAATAAATTCCTCCGCGAAACCACGCGGATCTTCCATGCAAAACACGTCCCCAGGGGGTTCTTTTCGGTGCAGCCTCTTTTTCCATTTGAATATTCGTCGCGTCCACCGGAGATCTCGTTCTTGGCCCTTTCGGCCCTCCTTACGGATAATTAATGCGCGGCCCAGAAGAAGAAAAGCCGGCGGATCGCATGCGTTCGTCATCGGTAGCGATGGGAGCAAGTTCACCTACTCGCGAGCCCGAACTAATTTGTTCCGAGCCAGTCAAGTTTCATTTCCTTGATTACTTTCGCTCTAATCAAATTGTTTCAAATACAAACTCACCTGTTAAGTCTAGCGTAGCTCCCATCTATTCCTTGATTTATTCTATTACATTATGTATTCTCCAATTATTAATGTTTTTGGAATGCGAATGTTGGAATTCATGAAGAAAGTTGTACATCCAACAATCATTTCTTTTTCAACTGTAAGGGGAAACTTCTCCACTCTTCGGAAAAACTCGGAAAAATTCTCTGTTAGTTTACGATCATCCTCGCAATATTTCATGATCGTATGATTCCACCACCATCTTTTCCGCAGTCAAACTTTCAAGACGTAAACGACTTGATCGAACTCGAAAAACTCGCTTCGTTTTAACAATCACGGGACAAAAAATTGGAGGAGGATCATTTTGACAGCGCTGTCAGTCTCAGTGTCAATTCGTCTATCGTCGATCGGAGAGCGCAGCGCAGAAATCGGCTGCGCCATCGGATCCGCAAAACACTCGGCGAACGGTCGCCCGACAGAAACCTGTTTCCAATGAACGACTTCGATGAAGCGTAATACGAAATTCCTCGTGAAAATGAAGTCGAGCGTCAGTCGGTCGGACGCTCTTAAACCTCTCTCTTTCTCTCGTTCCTCTCTCCACTTGGTTTCTTTTCCCTTTTTTCTTTTCTCAACTCGAAGCCGGAGGATCGTCTCTCGTGTGTTCGAAGCGAAGCGTCGAACGCGTCGATCCGCTCCGGCCGAGCGTATTTGCTCGCGATAACGAGCGACGTCCGCGACGGGCATTAATATCGGCGTGCCCTATAAGCGGGTAACTCGGTGTCCACGAGACGGCGCGGGTATTTACATACCAGCCGGACCGAGCAGGAACAAGTCGGTTCTCACGTGGGGACACGCGTTTCGAGCTCTCTCTATTTCTCTCGTCGCATCCGGATCCATAATGACTAGACTCCGCGTTTTATACTGCTGCACCGTTATCTCTCACTTTCCGATCAATTTTCCATTTAAAAATACGGGAGACAGGGCAACTACAAAACTGCAGATTTGATGCGTTTGTGGCAAAAATGGGTACGCGCAATTTAAATCACTGGATATATTAAAAAGATTTAAGGACATCGGTGCATCAATTTGGGCTTACCAAGATAATTGGAAAAAGAAATTTCTGTTTGGTTCCTATCGATGCAAACAATTTGCATAAACATCCGCAGTTTAATTATAACTGTTCTTTATCATCCATAAAGTGAAATTTGTTTCAATCGATTTTGTGATTTTTAATGCTTCGCACTCGAACGCATTTATTTATTTGTCGTTGTATTTATTATCGTCACTGAAGTAGTCGATCTATTTAAATTGAATCCCTTTTCCTCTTGTTAATGCATCTTGTTCAAATATTTCATTTTATCGCCGTACAAGAGGGATCAGATGATGTTTCTGAGAGCTGGTTTCGGAGACAATCTACGAGTTAATCCTTCCAGACTCGAATCATTATTCTTACCTGTTACCATTGCCTTTATTCGAGGTGGTTTAAGATGCTTTAACTCGATGAGGATACCGAGCGATAATATGTATCGCAGTCATTCATAGACTGCGGAATTTATGCAGAATAAAAATTGTTAGAAGGAACAGTAGCCCCTCAAGAATATCCTTCCTTCTTGAATAATTAATACAAACCAGAATCGCTATCGAAAAATCGTGAAAAGGAAAAATCTAGACCACGCTTGTTGGTGCGAAACTGCATAATACGACCATGAAAACGGAGTCAGGCCAGAAATTCGTGAAAACGAGCATCGTAGAGCACTGACGATTGCTTAAAGTCACAATAATCTGTCGAAACGGAGGGTCATCGGAATGATAAAGGGGACTCGATCAGATTCGGCGGACGCGTTTTGCGCTCGAAAATGCAGAAAGGGCAGGCATCCGCGAGCGGACGTTACGAGACACCGGCTATGCGGCTGGCAATAAATCAAATCGAGTTTTTCAGGGCAATGGCCGCCGCTGGGCACGAATGGTAATGAAAACCGGCGGACGATACAGCCGCGATAACATTCCCCGCGGCCGCGTGTCCCGCTCGCGACGATGCCAGCGACGACAAGCACGGCTGCGACGACGACGACGAGGACGACGGATCGTCTGTGCAAAACCGAGCCGACCCGTCGTCGCATCCCTCGCATTCTCATTGTCCGCTTGCGATCATACGTTACACGTGTCCACGGCAAGCGTACGTGCGCGAGCTCCGAGCGGAAAGATCGTTCAGCTCGTCTCCGCTCGCAGATTTCTCGATCGAGGCAGAAAAAGTGTCGTGGTTTTCGGAGATTCTGCTGACAGAAGCTGGACTGGGAAGTTTGTGTTCCTAGAATTATGTACGTCCGTGCGGTACTATGTTCCTGTAGCGGTTGGAAGCACAGTGAAGTTTTTCTTCGGAGTTCGTCGAGGACTGTGAGTATGTTGATACTTTGAATATTGACATTTTTGTGAAAAATGTTTAGACATGTAAATATTCGCATTCTTCAGCTGTTTATTGAACTGATTACTATCTTATTAATCTTCAACATAAATGGTTCATTCTATGGTCAGCTGCACGTTTATGTCTAACAATTTCTCCCTTGAGAATCCTTTGAAGGAAATACGGCAATTATTGGAAACTTGAAGGAACAGACTAATAATGAGGGGCAGCCTAACTGTACATTTAAAATGCAAAATGTAGCCAGTTTTATTTAAAATACAGCTCTGGCAGTCCCACAAAAACCTAACAACGGTCACAAGACCCCTTTCATCAGACCAGACCAACTCCGCAATCGTCAAAACGATTCCACCATAACAATTTCCACCGAAAAGACATAATAAGACGGTAGACCACCAAAGCTAACTGTGGATCGCCAAGTATCGGTACAACCGGTGCTCCACAGACAAAGGCCACCGCCTCGGTTTGTCTATTATTACCCGAAATCTCTGATCGTAGGTCCCTAGAGATGATCGATACAGGTGGGTCGGGCCAGGTGTCTCGATCAGCTGATTGATGGCGCGTGCGGTAAGTTTAGCGCGTCCGAAGTGCCGATAATTGCAGCTCCTAACCCGTGTTCGTTATCAGAGAGCGATCCGACACGGTGCCGTCGCGCCGAAACGGATTTATCGATTGAAAAGCGATCAATTTCGACGTCGAACGAAATCCAAAAAACCGTGGGCCAGCGGAGAGAAAGAGAGAAAGAGAGAAAGAGAGAGAGAGAGAGAGTAGTCTCTCTTGAAAAAGCAGGTTGCAACGCTGACGCTGGCCGAGTCCCCCAAGCTCGTTTAACCGCTTCCCTCGTGTCTATCTACCCCGATCTTACATAAGAATATAAATATAGAGCCACGGCCGGACTGCTCGAAACGCTGGGAGCAGTTAAACGATCAATTTCTCCGCGTACGTGAATAGAATCCGGGAACGGCCTTCCTTGTAGCGTTTATTACACGTTTTAGCGGCCGCAGCCGACCAACCCTCTCCACCAGGAGAGCCGGGCGTCTCGGTCAAAGGTTTATGGAGGAAACGTCACGGTTTGCTGGATCGCGAGCAGAAACGCGTACGAATCGTTAATAGAAGATAATTAACCCGCCGCCATTTGCCGGCCAATTTAATTCCTCCGCGAGGAAAGCCATTTTAACGAGCGCTCCAGCGTCCAGCGACGCGCGAGCTTGCGTTAGTCAAGGATAAAACATTGTCCCAATTCTATGAAATTGTGAAACAACTCACGAGTATCTATGCAGAGAAATTTTCGTTTACATTCTGCTTCGGAAATGTACAGGATCCAATTTCACCCCTGTACACGGCTAACGTTGGAACACCAATGCGCAGAGAGAAGGCTAAAAGGAAGAGGCTGACTACCGGGACACTTACCGTACTATGTAACTGCGGCATTATCGACGAATGTAATGCAAATAAATAAAATAACTACGGGTGCAAACGTTGATGTCTGCATCGTACGTAGGGTCACGAAGGGTTAACGATCATCCGAAGCAGTCAAACTTGTGATAGGAAAGTAGACACGTGTCTTCCCGCAGAGGCCTAAGAGTTCGAGGTTCGAAGCTCTCTATCGGTCGAAGGACCTCCGAGGCGACGACTCGAGGACAGCGGGTTCGTCACGGTGCATTCTCGTCGAGTACTCAGACGGTGCGTCGTCGGTCATCCGGGCGGGTAGATACCGACGTAGAGTAATACTCTCCTCCCGCGACAGGGAATCCGGGGGATGATAGATGGTCGTCCGTCCGATATTATCTCAGGTGACGAAGTCACGCATGCACGGGCGAGCGCAGTCACGCGTGCCGATGTCGTAACGAGCGGATGGTACCCGACGCGACTGTGTTCGAGTGTAGGTGGCCGACGATGGGTCGCGACGTGTAGAAAGAGAGAGAGAGAGAGAGAGAGAGAGAGAGAGAGAGAGAGAGAAGAGAACGAGGTGGTTAGTTATCTCGAGGGTTGCACCTCTCTCTGGCCGTTCGGCCAGCCGGAGGTGAGACGAGGGCCGGGCCTGAAAGAAGCGCTTAACGAACTGACGACGACATTATTGTTGTTGCTCGGCCCCGGGACGCGTTCGGCCGGCTACCCGCTACTCCTTTTATCGGATGAGGCCAGGAGGCAGACACCGCCGCCCGATGTCCCGGCGATTTTCTCTGTCCCTTCGTTCGCCGGAAGAAAGGCCCGCCAGAGACGAAGAATGGCGAAGGGGGAGACAGCCCGCGATTTCACTCTAATGCCGGCGAGAGGGTTTTAATTAACTCGCCTCTGCTATCTTCCCCCTTTCATCCCCGGTATTTACGTGTGTCAGCGGTATTTTCGTTCGCCGACTCGCTGCCCCCAGGAAAACTGCCAACGGTCCTACCGCTGTGAATCGCCGATCCACAGTCGTTTTCACGACCGTACCGCAAGTTTATAATTTTCGTCGAAGAAGCCCGGAGTGATCAGTTTCTGTCAGTTCTGTCACCGATGAACATTTGTAGCTGAAAATACTATGACGTACTCTCTAAAATACACCGTGTGAAACCCCGAAAGGTTGGTTCCGCAAACTCTTCTAGTTCTAGAAAAAAAATTCGCGAAGATCGCCGTCCTGCAGCATTGTACGCGACTCCTCGGGATCCCCAATCGAGAGGCATCAAAGGCCAACGAAAAACGAGCAAAGGCGTTCCCGAGTACGATCTTCGAGGAATCGGTCTTCAACGGGGCCAGCGACCTCTCGGTCCCAATCCTGGGGAACTTGGGATCGGATCGAGAGAGCATCGACGTGACCGAGGGCCGTGTCCTTCGGCTTGTCCGTGCGAAACGGACAAGCTGCAGGCGGACCAGCGACACGTCCTAATACCCATCGTGAGTTACTAATCCTTTAAACGGATTACCAATTAAACGTGTCGCCCTGTTCCGTAGGCGGGCCGGGCCGGGGGGTAGTAGGGAGACGCGATTCGGCCAAGTTTCGTCTCCGAGGGGGATAGTTTTCTGGCGAAAGTGGTCGGAGGTTGTCGGCGCCGCGCGAGATCGCTGTAACGGGTGTTACGTTTCAAATCTGAAACAGGCTGGACCGCTTCGACAGCGAGTATGCGCGCAGCTGTCAAGCGAGGCGCATACTCGCTGTCACGTCGCGAAACTCGACACTGCCCACCCCAACGTGTCCTGTACTGTCCTGTACTGTCCGCGACCAGACCAGACGCGAGCTGACTCCTTCCTCCTTCGTGGACACCAGCCACCCTCTAACTCGTTATTCCCGTTAGCCAGAATTTGTCTAGGGTGCATCATTGAATGCAGCCAGCTATTGGGCTAGAGTCCATCTGCTGCTCTATGATGCAAAACGCGACGCGTGCATCTCGCTTTCAGTGGCTGTCAGCGGATAATGCGAAGGCCACTCACGGGGACCTTGAGCGATTCTGACGGGAGAATTTCATTTAGCAATTTCAGACATTAATCCTTCGCACTCGAAGCTATTTTAACTATTGGGTTGTTCGGAAAGTAATTTCGTTTTTTCCCGACAGAGGATTTAATTGTATTTTTTTGCACCCTACTTCACACTTAAGCGGCATAATCATTATATGTTTCGAGAGCTGATATAGTAAGGCTTGTGTGTGAAAAAGTCCAATTGACTCTACGCAGTAGTTTTTGGATGGTGCCCTTTTAAAGATGGAGAGCAATAAGCAGCATTTTCGTCATATTTTACTTTTTTGCTATAGAAAAGGTAAAAATGCTATTCAAGCCAGAAAGAAATTAACCGATGTGTATGGAGAAGATGCGTTGACAGTACGCCAGTGCCAGAATTAGTTTGCAAATTTTTTTTTTAATTCGGAATTCTACTGTCATCAGCTGGACAAACTGAATGATGCGCTTCAACAGAAAAGGCCAGAATCAATCAACAGAAAAGGTGTAGTGTTCCACCAAGATAATGCGAGACCTCGTACAAGTTTGGTCACTCGCCAAAAGCTTTTACAGCTTGAATACGATACAATGCCACACCCACCATATTCTCCAGATCTGGCACCTTCGGATTATTATTTGTTGCGGTCACTGCAAAATTTTTTAGACGGTAAAACCTTCGCTTCGAACGAGGAGGTCAAAAACCACCTCGATCAGTTTTTTGCCAGCAAAGACCAAAAATTTGATGAGCGTGAAATCATGCTACTACCAGAAAGATGGCAAAAGGTATTGGACCAGAATGGCCAATATACATATAATTTAATAAAATATTTGTTCGTTATACGAAAATTGTCTTTCATTTTCACAAAAAAAAACGAAATTACTTTCCGAACAACCCAATAGAACATTAAACATTTCTTTCGATTTAGAATATTTCCATTCCCTATGATCTTTTAAATTTCATGTATCTGAAATTGGTATAAATACCTCATACAATACCGAAATGTATAGTAATTGATTAGATACCGATTTATTTAATAATCTACGCAATATTTTGAACGATGGTACAGTAATTTTTAGTGGCGCCTGAGAGTCGCGCCATTCGAGTACTAAGGGTTAATTCTCTGGCTCGGGTGCAAGATCTGAGGAAACGCCATTTTGGGGATTTTATTCTGCCGTAATTTGTGGACTTCCTTTTCAAACAAGTACCTTGGTTGAAGATACATATATTGTGTTGCTTGTAGGAATTTTCAGACTGCGGAATCTCAAAGAATCAATTAAAAATCGTCTCATGTGTTTTTGAAAAATTTGGGGTTCAATTTTTGCGGTTTACCGTAATCGGAACCACGGAGAAATATTGCCGGACAGTTGTTTATTGAATAAACGACGAATCTTCGGGGCGTCACCGAGCAGCGGGCCCAAGATTAACCGTACGTGGTTCCATTTGATCAATCAAGCCGACAGGGCTGCGTACCCTTGTTTTTCAGCGATCACACGAGTCGTCGCGCACGTCACGTCGACGGTATCTGCCGTAAACACAAAAGCTCGATAGATCTGCAGCAGTTTTCGATGCAAAAGCGGGGCCCGGGGGTGTCGATTCTTTCGCTTCTGTGCCGTCGCTCCTTCTCTCTTCCGGAGTGTTCGACACGGCACCGCGGGGCGTGCTCACTTTTCAAACGAGCTTACTCTTTGCCACGCAAGAGCACATCGTTCGGAGGGGGCCGGGCCGGGTTTCAAATCCGGCCTGATCTAATAGGGATTAACAAAGTGACAAATGTAAGAGTTAGCGATGGGAGGGCTGCCAGTGCTGGCTGGCACCCCTTGCGCCGTGCACAGGCCTCGCTCGCTGAAAAATCTCAATGAGCTACACCGACAAACGCCGTCGTTCGAATCACCGGAATCATCGCAGCTTCTTTCAAAAAAATTACTAAAGCTTAACAATGGGAAATAACGTTTGCTAGACTAACCCTTTGCGTCGATGTTAATTGATATAACGTACGGTATATCAGATACCAATTTGGTGCATACTGTACCAATAACAGACCCATTAAGATTCCGTTCGCAATTCGCATACTCAAATTACCAATTGTTCAAACAATGTGATTGACTCTCTAGCGGTAGAGGGTTACGTAATACACATTCTTCGTGCGACGTTAGTGGAGCAAAATGATTTCCCGTTGGCACCCTATCGATACCGCGCAACGAGACTAACGCAACGGTTCAAAAGTTGTTTTGAGGCGCGGCGCGAGGGCTATCGAGTGTCACAACAGAAGAATACACCCGGCGTTCCATTAGAAAGTGCTCCAGCTAACTCTCTCGAGTAGTGCTCGACCGGCCCTCGATCGGGGAGATCCGTTCTCCTCGTCGCCATTACCCTTCCATCCAGTTAATTTTCCATCGGCGTCGCGTGCCACTTGATTCGAACCCCCGTGGCAGCCTTTTACGACCGGTTGCGCGACATCCACGGCAAACCGGGGACCAAAGGCAGTAAACTGCACGCACGTCTTTCAATGGCGTCTCTGCCAACGCAGACCCTGGGTCTCCGGGCGTTAGACAACCTCGACAATAACCGAGCCGCTGTTGCGGTTCTAGTAGCGACTCGAATAATCGTGTCAACCGGCATTATTCGCGGATGTGCAACTCGATGAGATAGAGAGAGGTACAGAGAAAGAACGAACTGTAGAGAGAAAGAGATAAAAAGAGAGACGAAGGGAGCAGCCAGCCACTGTCTCGTTAACAAAGCCAGCCGTATACATTCGGCAACAGATGCGAAACGATGTCAATCAGAGCGTGCACGCGCTCTAGGGTCGCGCCGAGTGATTGACATATTTTCGCCGGTGAATTCATCTACGTTTGCGTCAAGAACCGGATAGCCTAGCATAAAGCTCGAACTATGTCCCTTCGGTCCCCGGCTCCACTAGTCCGAAGAAGATCACGGATCAATGTGCCCCGGGTCCGTTCCTCCGAGCAATTTGCACGGCCACCACCCTATTGCGATTTCGCGTAATCCCATGATCTCACGGTCGGCCCAATTCTGCGTAACCGTGTCTCGTGATCCGCTTGCCGATCGGGGATGTATACAAACACCGTTCACGCGAAATCGGGATTGTTTCTTTGGAACGGGATTTCCTGGGGTCGGCTCCATGGGAAATATCGCGATCGACGCAGCTTTGCGGAATCTGTTCGTCGAGCACCATTTGGGAAATGTTTGCACATATGATTATTGATCTGGTCCTTCTGGCGTGGACGTAGCAGTTTTACTTATCGTCCGGTGGGAAATGATGAGAAATGATGAAAATAAATAGTAGATTCGAAATAAATGAGAGTATCCATAAAAATTTCTGTTCAACTTATACAGAGTTTTATAAATTAATCTACGGTAGACATCTGCGGTCTGGTAGCTATAGAATTTGATAGGTTATGAATAATTCAGCTAATAATTAGAAATTTCGAGGTGCGATTGTTGCTTGAATTTCGATGGTGAGATATGCAGGGACCACCAAAGAGCCACGGAACCCGAGGTGCGGACCGCGGTTCTACTATGATCGATTAGCGTAATGGTTGGAAGCGCGTTCACGGCCGAGGATTTATCGCGTTTAATTCCGGGTTCGTTCCAGTTACCTTATCTCCGTTTCCCTTCACGCTGCATGCACCGGCGAAGGATTGTCAAAAGGCGCGCGATTAATGGATTTCGATCCAGAACGCAAGCGAGGCTGTTTGATAGAACATTCGTGTACGAGGCCACGGTTCGCGGGCACTGTTTATACGCATCCTTGTACCTGGAAAACGGTTCCAGTGAGCATAGACTTAACACGCAGAAGTAAGCAGAAATACAAGTACGCTGAAAACTTCTCTAACAAATATCGAGCTCAATCATTATTTCCAAGCTCCAAACGCACTCGCTATTTTTTTTACCATTTCTCTTATATTCTGTGCCAATTCGGCTTCGATTTAAAGAAAGTTTCATCGCTCCGTCTTAATCCTACCAGAAAATAATTAAAAACGGAGTCGCAACAAACGAATCTCAATTTCCTGAACCCGATGATCCCTTCGATTCGAGGGTAGCCCGTGATTACAGGAAAATTCCAACGGGTAGCATCCAATTCCGCTAAAAACGCGAGTCTTGTCGAACTTGTTTTCATTAAGGTATTGCTTTCGCTTGTTTCCCCCGGTGACACGAGGCAATTTCGATCGGCGTTGTCCCGGACTTGTCTCAGCCATATTGTTCTCGGGCCGGTTTCCATTCCGGCGGTGCGGTGTTCCCGTTCCGTTCCGTTCCTGTTCCGCGCGCGCAAATCGCGGAAGGGAGGATGTCGATGGGGACGGGACGGCCGGGAAAGGCGAAATCTGCAAGCCAAAACGAATCAGAGTAATCCTCCTCGACGCGTTCTCGAAAAACCCTCGCTCCGCACCGCTCCGCACCGCTCTGCACCGCTCTGCTCGAAGAGCATCGCGCGCGGGGGTGGAGGGTGAGCATCCCCGCGTCGGGAAAAGGGCCGACGACGGTCGATGAGCATTTCGCAAATGGATCTGTCTCTTTTCCCACCCCCGCAGTCATCCCTCTTGTCTGTTTCGTCTCTTTTTTTGTCCGCGCCGCGGTCGAAGCGGTTCACCACCGATGTCTTACTCCCTTCTTCCCCCCTTTTTTCATCTTCCGCTTCGTTCCGCGTTTTACGGCTTTATCCTTCCTCGTCAGCGTCCTTCTTTCGGTTTCTCTCCGGTTGCTGCTCCTGCTCCAACCAGCGTCTTCTTCCCGTCAACCTACTCTTCGACGATCCAGCTTCCTCACCCTCTCCAACCCCCGTGCTCATCGAGGCTACGTTTCTTCCCCACCCTCTTTCGACGACGGTGTCCTTCGGGGAGCTCTCGTCGTTTTAAATTGCTGATGAGCATTTTTAGATTGGTTACGTTAAGTGAATTGGTACATAGACGGCACTGTGTTCTCCCGATAAAAGTCTTTAATGAAGCCCGGGGAAAGACGGCAGTGATAACGTCCCCCGCGTGCTCGCCGACGATAGAGCCCCGATCCGCTTATGTTCGATGCAAACGACACTTGTATCGGGACACGGCCTCCGTAATGGACGCGATGAATAATTTGACGGCTGCTTGGTAGACGGAAAATCGGCCGGGATCCAGGCCAGCTCCCTCCGAACGGCCACTGGACAGGCTGAGAACAATACTTCGTCGTGTCCTCCTCGAGTCGTTAAATCCTCCACGTTCAATCATTTTTTGAAAATTGCAACCCAATCTAAAGAAACTAAAACATTTGTCTCCAACTAAATGGAAAGAATAAGTGCAGAAATTCAACAATTCCGTCAACCAACATTTCTCGCCGCATTTTCACACGGTCTCCTGAACTCCGAGCAACCTGTCACGAGTAGATCGATTGCGGTGATCCCCGAGGCTGAAATCAGAAGCTCTGTTCTCGCAGACCTGGATTCATCACGGTCGAGGAGGGTGATCATCGAAGAAATGACGCTTGACGGCGAGCGTGTTGTCCTCGAAGCATTTGGTTTGTAAACGTCGATCTCTCGACGCGTCTCCTCCACCCCCCGTTGCCACCCCCGAGTGTTTGTCGTTGTTGCGACAACGGCGTCACGTGTCGATTCGCATTATTACTATTTGTCGAAGAGCGTCGGCCGTCGACGGAGCAACGGAACGGGGTGGGACCGACCCTTCGTGGGAAAGGCCAACACAAACAGAATAAAATGGAGATAGATAAAGTGGCGCTAGAGATCTCGCAGGGAGAATCCACACCCCTCCGGCAGCCGCGTCGTCTCCTGTCGCCGCTTAATCCGGGATTGACTCGTGTCACTTATTAATATTTTATGCAAACACCACGATTTACGGCCACGCGGACGCATTACGGGACACTCTTTGCTTGCGAGCGGCCGATAACCGTGGCCGCGACAACGGCTTTATCTCCTCCATCCATCGTGACGGATCGCATTACGTCTTGATTCCCCGAGGCTCCAATCCTTCTCTTTCTCTCTCTCTCTCTCTCTCTCTCTCTCTCTCTCTCTCTCTCCCTCCCATTCTCTTTCTCTCGCTGTTTATCTCCGCGGATTCATCCCCTGGTGATTATTGGATGAAGTCGTATACGGAGAGCGCGATATCATCTGCAACAGGATGCACCGATGCACCGAGATCGCTCTGTCACGGGTGAGATGAATTTTTGTTTGCGCCCAATCTTTGTTTGCTTTTATCTGTAAGTTTTTAACTGATTGCAGATTCTCGATCTTTTAGATTGGAAGAGTCGTGAACGATTTCTGTCTTGGTCGTGAGTTCGGATTTTTAGGACAAAATTGCGTGGGTGTAATTTAAAAATGTAGAACGACAGAAAAATCGTAGTTTGTATAAAAATCCGGAGTGTAACGACGACATTAGAAGAATTTGTTATTGCATTATTTTTAAGCTTGAACGATTGCTAGGAATCTGTATATATTACAGAAACGATTCAATTTAATTTGTGAAATATGAGCGGCATTATCCCATCATTATCAACAGAACACTCTCTCTCCGGCATTCATTGCAATGTAATCACTGTTGTTTAAAGACATTCGGAGCCGTAAATTGCATACCCGATTTCTTGGATTTAAAACCTGTTTTACTGGTAATGAGAGAATTAAATGAGAGAAATATAACTTCGACGTGATGCGGGGCTAATAAAATAACTTCAATTGGATTGAATAAAATCAGATCCGAAGGAGTTAGCATGGAAACAAGTCGCACTTTTACGGCTTGCTAGGGGAAGATACCGCGCCGGTAAAAAGAGATGGCACCACTGTAGCTGTCTCCGCGATCGTATCGTTCGAAATATTTCGATTCAACAATTTTATGCAAATACATCTACGTCCAGTGATAACAATAATAGAGATACAATAAATCGATCGGACGGCAACAGTTCGTATGGCTGAGAAACACTGGGAGGAAAATCAATAACCAAAGAACGAAATCCGAATTAAATACGCTCGTATTTAAATTAAACCGTATGAAATGTCATTCGAGACTCAGCAGGCCGATATTCGTATCCCTTCGATTATACTGATCACGAGATTGCAGACATCGTTGCATTCATATCAAAATACACACGGGTGAGTTTGATATCATTTTTACTGGAATGTCGATGCTTTAAAATCAGTGATAGGAGAAACGAACTCCGGCTCCAATCTTTGCAAATTACATAAAAATCAACGGTACGTTCATCGCACGAACTTCAAATTATTTTTTAACGAAATTCTATCATAAAATTAGAAGGGACTCATTTCTGCGTGACGACGTTAATTTTTATCGATTCTTTGCGAATGCAGCGACACATTTTTCTGCGCCCTGTCCTCAACATCCCCAACAAAAGCAAGTCAAGCTCGCAGCGAACAAAACCTCTCTGATCCGAACCGAAAGTCGCTATCTGAAATCAGATCGGGAGTCTTAGGCGCATCAATTCCTGGCAGCACCGGTTGGTCCAGATATGGGAGCGTCCGTGGTGTTTCGGTTTGACATAAAGGTGGTTGGTGGTAGCATCGGGACAGGAGGAAACGCGATCGTATGGCTGCTCTGCGGATCGAGGGCCGCGCGCGGTCTCCCCATCGCTCAGCCAATGAATACGAATAGGCTTCGAGATACGATCTCTCCAGGGATAGCCGGCTCTGGAGGGGTTAAATTAAATGATTTGCATAAGTAGGTGGGTGTCGACACCGGCAAACATTGACAAACGCGTGTGCAGCAGCCACTTTGTCTCCCCTTCTTCCTCGCGGTCTCTGTCTCTCGTTCAGTCTCTCTCCCGTTCTCTCTCTCTCGCGTCTAGCGCGAAACCGAGCGAGTCAGCGGGGGGAGGATAAAAAGGGAAGTTATTCGAAAGAATATATTATTACGGATAATGGAAACAGCGGGTTCGACGTGAACCGGTCGCGAGATAAGAGGAGCGCGCCACGAGTCGACACGTGTCGAACGGGCTGCGGGTCACTGATACAGCCGTTCGCAATTACGGTACACACGTCGGGCGAAAGCGAGCCAATCGGGCCCGATAATCTTCGACGGGCTCCCGGCGAATTAGCTGGCTCCTTAATTACACCCCGCCTCAAGGTTGCACAATGCAAATCGATCCGAGAACCGGCCGCGTAAACGCCGCACCGAGTTTTCTGGGGAAACCGGGCCCCACGGTTTTAAACCCTTCATCCCGGGCAATTGGAAATTAATTTTTTTTTTGTTTATCTGAGCCAGTATTTATTTTCGCAAGTCGCCCGAGATTTGGTCGTGTTATTTCCTTTAAATAGTATCGAGAGGCATATCGAAATGAATATTTATGAAGCCGATCTTGTTTTCAAAGATCAAGGGATCCGCGGTAACAATGTGTACCAAATAGCAATACAATAATTATGATTGCAGCTTGCTTTTTGAAAGAGGCTCGGATCGTTGGAAGAGAGCCGGGAACGTTATGCAAATTTAGAGGGCCCAAGTCGAGAGGACCATTTTATTTCCCGCGGGAATTGGGTCTGGTGAAAAATGGAACGAGGTTTCGTTAAATTTCAATTAAATCTACATTTCCTGTGTTGTTGGACATTTTTATGTAATCGCGTGAAGCCGTTTCGTTAGAAACGTATCGTTTTGCAAACTTATTATAGCCGAACCTATATCGATAAATTAGTAATTGTAAATTTAGAATTGTGATCAATAAATTAGTAATCGCAAATTTAGAAATGTCAGATCCCAAAAATAGTTACGGAAAATACCGTAGATTCGAAAATAGAAAACGAGCGTCGCGCGAACGTCGAGGCTCAAATAAAATTTAGCATGAACGCGCATAAAGAACTGTTAATCCGCAGAAGCTTTTCTGCAACGTGCCCCATCGAGCGAGAACCATTTTGAATAAAACAGCGTTTCAATGACTACGCGAAAACGCAATTCGTCCTCGTTAAGTGCAATCTCGCGAGCGCATTCGACCAGGATCGAATGCGTTTCAGAATGGCCTCAGAAACGTAAGAAATAATCGAATGAAATTTCATAGAGGTTCGCGGCGCGAAATATCGAAAAGGGTTTAATGGTGTTCGTAGACAAAGTGATCGCGGGGTAGGAACGATGTATGCACGTACGAACGAACGTTTCGGATGGAAATCCGCGTGCACGTCGCGCGGATTACGGCGGCGGGAATAATGAAAAACTGTACGGTCCTTTAATAGAATTTATTACGCGCGTCAGTCTGCATTAATGCATACCGAGCAGACACGATGATTGCCAGCACGGGACAATGCAATTCCACCGGTGGACAGGGGACGGGAGTCGGCGTTTAGATTTGACATTCGTCGGCTCGGCATTGCACCCACCTCTCTGGCACTCGGCGCTTCACGTGCGTCGCGATGCGACACGTTTTAACGGTTTTCAACGGGAAAGTGGACAACCTGTGTCGAAAAGCAATTCCGATGATCGATCAAGATTGATGTCGCCGCGCAAGTGCGCTTTCCAATCGGATATTGTTAAAGCGAGTCGATCATTTGTACTTAACTGACGCTTCCAACGAGCCTGTTCGCGGAACGATTACGATCGACGACCGTGACAGATCGAATTAGCCGATCATTTTATTCGTTTGTTTCGAATTTATACGAATTGCTTCGCATCACCCGTTCGCGATATCGGAGGTTCTAATGGCGGGTCAAGTTCTGTTAACATTCATCAGTTGGTTTCTATACTGTATCGAGGGTGGATCAAATTGTTCAGATCGGGTTTCGCTTATCCAAACACTGTCTTCTCAAAAAATTCCCAATGTTAAAAACAATGCCACAAAATACAACACTTGGAAGGGCAAAACCCACAGAAATGAATCACTCGAGTGCCTTCAGTGGCGCATCGATCGAATCCCGTTGATCGCGAGTAACGAAGCCGATCGGTTCGATTACGCGCGGTCGGATCGGCAGTCAGGGCGATTACGATTCAGCGTGGGCTGCGTTGGCGTACACAGAAGGGGCAGAGGGGAGCTGCAGGTATAGGATCGTCGGTGTCGGCAGCCCGTTTCGCCGCGGCTCGCTCGTGAACATCGCGGAATGACGTATCGGTCGCGCGGTCGTTTCGGCCGTTTTAACGGCCGCCGGGGAACGAGTGTCGTCAGCCACGCCGAAAGCCGTGTACACGCGCGAGAAGAGAAACAGCCGGGCCAGCAGCGATCGAGAGCCGGGAATCGGTGCATGCGTCACCGGTATCGATTGTTTCGATTCGTACCTTTCGAATCGACCAGGAGCAGGAGAAGGGGGAGACCGGGGGGGGGGGGGACACACGGCTGAATTAGTAGCACTGTTAATGCAGTAATCGGGTGTTTCATCGTTCGATGATTCGACCGGGAATACCGTCGACGGGGGTGAGACACCGGGGGTGGGAGAGACTGGTAAACCCACGGGATGATGAGAGGGCGCAGGTGTGTGTACCCAGCATGTGATACAACGTGTTGTCATTCGGCCAAACGTGTATATTGATGCCGCGCGGGGAAATTTTTGTCGTCGGCCGTCGTGTAATTGGCCCGCCGCCGATGGAAATTTTGTCCTTCGCGCTTATTGCACCGCTCGCCATCCTCCCCTCCAACCCCCAATCCATCCTCCCACGCCGACGAACTCGCTTCGAACCAGCGGAAAACGTTCCGCGGATGATGTAAAATGTTAATGCCGGTGTTATTATTTAGTCGCTCGGGGGCTGGAACGTTGCAACGCGTGATTGTAATATAAATCGGAGCGCCGTCGCTGCGGAGGGGGCAGCGGGGGCGGGCCCCGGCGGATATTAAAATTTCATAGCGCGACGCTTTGCGGAACGGAAAAAGCGGACAGGTTTTCGCAGCTGGAACACAGGATCCGCCGCGGAATTACTCGTCCGGAGAACAATGATTTGTTTTAATACCCGTACGCGCCGAACAGGCTTTGGGACTGTGAAATAGTTGATTGTTGCGCTGGCTAGGTATAATAATTTACTGAACGGTCAGCGTTGCCGTATCGATGATTCTAACTAGAGCCTAACCACCGTATCGGTGGTTCATTCTAAAGGAGGATAAAACAAACATTTTATACGATCTGCCCTGTTGTCATCGATAAATTCCGTTTTTAAATCTATCATCGATGGACCGCGGACTTCGTGCGTTTATAGGTAAAACGAGTACGTGAAATTTAGAACAGTCCCGAGCTTGAAGCACTTCAAACAATGTCCAATTTAAAGATGATTATTTGAATTTCACAAAATTGTTAGAGAAAGGAGAAAATTGATGCACACAGATACGCAGTACAGTGATCGATCACGGACCCCGGAGGTTCGTAAAATCTTGGTCGACGGTGTTCCAAGGATCGCATTCGTCTGGTCGTGAATCATTTCGGTCGGTGCGTGCCAGCTTGCGAATAAAACGCGTGAACGCGGGCCCGTGTGCTCGTGTACAGTGTACGCGACGTGTTCCCGCCGTTTGTCGCCGGGAGCGACGTTCATTCGTTTTTCCGAGGCAAATGAAAAAGCCGGCGATGCATAGCTGCACCGTGCACCGTGCACCGTGCACCGTGCACCGAGCCGCGGACCGTGCAACGGCTAGGGGTTCACGCTCTCCCGCCCCCTCACGACCCCCGTTTGTCAAAACTCTTTATTGCCGTTCTCCGGACGCTGTATTCAAAGCGAGTCGAACACACAGCGCGGCCGGGAAAACGGGCCGCTTCAGTTTTATATACAACGCGGCTGGTTTCGGTTTTATTATTACCCCTTTACCCCCGCGCGACCCCCTCCCTACCTCTTGAACCGCCTGCAAAAATACAGGGTGCTTTGCGAACTCTGCGAGATTCGCAGGTGCATGCGCATCTTCCGTCAACGGGATTCTTTAAGGGGGTGGAAACGTTTATACCCATTTCTCCCATTTATTTTGCAACGGCTCGACACAGACTTTTTCGTATTTTTATACGATCGTACGACTGTGTAGAGTACTCGCAAAATTAATCTCGGCTCGTACAAATTTTCTTTCCGATAGTTACGTAGATGTTTGTGAAACGTTCTTTCATTTCAGATGACTGCTTTAATTCGCACTAATAAAATTCGCAAACATTGTTGGAGAAATCATTTCCCTCTGGAAAGATGACCGATTAATTCGACTACGAAGTTTGAAACGAAACATTTAGTTCGTAGTTGAAAAGATCCGCTTATCTACCGAACATTTAATTAGGAAATGTGATACTTTAATAACAGCCTCACTTACAATTAATTTTCAGACTGGAATTTACTTTACATACAGTCTCTGATCTTGTAGCGACGCAGAGCGTGCACTCCTCAATTTCCATAAAAAGAAGAGAGCGATCACGAAAGCGATAAAAAAGCAATTTGCTGGAGACGAACACCTTGAGTAATTTACAATAGTTTATTTTCGTTACAGTCGCGAGACGGTGAACATCGAAGGTAATAATATAATATTAGCGTAGCACTCGCAATCAGGAATAATTTGATAATTACAGCGTGGATAATTGGTGATAATTGCGGAGCCTTTATTGATGTTGCAGTCATTGAAATTTATTACTCGCTCCATCATTCATTCTTTTTAAGAATTTCGATCTATTTTGTAAACGGACAATTAATTTTGTTCTACCATTAAATTCGAAGAAGTCAGCCTATTTTCACTTTTGGCCAGGATTTCGGGATTCTTTGGTACAGTGCAACCTTCCGCAGGCGGAATCCGCTCGCACGCGGACGATTTAACGACCCCGTGGTTTATGCGCGCATAAAAATCAGCCGAGGGAGAAACGAGTGCTCGATGCGTGCCATGGGGTAAGTAAAACGTTAAGTGGCGCTAACGAACGGAACGCGCGAATAATGGCGAAGCACGGCCAAGCTCTCGCAGTCGGCGTCGCGCCGTTCCTTCCACGGTTGGCAGAGGAAGCTTTAAACTTAAATTGCAAGCCCGGCGAATCTTCCTTTACGTACCCCCGGCTGTTACACGATAAGCGCGTGGCAGTTCGGCCACGGATCCGGCGGTGAACTTTCCGAGTTTTGTCGTTTCGCGGATCCTTTAACATTTTCGGCGATCTGACGGAAACTTCCAGCTGAGTCGTCGCGGTTTTTTCCCAGAGAAATTTCAAAGTTCCGTCGATGCTCGTGTGTGCCATAAATATACGTTCTCCCTCCATCGGCACGCCCTGTACACGGTGTTACGAAAAACAGTCACCCCCTAAAATATTAAGACGAACTAGAAACTAAATACGACAAATGCATTCCAATGACTTTGTAGTCAGATTAATAAAATGCTCTCTGACAAAAAATACGGGGAGATTCTGAAAATAGAGGATTCAAGCTTCCAAATGAACTCAGGAAGATTGTTTTCCAATTTTTTTTTCCACAAAGTTAAAATAGTTTAAAGAGTCAGGTGTCCTGTGAATTTATGAACGGGGGTGTATTTGATTTTTTCGCTCGGAGAAACGCGAAGGGCTGTAATCGGAAGCTCTCTGAAATTTCGTTTCGATTCCGAAACGAATCAATCAGACTTAGGGCGCAAAAACGTGTAGGGGCTTTTCATAGGTGGCCGACGAACACGTCTCACGTAGGCCACGCATTATTTATGAGATTACCGGAGATTATGGGCAACGTGATTCTGCTGCCGAGTGGCTCGCTCCCAAGAGCGATTACTATTCCGCACGCGGTAATGAAAGCGCGTACCCATTGTATTAGCCACTGCTTATTGTCAGCAATGAATAAACATCCCACACGAGTCTTTTTCGATCCTCGAAAAGCTTATAACGTGAAATTACTTAACCGTCACTTCAGTTTCATTTACTTTGCAATGTGTGTAATAATTTCATTTCTATAATTTTCGTTCATTCATCTTTCACAAAGACAGCTCTAAGTAAATTTATAACCCATATTAGGAACACTGATGTAAAGATTTATGGAAATACATTAGAATATCATCTGATATGTAATTAGAAGCAATAACAATTAAAAAAAAATTCCCTCTACCAGTCATAATTGTCACTTCGGAAGCAATCCGACACTCGCTTTTTACCATTTTCAGGAATGTCGAATCGAACAATATTGACGCTCGGAGCATGGATGTTACTCCCGGTAACACACGTCAACAATGGCCTACATGGTACGAGAGGCGTCACGGCCGGTGACTCGATCGTTGCCAGCCTATTTCCCCGTTTTTCCCTTTCTTCCCTTCCGTGGGACAGCAGTCGGAGTTCTTGTCGGAATCCTTTCAATATATACATACGAGAAAAAGGGTCTTGGGGGATGAAAAACTGCGTAGTAGGGTGGCAGAGAGGAAGGCGACCACTCAGTCGACGAAGTTATACGGCTGTCCGAGTGGCGAGGACAAAGGGACCATTTTATTATCGAATGCCGACGAGCCTTGCCTCGTCTTGCTTCGCCTTGCCTCGGCGAAACTCGGCCGAAGCCGACGCACTGCAATAATATTTTCCCGTGTCCCGTCCGTTATGTTCGCCCGCTAATTTATGTCGCGCTGCACTTAACGATTCCCCGCTGGCTATCTTAACTGTCAGCTTCCTGCTTTCGGGAATACAACGAGATCGGCGCCGCTTGGCGCCTCTACTCTCGCGTCGCTTTATCATCGAATTATGCGGCCGCCGGTCCCCGTATCTCATTTTTCGGGCCAGGCCAACGCGATGGAGACATTAAAGGCAGGTGAAGCGACACGTTCGCTTCTCCGCGTGTATTTTTAACTCTCGATTATGCTCTCACTCCTCGGACTTGCAACAGTGGACCGGGCGACGCCGACTTTCGACGGAAACGTTTTATCTGGTACAACGTAACGACGATTTCGCACCGCGATACGCGAATGCTGGGCCTTTCTGACCCGCCCCTTCAAAATTCTAACCTGAACACACCGGAGAACACTTTCTTTTAACACACTTACCTACCGCAATCCAAATTACAGGATTTTCAGCAGTCGTACCAAGAGGAAGCTTTTTTCTTTTACTCAGATACTTCTATACGATTTCTTTAATATTTTTCTTGGCAAATAGCAAAATTGTTGTACATTTTTGTTCTCGCATGACCGCATGTTAATTTATATTTGAGACATGAAAATATGCGTGGAAACCGTCAAGCGCAGCAGCATAGAATATAGAAGATTTTGCGTATTGACGTAAGGGCTAAATAAAGTTTCGCGGTCGGTCAGACTGATCGCGTTCAAGGTTCTTCTCCCGGCCTTTTCGCTTCGAGTTTCGTAAAATTTTTGTGTATTTTTTGTCTGCACGCTACGGTGTGGGCAGTGAATAGGGAGCGAATCGAACAATAAGCCAGTTGACAGAACGAACGCGCGTTTATTCGCGACGAAAACGCTACGGGGGTGCGGAAGGGGAGGCGGTAGGTGGAAAAATGAAAATTTACCACGGCTCGTAACCGACCGCTGTAGAAACGAAATTCCGCACAACCGTCGAGCGTGTTGAACACAGTCGGTATTACGGCCGTTTTATTCCGCTAATGCCTCGTGCTCTGTCCGTCTACTCGCGCTTTTATTCATGAACACGCGAGGAGATATGCCCGCCGTACCCGCCGCTCGCTGAAATCTCTTGTCCGCCTGGCAACGAGCAGCGTTCGCGTTAACGTGTGGCCAACTGAAAATAAATTACATTCTGGTGTCGGTATAAAAAATTATTAGCTCTCGCGATCGAACAAACTTAGCCTGTGATCTTCTCAAAAATTAGAGTGCTAGTCGCGCCACTCGATCAACGAAGAATTAACTGACTAAAAATTCAATCTTTAACTTGAACCTGCCCTGTCGTCTTCTTAGAGGTGGTTTATCTTGATAATTTTTTTCAGAAACATTAGTTCTGATTTTGTCGCTCCTCGCTGCGGTTGTTTGGGAAAAAAGAAGCAAACCGAGGGGGTTGCAGGGGGTGGATTCGTGGGGCGTGAGTCGCGTACACACCGCAGCACCCTAATGCCGGCTGCTTACGAGTTGATTTATTTATCGGAGTGGCAATACCACGACGAATCCACCCTAAGAGCACGTCAGATTACCGGGGACCCGGTGTGTATCTTTCTCGCGGGCCTCTATGGACGCATAATAGACACGCGTGATAGAGGAGAGAACGACTCCTTGTGTCCCATCGAGGAGAATCGACGCCGCGGTGTGCCGGGCCCATAATGCACCCCGAGAAGTGACGAATGTGCAAGCATCACCGTGTCCTGGCGAGGGTGAAGCATTCTGTTAATATTTGCTTATGCGAGCGCGACACGTATACTTGTCTTGTTGGCCGACGGTTAGTTGCTGGCCTATCGCCTGTTATTCTCAGTTTCGGGACGGTTATGAATTTTTTGGAGGTTGCCGATGATGTCCCGAATAATATGTCGGTGGTCCCTTTATTTTTCTGTTGCTTCTGTTGTATATGTACATACTTTCCTGTGTACATCTGTGGAGGTTGTACTGATTTTGCAACGCAGGGTTGAACATGTGGAAACGCTTTTAACACTAGGTTTACGGAGCTGTATAAATAACTATTTCGCATTATTTTATAAACGTATCAAGAATGTGTATATTCAAAGTTTTGTCCATTTTTCCAATAATACGTAACTCGAGAAATAAATTTGGTGAATAATTCCTCAAGGAAGTATCCTTGCAATCTTAATAATCGCAAATTAAAAATATTAGAACCCGTCATTTTGACGGGTCCCGTAAACCTAGTGTTAACGACTAGACTGCGGATTTTTATGCAAAATAAAAATTGTGTTCTTTAATAACTCGAGTAAGTCGATGGTAATAATACAATAAATAATACAATTGAGATCAGACCGTAATCGGTGCAATCCAATTTTCTGAAAAAAAGTCTAAGTCGTCTGGTCAGCTTTGAAGAAAAATATTTTTTTTTAGAAGAATGTACGAATACTCACGTGATTCGCTATGTTCGTTGGAAGCAGCTCGGCTCGGCGAGAATTCGCAGCTCTTTATCCATCAAAAAAATGGCGAGAGACTAGCGAGGACGGTACGGGGACGCAGAAAAGTGGACAGAGGCGAGTCGGCGCTGGGGTGGGTGCGCACAATGGGCATGAAATCCGAAAAAGGGGGAGGCTGCAGATAATTGGCCGGTGCGTTTGCACAGCGTCAAATCGCGAGGTCAATCCGCTCGCACGGCAATCTCACCCTCCTCGATCCCGCTGCAACCCCTCCGGCCGCTGCCACCCCCGTCGCGATTCGAACACACGGGGATGAAAATCGAGGTCGAATGCCGGGAAATATGGACGGCTACTCGGTCATTCGCGATCCTTCAAGTGTACACGTGCTTCTGTGTTGCAGGAAATTTCTTCTTCGTTTATTCACGACGATTTATGTAAGATCAGTCTGGAGGATATTTGCCAAAAAAATTTCGAAGAACCGTCGCGAAAATTAATAATGCTGTAAAAATTATTCCATTTATTAGAAATGGCTACCTGAAAATTAGAGATCAGATTAAACTTTTATAATATTGGATCAAAGGGGACTGAAGTCTTGCCATCCAAGAGTTAAGAGACACTCAAACAACTGGTACAACAGTTTAGAAATTTGATCAAATATTTTCTGTGAAGGTACAGCGCTTTGTATCTTGGAAGAATGGGAAAAGCGAAGGCAAGAGATTCCCGGTCGAAAGATTTGTTACACACGGCAAAGAAAGGTTCGGCGACGGTTCAAGCAGAATAATCCCCGTCACCGGGCGTCTAGCATCGTCGACAAGGGTGGAAAAACTGGATAACCCCGGTGGAAGCTGCTCGGCTAAGATGATGAATCTAGCGCGGAAGCACTTATGACATACGACTCGGAAAAGCTTGGTAGGGTGACTCGTCGCACCCTGCAGCTTTGTTTTCCGCATCACTGGTGCCGCCCCTGCTCGGATTACCCGGGGTGATCAGCTATGAAATTAACTCGCTCGCCGTCTCCCCAACCCCCGTGCCGCCCCGCGCCGTCCCTGGCTCGGCGAATTTTACATTCTTCGGGCCGATTAATCGGACGACCTTGCTCGGAATTAAGATCGCGACCTCCCCGGTGAACTTCAATTAAAGAAAGAGACGTTACTGTAGGGGGTTCAACCGGGAATTGGAGAACCCGATGCTGCGTTCGGATTTAAAGATAAAGGGCGGATTTTAAATTGCTGGGTTCGACTTGTGTCCAATCAGCAGTTTACAATGGAGTTTTCAACCATGCGTCTCGAGTGTATGCTGCGAAAGGCTCAGTTATCGGTAGACTGTGAATCTTCGTGAAAAATAAAAATTGCCTCCGTTACTTACGAGATACAACGTTCGATATCGATAGAAAATATTGATTTAAGAAAATATCTGTATCGGCACAAAATATTTCCAGCGTGCACAAGTGGCAACGGATTAGCGACACAGCTAATTGAGCGACAAGAGGACACAATGGCGGCGCGATTCGAGCTCGTTGACGCGTGAGAAGAGGCTGGACCGTGTTTATTCAGATCGTTCCGCAAAATCGGCCGGATCGTAGCAGCTGCCCTTTCCCCGTCGCGTATTATACGAACGCCATCTGCATCTTTTTCGTGCGAACGCATGAATGCGGAATCGAAGCGTCCGCAAGGGATGCGCGGGGGTCGCTAGCCTACGTGACACCGGCATCAAAAACTTTCCACGATGGCGGCGGGGGCTCAGGTGCGGAACACGCGAGGAGAATGTCGTTTCCTCGAGATCGTCGCGCAATTTGGCGAACTTCTTCGGGATCTCATCCCCGCGCTCTCACCTGACCCTAGCCGCCGCTCCACGACCAATCCTGGACGAACTTTTCCAAGCTGGATACGCTCGAAAGCCAATTTTGCGGTCCCCGGGAAGCTGAAAACTTTCGAACCGCCATTTTTTGAGGATCTACCCGGATCTCCGGAATTGATCTGCGCTAGAACCTGGAAATAATAAAGAGCACCGCACTCGGCGGGATTTTCCTCGGATCGGCGACCCTCAAAGCGGGATGCCGAGAAATGTTCTGCTAAAATATGGGATAACGATGCGGTATAATATCGTTCATTGCTGCTCCGGAAGTTCAAATATCCTCGACGTTCCTTTTGTTGCACGGTTTGCCGAACGATCCTTCTAGAATAGTTACCACGATTTGCTGAACGATTCTTTTCGAAGAACCACGATTAATGTTGAACGCGGAATCGTTCAAGTTTCATTTCTGCTATCGGCAAATCGTAAAGGTGCTAAGATATCGTTTAAAAAATTATTCTCAGACGAGAAAGATTTTTGTTCACATTTACAGAGGACCATTTTCTCGACGATCGCCATTCCAAGACGCAGCAGCGTGTTGATTACGATCTCCCAGCAGACTATACGCCCCGTCGCTAAATTACAATGTCAGAGCGTTAGGTGCGCGCGTGGCCTTGCGTAAGTGGAGTTTTTGCGCGACAGGGCCGTAGAATCGTAGGTGGAGGGGGGGAATAGGTTACTTACGACGCAGGTAAGTAGCGATGTAAGTGGTTGTAGACAACCGGGTCCCGGCGTCATAAGCAGCAGCCGCTGCCTAATGAAACTACAAATCTCTCCGCCCTTTAGGCACCACCTGTTCTTAGCGAACACATCCGCTCCCGCAACAACGCGCTTGCATGTGACACGCTGCTTATGAGCGCTGGGGATTATTTCTCGGGCTGTTCCGCACCCCGACGACGCACCCGCGTCTTCGAGAACGGTTTCGTTCGCGATAACCCGCGACCAATTGGTTGGCGGAAGCGAAAATTCGGACCGGTGTCGTCGTCATGAATTTGTTCAGCTTTCCTTGCGCTCTGTAAAACGTTGAAAATATTTCTGAGACAGTTTTAAATGGTGCGAACAGTTCAGGTTTGGAAATAATGCAAGCCTGCGACGCCGAAGAGGTTGAAGAAGAGCAGACGGGAGGAGGGACCGGGGTGCTGGAGGTATCCCTCGGATCTCCGGGGATATGGCAAAGGGTCCCGTCATCCCGGGGCCTCCTCGATCATCCCGTACGTCGGCTGTATAAATATCTCCTTCCTGCCTATAAAAGATACCCGTAATTACGATGCCTTCGGCCAGAAACACGTCCGACACTTCTCCCCGTCTCGTCGAGTCAATCAGTCCCGTTAAAATAGGGGGTGGGCCGACCGAGGGGTGCGCGACGAGCGTCAGGGGTTGTTTCTCGCCGATCCCGAGAGCGTTTCGAGTGTCCCGGTTGCGTCACACAAGGTCGGATCCGCGGATCAGACACCGAGGCACGTTCCCCCCTGAAAGAGAGGACGAGCAGGGGAAAAAAGGAGAACCGCGTGGAAGGAATAACGATCCTTGCGAACGGTTTGAAAGGACCGTGACGCGGTCGGACCCGTTGTAACGCGCGTGTCCTTCGAGTCCCGATGCCGGGACACAAGGATTAACGGCGTGACGATGTTCCTCGCGCGGAGATCTGAGTTGTTGCGGACGCCGTGGGCTCCCGTCGAATCCAATGGGCATTATCTCGATGACGTGGACCATTCGGCTCTGCGCGAGAACCATTTGGCTCTGTAAATATTGATTTTGAAGAGCCCCGAGGAGCCTCTGATTTTGTTCGATAGCGGCCGAGCCTTTTGGAGACTCCGCGGCGGAACTAGACTCGACAGCTCCTTCTAGATTTATTTTTTTTCGGAAGTGTTGCTGTAAGATTGTCGATTTTCTGTCGACGAACTTGTCCTTTTGTTTTACCAACAGACCCCGGATTGTTTGATCTTGAGAATCGTTAGATGACCTGTCAGATATTCTTTCACGCTTTCCAACTGAGACGTGAATAGATGAATCTAGGCTTTTTGAAACACGATAAACAGTTTTAAGCTACACGGTGAATGCAGACTTGGATACAATTGTCGAAGGGTTAGGTGCGCGTTAGGTCAGCACGGATCCCGTGTCCCATTGTGATCAGACGTGTAGCAATCGCCTATTCGACCGTCAGAATCCTCATGGCGCCTCGTTACGCTGCTCGATCGATTCATCGACGCGACGTATTGTGCGTTTAAGCAAACAAGTCGAGAAACATTCTCGGCGTCGAATTCCGGTTGAATGGCTGCTTAATTTACTGGACAGGGACGCGTCGTGGTGTTCGTAGGCCCTGGGTATATTCGAGCCATCATCCTCTATCTTCGCGTAGCGTACAATTAAACTCTTCTGGGTAGCTTCTCCGATCATCAGCTGTGGATCTTGTGGAAACGTAAGCATTGGATGTTCTTTAACTATGGTTTGATCTGGCTTTTCAATGCCTTTATTCGGTGACTTCCGAGTTACTAAATTATTCTTGCGAATTTTCTGAAAATACATCGATAACAAAGTCTGAAAAGTCTAGTACCTAAAATAATTCCTAAATAATCATCCAACCACATCTAAGAGCACCGTAGAGCTCTTCATCTTCATTATTTTATGAATATAAATTTAACTACAAGGTTTAACACGCCCATCGCACAAGATGGCACAGTGTTCCGTCGAGTTCTAAGCCGAAGAAGCCGAGTCCGTTCTTCCGTGAATATCCTGAGACGTTGATTAAAGCGAAGTCGGGTTTAATGGAGAAGGATGCGAGTACGAATGAATGAGAATTTAATGTCCGTGGAATTTAATACATTCTGTTATTGCGTTTTTAAAAGAATATGTAGTCGGAATGTTCCATCTTAATCCATTAATGGGTGCATCCTGGAAAATACTGCGCCACGAGGAAAGCTACTTTTCTTCGTTACAACGTTCCGCGCCGTTCTTGATTCACGGCGCGTGACGTTGATACCAATTGTAATTACTACCTCTGTTACGCTGGCAAGACATTCTACCTTACATTGGTTATCGTGTTATTAACCTTAGCGCAGCAGTTAGAAGATACAACTATATTTATTACGATACTCTGGACAATTTCCTTATCGCATTTGGACATTCGATCATTTTCTCTCGATCAAACAACTTCATAAATGTTACTAAACGTACAATTAGGTGATTGGAAAAAGAATTTGTTCGGCAAACTTAATGCTGAAATAGTTTGTTCCGACTTTTCGGGCCAAATGCCCCACTGTGTTTCGTTTAAAACCGATTTTCGAATTTCCTGAATAAATCCGAGCAGACCGGATTCGAAAAATCGGCGAACTGCCGCTATAGGTCAGGATCGCCGTTGCAATGGGTATCGACGGCGATTCGATTCTCGCGCGAGTCGTTCGATGTCTCTGAAACGCGTACCCGGCCGCGTATCTCGTAAACAACCGGTTCGATGCGTCGGACAATAATAATTATTCGCGAATGATCGTGCCGGTATCGCGGCCCCTCGTCTCGCCGTTCGCCGCAGGCCCTCTCTCCATTTCCCTCTGTTCTTTCTCTGTTCCTCTTTTTGCGCGTCGGATCGTTGAAAAGGGTTGTGTAGGCGTGCATACATCCCGCGCGTAGCTGTTCGGCTGCGGTTTTACGTGGCCGCAGGGCTCTCTATCGGAAGCGGCGCCGTTGTAAAACAATTATACGGTGTCGTCGGCCGCGCCAATCGATATATCATCAATTCCATTGTCATTGCCGGGCAATCCGGCGTGTCATGATTATTGTTTGCAGCCCGCGTGTACAATGAAACCGGCCGGTCGCCCACCGTCCTCTCCCACCCCCGTTCCCCGCGGAAAACCGGTCTGCGCGGGGGTGGATTTCGTTTTCGGGGGCGGAAAGGACGGAGCGCGGGGCGAACGGCTGATAAACTGCGCCCATTATCAACCGACGATTTCGTACTTTTCACGAGCACGCTCTCGATCCACGCTCCCCGTTATTCTCTCACACCCCCCGCGTTTTACTCACTGTCCAACCCTTTTTCTCTATTATCTCGCGCGCGCCCTTTGTTTCGATTATTAAATGAAAGTTTTTTCAAACCTCCTGACGAGATGTTGATTAGAGGCGTTTCTCTCGCAGCTCGGTCATTGTGTCCGCAGACTTTGAGCGAACGCCCTTTGTCCACCGAAAGTAGCTATTTTCGAATAAATGCGCGGCTCGTTTATGGAACGCTAATGGAGAACAGTTAGATTTTTCTGCGCGCGAAGTCCGCGGTTAAAATCTGCATTCGTTCCCAGGTGGGCACAATTAAAATATACTCATTTCTGCGTAACATAACTCGGCCATTACCGTTCGGATCGCAACAGTAAGCTGAACAGGCGTCTTATCTAAACAGGAAACGCGATTCCCCGGCAACATTGACCAGCCAATTACTTCTCCCCTGCTTCTGCAGTTCGGAAACTTCGCAATAATCCTTTCACCTCTTTCGCCTATCGAGCCGACAAGTTCCATCGAGAGAGAGAGAGAGAGAGAGAGAGAGAGAGAGAGAGAGAGAGAGACCAGTATCTTCCATGCTCTTGTAAATCGACTAGACTCGGGACTCTAGAATCTTGGATCGCGTTCGAAGTCGGTGGATTCCTCGGTGAACGCGATAGGAAAGCAAATATCCGGGGCATTAATATGCATTGATATCGGGAGCCGGTCTATCAGCCGGAGTCACGAGAGCTTCCAGAGCTGTCGTAAGCCTCTGGTCACCGGGTTCGAAATTTGAAGAGTTCTCGGCTGCTATCGAGTCGGTTCGAGTTCCCGCGGACCGTCGGAGTAAGTGGTCGAAGAACGCGGCGTGAATATAAATCAATAGCAGAGGCGGGAATGGAGCAAGCTTGTTTTAATACTTCATCCCGCGGAAAGACGAGGCCGGGAACGAGGAGAATAAATGCGCGACCGGTGGGTGTGGCAGGGCCCGGAGAAAAACCCGATGGATCGTAAAATGATTAATTGGATGAGTTCCGGGACGAGCGGAGAGAGAGAAAGGAAGAGAGAGGATCGAGCGCGAGTTTTCTGTTCTGTTTGCCGGGGGGTAGTAAAAGTCTATTTGCACCGTTTCGAAATGGACTGGCCGGGGAATGATTCGCAGACGACCACGCCGCTTTTAAGACGCTTAATTCAATCGGCCGTGGAGTGGACGACGTCCCGGAGCGATCCCGATGGATCCAGAGTCCTGAACACACGTCGTAAAAACGTTAACGCGACTCCTAGCCGACGCTCGATCGTAAATGACTCATAACCCCGGCCGGAAAGTGTCCTTTCCCGGAGTAGATCGCGATCTGCGTCGGAAACGCCGACTTTTATCCCGTCACGATAGTCAAAGGTGATGTACGATACTGTACAAATGCGTGTTTGTAGCCATTACCGATGAGACTGCGAACGATCGTTCTGTTTGGAACTTTTTTTCCGCAGAGAATAATTCATGAGTGAAATCTCACAATATCAATTGCAATGAACCGGAGTCACGTAGGTAATGGATTTGTCAGATAAATTAGTTTTTTGAACCATTCGAATATGGATAGCGACGAAGAACACTAGGTACGGTTAGCCATAAAGTGTCCGGTCCACCTGTTAACACAATTTTTCCCATCGAACCGCTCGAAAGAAGCATGATTTATTTCACCTGCTTCTCGTTGCTGCTGGTATAAATCAATCTGCCCTCAATTTGCCCACATTGACTCATCGTTCTTGCGTGGGGAAGATGCTCCCCATCGCGTCACGCGCGTTTAAATTCTTAGGAGACAGGTTCGAGGTGAACACGAGGACAAGCAATGACGGGCAGAGTCTCGAGGAATTCCAGGCTCGCGGAGACGCGACGCGACGTCTTCGGCAAAGGAAGAGGATGAGGTAGGAGGGGGAAGCGACTTCTTCGCGAGTAACGACGAGATCCGTGGGTCCTCTTTATCACGTCTCGGCTCGGCTCGTCTTCTGTGCGTTGTCGTCTACCGTTGTCTTCTTCGTCGTCGGCGACGTTCACCACGACCGAAGAGAGACGCGGAACATCAAATATTCAAGGTTCCGCCGATGGCGTCAGCCACGCCTGTCACACCTCGCGTTACACAGGTTTCCATCCCCCTGGCTGCCAGCCATTTAGCTGATTTAGCGACTGCGAGAGTGGAACACCCTCCACTTTTCCGGCTCTCAGCGTGTCCCGCGTGCCGTGACACGCGAATCGAATTTGTCAAAGACGCCGTCTCTCTGCCTACTTATGCCGTGATGCTTTCCAGTCGACACACCCAACCCCCTAACCCCCTTCTCGCTCTGTTCCGGCTCTCGATAGCACTTCACGGGGCCCGTCTTACGCCCCACGAACCCCCGCCCACCGCGATCCGAAGAATAAACCAGCTGTCGACTTTGTCGCGCAGGATTCTCGCCGAGACGAAGCCCAGGAATTTTTTTCGAAACAAACTTATTACGTAGAATACTTTAATACCAGAGGTCGACAGGTGCCCGAAAATTCGCAATGTTCAGATACTCGAATGTCATAGATTTTAAGGTACCCGCCCACCCCTATTTAATACTGTGGTAAAATAGATTTGTTTCTTTTTAATTTTTATTGAAAGGAGGAGACTAAACGCACATACACTCGCGGCCGTGCGAAGATCCACCGTCGGAATCAGTATTCCGTTCAGAGTTTCCGTTCCCGGAATCGCGGAGTCCGAAGAAAGCGCAAGGCTGGGGACTGCAGCTGCAACTGCCGTCCGACTGCAGTTGCGTTTCCAGCGGAACATCGGAAAGTAAGAGCGATGCAAGCTCCGACGAGCGGTTATCAACTTCAGACGGTCGCCGGACACGCGTGTCTTCGCCATCCAAGAGACTTTGCGTGTCCGATGCTAATGAACTTCCCTCCGTGTGTCCCACTTTGCATCCGTCAGTGGGATGGTGCAGCGTCCCTCCCGACCACTGCACACTGTCGCGATGCATTCTTGCGGTGGCGACACTCCCGTCGGACCCTTTGATCTTCGTCTCTCCAAATTCGACGACCTTGACGCGTCTCGCGAACATACTTCAATTCGTACTACGTACTCGAAAGTACAGCGAGTATACTTCGCTTTCGAAGATTCTCCAGGTTCAAACGATCCTGCCGACGGTGATCAATATTGTTTGGAGACCAACGTCAGATTTTGTTGGAACATGCGAAGTATTCCACGTTTATTCTCTGTCTGACCCAATGAGGACATAATTTTTTTATCTGCATAATTTTTTTTAGAAACGATGGTCACCTTCGATCTTTTAAATGGAGTGCTGCGAAGGATTTTTGATGCCATACGAAAGCGTGTACCAAGACCAGAAGTGGAAGAAATAGTATTTACGATTATAATTGTAATGCATATTATAATTTTACGAACGAATCTACTACTTCACGAATCGTACACGCAATAATCATGATTTTCCAGCGATCGCAATCCTCGCGGAGTCCGTGCGCTATCTCTGCTCGCTGTTTACATTCGGTCTAGCTGCCGCCAGTCTGACCGAGGAAGACAGCCTAGAAAAACAGCGTCCGAAGTTGTAGAACAGCTCGTCGTTCCCACAAACATACCGGCTCGGCCGTATAAAAGACCGGGACAAGCTTCTTACCGATCGACAGCTATGACGGACGCGGTATTACTCAATCCGCTCGATGAACTTGAACGTAAACAGGCGATACGCAGCGACAGGTGTGAGAGACGCTGCCCTCTCGCTGGAAACGATTTTCAGGCCCCAGGTACCGAGCCCTGGACGCCTGTTTTTGATTCTGGCAAAGTGGGAACTGGCTCGATCGCTCGTCGACCGTCGACGTTCATCCGATTATATCGGTCGCCGACCGAGAAATCCTTTGAACGTTAATCCCCTCTGTTAAGTCGTCCCGCGGACAGGCAACCTAACGAACGAGCGTCGCACGACGATCGCGAGATCGCGAGATCGACGTGGATCCACGGCGAGGGCTCTCGCGTTGCAATCCTCCGCAGGGACCGCGATTAAAGGTATTTAGAAGGGACGGACAGATAGACGGGCTCGTTCAGCCTCGGCAACACGACGCGAGTCCTACGAGTGTTCGCTCCCGAATAATGGTCTCGCAGAGGTATTCAGAATTCTACGGCTATCGGAGATTACACTCATCCAATTATTGCAGTTAACCGTCGTGACTGGGTGGTTTTGGTCGCAATACACGGTGTGCATCCTTCGGTTTATCCTGCTGCGATCTTCGGGTTCTTTTCGAGTCGTTCGGTCCTTCGAGGACCTCGCGATCGAGTCACGTTTTTGATCGGTTCTTCATTTTAAATTTTCAGTCTGCATCAGAAACTTCAAAAGAAACTGAGGACCACTATAACTCTGACAAGCACTGTAATATTGACCTCTGGCGAAATTAACTCGATCCAGCCCCAACAGCACGCATCAACCGGAACCGTCTCCTCTACTGGATCAGCATACATATTTGTATGCACTTGCGCTGCGCGGGTGAAAACGAGTTCTAAACGATGGGTAATTTGAGAAGAGACTGATCCGACGAGCCAACGGTGCCACCCCCGTGGCACTGCCTTATAGCGTAGAAAGGAGTATTATACGCGGGACTCTGCGTACATAAAAGGGGGCGAGAGGGTCTACGTAAGTAATATAGGGGTGCTCGCGACCCTTCCGCACAAGGGTTGTATTCTAAGAGGGCATGAATTTGGTCGAGCCTATGACCCCCCTCTCTTTCTCTCTCTACCTTTTCTTGGTCTCTGTTCAACCACCAGGCTGTTTCGCGTTGCATAAGTAACGCCGTGAACCCCTCGACCCCTCGACAGTAAACCGTGCTTATTTGCCCGGGCAGAACTCGGCCTGAAGATAGGCGCACGACCATTTGTCGAGCGCACGTCACTTGTTACGCTGAAAAAATGTCGGCGGGCCAGGACGACCACTGTCGGAGCTGCCCCGATTAGAATAGGACACCACCGATCCAATGAAACGACCATATCAACCCCTGAAACGGAATGCCACTCTATAATGCAATTTCGAATCGTCCACCCCTTGCCTCGTTATCCAATTTTCAGAAACTGCTTTAGAAAAATTGAGAAGGGGAATTTAAAGTACCATAAGTTTCGAGTATTCAACCCCTTGCCTCGTCATCGAATTTGCAGAGGTTGCTTTATCACAATTGAGGAGAGAGACAAATTTACTTTGTCAGCCAGGAAATCTTGCGTCGTGTAAATAAAATAAAAGTATTGTCGGTCTTGATTGTATAAAATTATTGCAAAAATTAGTGCGCTACGAATATCAAGAAGATCATGGAAGATCCAATGTGAACGGATGACAGTCTGCAAAAGAGTTACCTCGTTATTCATCATTCTCCGGTGTAGAAGAAGAGATTATACATGCATCGTGGGCGAATGTTCACGGTGGAAGTTCAATATTCATAAGAGCAATATAATATTCCCCATCAATTGATGCAAACTGAATAATATCTGTGTGCAATATCCTTTTAAGTGACACGGATGCTGAAGAGAAGCATACCTCAAGTCAGTTCATTCTTACCAAATTGATTTTGTTGGCGAACAATGGAACGTAATAATAAATTTAGAAAAAATAATGAACATTCAAAACGTTCTATTAATCTAACATGACATCAGACTAATAGAGCAGATTACCAATGACAATTCAAAACCCCGGAGACTAAACGCACTCGCTATCTCGGCCACTTTCTAATTTGTTAGTCACTAGCATACTCCTCCCGTTAGATCCACCCCCGTCCATTAGGATTACTGTAATCGTCGAACTAACGGAATGCTACGTAGCAAGGAATTTTAATAGCAACCCGAAGACGGTAAATTCGCAGCCAGCTTTTTACAGCGCGTAGAATGTCGCTAATTGGAGTACACCTGTTAGATCGAGCGGCTAATTTAAATTCCGCGGGAAAAGTCTGACCAGGAATCTCGTGAGAAGGAAGCGGTGAACGGAGAGGAGGGTGAGATAGAGTGAGAGGAACTGGTTCGCCCGTGAAACAGGAAAATTTCATCGATGAATAAGGAGTCGACGAGGTTGCAGAGGCCTCCGGCGATTAGGCGTTTTTAGACGAGGATAATGAGGAAGGATCGTCGCGGTTCGACAAGCGTTGGCTTACGAGCAGAGCGGAACGCGGATATTCTACTCGAGAGGATCAGAAGTCACGACAGGGTATAAACGAACTATTAAAAACCAACAATTTGAGGTTCGATCCACACCTGGAGGTTCAAACAATTTGAGAATCGGAAGGAAAACATTTTTAAGACTGTGAAAGCAAGAGAAAATCAAGCTTTTCAAGAGTTTCTAAAAATTAATAGCCTCTTTTTGATAAATTTTTCACACTGCAGAGCGATCGAGGGAACAATCGTTAAAACAATAATATTTTCAAAGTCATAAAAATGTGCTACGCTTGATTCAGATTGCTTCATAAAACTTAATATTGTGAACGCGTTTTTTACGTGGGTGGATAAGTCCTCGGGATGTTCGAAGGCCATCAAGATGCGGCCCTGCAGAAAGTGCCAAGCCTGAAAATTTCACGCAGGTCGTTGGGAGCAAGCGGGGTGAACGTATGATAATTCTCGGCGACGAAATATAAAACCGATCGTCCGGCAGGAATACCAAATGAACTGCCGTAATTACGGTACGCGGTTACGATCCATCGAACTGACGTCGCACCAGCGTCCCAGGCGTTAAGTAAGCCTCGCGCGCCATATTTCCTCGCGTGTCGGGATAATTGCGTCCCGTAAGAAGCTCGATCAATTTCTAAGACACTCGTTCGGCCGATGGGTCTTCGAAATGGAGAGTTCCCAGGGTACGGGAGACGAACAAAAATCGGAATGCCTTTTACAGTCCGATAAACTTTCGATACATTGATGACAGTCTTATTTTACCAACAGGTTGCTTTCTCCGAGGTTGTATGTCGTCGAAGACATCTGGCTGAAACTTTAACTTCCATTTAATCTCCTTACCTGCCCCTCACTTTTTCAACATCATCCTATACATTTTTATTTCTTTTTAATAAAAAAAATGTATTAGATTATGTTATTAAATAACCCGCACTCTTTGTATGAATTCACTCAACGGAGTTTATTTAATAACTAGCTTTTTCCCGCGGCTTCGCTCGCACAGGAAACCGTTTAATGCCCTCGGAAAATAAAACCTTTCAACCCCCCATTCTCCCCTATATAATTTTAATTTTATGTCGTGTCGCCATCTTAGATTTAAAAATTGATGCCATTTTTTGTAATTAACGTCCCAAGAAACCTCAATAACGACACCCATACCGATTTTTAGGCTTATTTGCACCATTTTACCGCATTTGTCAAATATAAGTTTGAATTGAATTTATAAAGAGTTGATTCTTGAAAATCTACGACGTACCTAAGGGTTATGACTATTTGGTTTATACTTAAAGTATCTCTTTCGTCGTCGTGGCCCTCTCGCGGCGGTCGCGGTGTGGGTAGTTTTGCGCCTCGAGACGTAAACGTTAAGACGACCCTAAACATATTTGGGGCTATTGGTTTCTACCGATCGATGATAATCTATGACGTTCAATTCCATTTCGCTTTTCGCGTTGCTCCGTAGATCTCTCTGACGGTTAACTTTGAAGCAACGATTTAGCGATGAGATAATAATTACGTACTTATATATTAGTTTCCAGATACATTTACGAAAATAAGGCAACTTTAAAGCGAAATAATTGTATCGATGAGCATTAAGACCAAGTTTCAAGTAAATCCGACCACGAACGAAATATTCCTCGTACAAACGTTGCAACCCCTTTTCACCCCCTTAGCGGTTGAATTTCGAAATATCCTTTCTTATCCCTTGTACAGATCATAAAGGAAACCTCTGTGCAAAATTTCAGTTTTCTATGTCCAGGGCGTTGATGAGTGAGTGAGTCAGGACAGCGTTTTTATAGATATAGATTAGAAAAGCAGCACAAGCAAAACACGTCTTTACGTTTTGAAAACTGAAATAAACTGATGTTGTATCGATCGTTCCTTGCATGGAACAATAGATTAATTTTAACATATTTCAACAAAATTGTAAACGTTGTTGGAACATATACGAAGTTAGAAAGAGCTACAATAAAAAAATTTAGAGGTATTCCGTAAAATATGTATATCAGTTTAAACGCGAAAGCAGTATTTAGATAAACTGTTACAGTTTCCGAGAAAGAAATTGCCGGAGATCAGTTTCTTCCGAACCCTTGAAGGAACACGTAGTTACAGCTGTGGACCGATTACCAGCGACACCATAATCGCTTGCACCGACGTTCGAACAAAGGGAGGCACGTATCATGGGGGTCGGTGGTGGAGGGGGTTAGTTGCGTGCAGATCCTCGGGCGAGCTAGACGACGATCGGTATTTGTAATAACTATTAATTAACAGGCGTCCGCGACGTTATCTTTCCGTCACTGGGGCAACGCAGGGGAGGGTGGGAGGGCGGAGGGGGCAGCAAGGCGTGCCCCTCGGGCTAAATGGGAACGTCACGGTGCCCGTGTAAGTGGCTTGTCTAACATTTTGATTAACACGTCTCTGCCAGAAAGAGCGAAGCCTCGCGGATCGCAAAATCCGACCTGACTCGCCCCAGCCCCCATTTCCACCCCCTGGTTCCCCTACGTTTTATTGTGCGTACGGACGTAGGTTGGTATTAGCTTGTCAAGTCGAAGGCAGACTGTCACTCAGAAACCTGAAAGACTGTCTGACTGTCAGGAGGTGGGTCCCGTGGATCGATCTGTTAAAAACATGTTTACACGCTACCACCACGGTCTTTTCACCTCCGCGTCGCTCCCATCCCCTTTCTATCCTTGTTCACCACCTCCTCCCGTGGTCTCGCCTTTTTTTCGTCCTGTTCTTCTCGACACCCGTGTTTCACTGATCCGTCCGTCGTCGTCTAGCTGCGTACGAAATTGGACGGGCAGCTCGTCGACTATTTGCTCTTTGAAACGAGCATCGGGGAATTAACCATAGCCTACCTCGAGTGGGCTTGATCCCTCGGACGTTAGGTGCGAATGCAACGGGGGTCCGTGAAATTCGGGACTTCGAGCTGCCTGCACCTCGACCCGTCATGGGAATGTTGCTACGCTTTGCGACAAACGATTATGATACATTTACTCGAATTTAATTGTAATCTCCTTTGTCGCATGGACACATTTATCCAGATCGAAAACCATCGTGCGAAAACCAGGTAGATAAAGTGTTAATTACCACGATCCTCCACTCAACCAACAAACTCCCAACCGATTTCCCCGCAAACTTCCCTATCAACGATCACGCAACGCTTCCACTTCGCCGTCTCCTTCGTTCCAGCGTTCATCAGAGAACGGCTTCATCGGTGGCCGTTTACACAGAGTGAATTTTTTCTTCCTCCACCGTGGGGTGAGTCGGTCGGCGCAGCTCGGCCAGAAAATCCAACGGCGTGGCTGTATAAAAGGTTCCATCAGCGTGACTTCGTATAATTCACGAGCCGAATGCGATTCAGCGGAGAGGGAATGTTATCTCTTCGCCTCTCCTCTTCGGGGACAGAAGAGTCGGCGCGGTGCGGCGCGGCGCGTTGATGGAAATGAAATAACGCTCGAATAATTATCTGCGCCGGAGCGTGTGCGATTCGAGCGAGCTAAGTCGAAAAAGGGGGTGTCCGCTCGGCTCCGCTTTGCTCTGCTCTGCTCTGCTCTGCTCTGCTTCTCTTCGCTTTGCTCTGCTTTGCTCATGGCTGGTAGCCGGTCGGTTTCGTGTGTGCACGCGTACGCGTTTCGCGATACTCGAGCGTGATTACAGCGTCGCATTTATATCCGGCCGGGCTGTCACAGCCCACTCCCGGACTTTGTCTACGCGAGCCACGTCGCAACGGTGCATACACATTCCGAATATTGGCAATCGGGGGCATCGCATTTAATTTGGGCTCCCGGCGTCCACAGGAAACGACAAACATTTTGTTCAAACATTTGACAAACACTCGTTGCCCGAGCCGGCTCGCTCGCCGCCGCTTACTCGTTTATTCGCTCGCTCTCTCTCTTTCTCTCTATTTTTCTCTTTCTCTGTTTCTATCTCTCTCCTGTCTCTGCCCCTCTCTCTCTCTCTCTCTCTTTCTCTGTCTCTCTTCGGCCCCCCGAAACAACTCTGTCGCTTCGGCAAACAACAGCGAAACCGAGACGAAAAAGGAGGGAAAGAGAGACCCGGGGGATGCTTGTTTTGCTACTATCCGCGCGCCGAAGTTCGCCGGGCTGCATACCTTGGGGCGCTCGTCCCCCCTTCCCATCCTCCCCCTCTCGCCGTACCCCCTAGGTTCAACCTCTTCACCCCCGCTTTGCACTCTCTTCTTCTCTTTTACTCACCCCCCGGTTGCCAGAGACCCGGTCTTTTGCCACTCGGACCCCGCTTTGTCGTACTCCATTCTTCCCACTCGCTTTCTGTACCACCGTGTCCCGGACTCGATGTAGTTATTGGCCACCACTTCCGCTCTTGTACCCAGAGCCGAACTGTTTGTCGTTCACCTGTGTTTCATACTGACTGCCCCACCTGATCCCGATCACTCTCGCCGTGGATAATCAGATCGTTCGACAAATGCTTCGATCGATATCCCGCTATTTACTAAATCTAGTGTAGAAATTGATTTTGTACACTTTGCGGTTCGAAGTCGTATCGCACGGCGTAACATCCAGGAAATCCGTTTCTCCTGGTAAATTGTTTCAATATTTCATGTAGTAGGTATGTTGCATAAAACATTTTAACAAGGATAAAGTTTTCTTCGATAAGAATGTTTTAAAGAAAGCGGCGACGATCGGTCGAAATCAATTAGTTAAGAAAGGATTACGCAGATACGTCGAATTAGCGAGTCATCCTCGAAGTCGCCGTAACAATCGGTTCCCCGGGCGACAGCCCGAAGAGGACCCGGCCGTTCCGAAATTCATCGTGCAGGTCCGTCGTTCGAAGGTCGACGAACCTGTCAGAGGATAATAAAGACGTTTCGGTGAGGATGTACGGTGCCTGGATAACCCCGGGACCCTCGGCCTCCGCCGAATCCGCCGCAATCAGGTGTATGCATGTATGTATACCGTTATTACTCGTGGCAGCCAGCCACTGAAACGTTCAATTATCTACGCTGGCCGCGTCACGGCCCATTGGCCGCCTTCGTTCGGCCGCTGAAAAGAGGCTGCCTCGGAAGGTTAGCCTGAATGAACGTCAAACGTCTCTCTCTCTTATTCGAGAGAGGATCGGCCGGATCCTCTCGAGCCTGGGCCCTGTTCCTCCTTTTCATAGGGCTCGTTGATCGCACGGATCCACACGCTGCTAATCAGATCCTTCAGAAGCTCTACCTTTATTCATTGTGCGTGTCTACTTTCTAACCGGTGTGTATTTTGACACGGCGGACAATCACCGACCAATTACGAGTCCCTCTCAGAGTACCTGACGTCTGAATAGCCAGCATTCCTTTAACAATCATTATACTTCTTCGGGCAACGGTCCACCTAACGCTAACGAGAGATCGATGGCCAGCTGTCTTCGTAAAACCAATTTCAATCGAGGTCACTGCGAATCGACACCGTGATCGAGGAAACTGTGGATAGAGACTCGCCGAGGTGTAGTTCAGTTGGTGTTGCGTTATTACCTGCGGATCTTTTTTAATAAGTAAACTTCGATCGACTGTTTCCCAGGTCGAGCCGACCTCGAGCGTTCCACCCCCAAAGAGCAAACATCTCCCGTGTCACTTGGTCAAAGCGTAGCGCGCGAGCAGACGGAAATATTGCGCGTTCAAGGGCTAATATCTACTCGCGCCGACTGCGGGAGCACAGCTTTAAGATGGCAATAAACGCAACATGCTCGTGTAACTACGCGGAATTCTTCGTCTCCAGTGTTCCGCGCGTCTGTATACTCGCTCCTTCTCCTTCGGATAGAGCCCGGACCACCGCCCCGGCGAAAGTTAGGCGAATGAAAAAAGTTCGCGGGCAGCCCTCAAGGGAACGCCGGCGAGTAGTTAGCGGACTTCGGAATAATCTTCATTGAAAAAGTTTGTCCAAACCTTAGAACGCTGCGTGGCTCGCCGGATATGAAGGGACCAAACCGTGGCTATCTTCCGGGGAAACGCGGACGCCGTTGCGGAAACCGCCTGGTAAGTCGAACGCTATGAAGTCGTTAGCTTAGGCCACGAGAAATGGCCAGGTTAAGGATCCGGCCTTCGGTTACGATATTTCTGTTAAATACGACTTTTAGTCAGGTATAGTTCAACATAGCTCACGCTTTAACCCTTGGCACTCGAGTAACGCCTCTGAGGCGACATTAATCGTTAGATCTGTCGGTATCTAATCAATTACTCAACATTTAAGTATTGTACGAAGTATTACATCAATTTCATATCTACCAAATTTAAAAAATCGTACAGGATGGAAATATTCTAGATCGCAAGAAATGTTTAATTTTCCAGTTAAAATAGCTCCGAGTGCAAAGGGTTAACGATGCAATAATTTTTATTTCAAATTTTCCAAATCAGCGAGAAGATTTTAAATGTCATTCAGTTGAATATTTTATGCGCGACATCTCGAATTTGGTCTCGGAAGGTATTTTACGGTCAACACAGCTGCGTCATTTGCATTCTCTATAATCTCTAAATCCATCGGCACACAATCCAAGTTTTCCTAGTATCGCGGAGTTTGGAGAGGCTCGTTTTTCAGAGGGTGATTTTTCGGTTAAATTCCCTTCGTGTCACTTTCCTCGCCCAGGTAGAAACGCGTTTCTGCTCCGCTCCCGTCGGCCAGAACAAAGAGAAATTCCGCTCCACTTATAAACACGTCTCACGAACCCTTCGTAAACAAATGCCGCGAGTCCTTTGAGAGGAGAAGGACCAGTTGCATCTGAACTTCCGCCTCGCTGCAGGTGAAAGTACCGCCGTATTTTTCTTTTATCGAGGAACCTCGGGTGTCCTCGGAGAATTATATTTTTTAACAGAAGATGAACGCACAAAACGCTTCAACATTTTTACTGGGCAAAATATATATAAAAAGAAATAAAAATTACTGTTTCAAATGAATTTCTGCAAGAATGAGAAACAGGATCAGTCATGAAGCATAGCATTTTTCAGAAGTAACGAATCCTTTAAAAATTTTCCTTCTTCGCTTTCGTATTTACAAAAACTTTCTCTGGTTTAATCCGATAATAATACCTCGGTGGATTTTCTCTCGCGAACGACCGGTTCGAGACTTTCCAATTAATCGGCATCTCATCCGGCGAATATTGAAAATCGGAGTGACTGAATGATCGATGCCTTTAAAATCCGCGCATAATCGGTCACGGTTCCGACTCGTTACGACGCGGGGCTCGATTGCCTGAGACAAATAACTCCGGGGGTTGATTGACAGGCATTATATGAAATTTCAAGTGGCTGACTAATAGCTAGAACGCGATACACGGAGAGCGGCGTGCACGGCAGGGCCGCGTGCATTCACATCTGCTTCCACATTAATGAGCGGCCGGTTAAGTGTTCGGATTCGACCCGTGAAGTCAAGGTCGTGGAACGTACGACCGACCGCATAATTCAGGAATAATGCGCCCCGCAAGGGTGTGTATTTCGCGTAACGTACATACAAATTACTCGCTTAGCTACCAACCCCTCCGACAAATTACCGTGGTCAGTTAAAATTGGCGAACACGTCGAACCTCGGCCCTTAAACCGCTCTGGAAACGAATAAACCTTATATTCCGAACAAACTGCAAACTTGCCTCGCAAATATATAATTCCGAAAAAATTGTTGAGCTGTTATAAACGTAAATATTTACATAAAAGATGTTACAGTCTCCAAAGTGGAGGGGCCAGAAACGCGACGCTACAGAGAGAAACCTGGTTAAACAGACAATTTCGCGCATGTACCCGTTGGAAATATTTCGAACGCTTCAGATTTTTATTGTATCGCGATAGGGTGTTCATATTGGATTCCCGGAAGCGAAAGAATTTATTTGAAAAAATCCTGGTTGGGATCAGGGTGTGAAACTTACGACATTTAATAATTTGGTTGACGCCACGAACATCTGCCGCTCTCCCGACAACCCTTTGCGAACTCCTAAACCATCGCAGCCGCCCCCCTCCTCCCCACCCCCACTCTCGCATCCCGTTCTCGAGCTCGTACTTTCTATCACGGTGTTGTTTAATTAATCATGTTGTATTAATAAAAGCTCGCCTAATTGAATTCGCTGATTTCACACCGTTAATACGAGTTTCATTTAAATTGAATGAAGTATCGCCTCGAACCCCCGCCCGTAGCCCCCTACTACCCCTATTTTGTCCGCTCACACCCCCGAACGCCACCCGTCCAACCGTCGACGTCGCCTTGAAATCGGAGCCACCCTCGGAATCGTCCTTTTTCTCTCGCTGTTTTATTGATCTTCATTCCCTCCGGCTACAGCCCTCTAAAACGGTTTACTAAAAGGTAACCTATTTTTCATTGCCGCCTTAGAACGGCGATCGACGCCGATTCCGCCTGTCGACCTCGCCCGTGCTGCAGATCCGACCACCTAAATCTTTATTCCGGACGATCGTCGATACAACGTGTATTATGACGCCCCGTTTCACACGGAATTGTTGTTTAACGATCTGCACCCCCTCCACGAAACGACTTCCCGTTACTCTCAACAATTCGACTGTTCTCGTTCCAATCAGACAACGGGTCTTCCGCATTTATGACAGAAATGATAATAATGTAAACAATGTTGTGAATAATGCTACAGAAATTTTTAGTGGACTCTCTCTCTCTCTCTCTCTCTCTCTCTAAGAGCCACCTCTCGACTGCTACGGGTTAAAAGAAAAGATGAAAAATGTTTGAGAGAATATGTTATGCACAGATTGTTAAAATTACTGAAGAAAGAAATGTCTGTTCACCCTCTGTTTCTCGTGCTTGATGTAATTTTGGTGATTCCTTCGAAATGATAAAGAAAATTGTTAAACAAATTTTTGGACGGTCGCAAACATCGTGGACTATCTAATAATAAAAATGGAGGTTTGTGCGAGGATTAATGGTAGTTACTGTAAATTCCGGAGGAATTCATAATGCCTGGGTAATGCCTAGTAACATGTGTACCGAGATCCAGTGGCGCTGAACGCAATCCACCGCGGGCCAAGGGGAAGATGAATAATAGCGTAAGATGGCGAAGTCCTTAATTAGAGTGATTAAGTTCCAGGCGGTGGTAGGCATCTATCTTGGTAGACGCGGCTGACTGTTTATAAGTGGAAAATGTAAGACATGGCGGACAGGGGCTGTAGCCGAGCTCCGGAAAATCGAGCCCCGGGCTTTCACGTGATAATAACCCCGAGCGGGTATTATACATTACCGTTCAATTTGAATTCGTTGCAGCCGCGTAATTAAACTCCCGTAAAAACAACGTCGATGTAAACAGCGTTGGGGGTGTACGAGGCAGGTGGAGAGAGAGAGCGAGAGAGAGAGCGAGAGAGAGAGAGAGAGAGAGAGAGAGAGAGAAAAGAAGCACCCAACAGCATCGTGTTTCATGGAACGATGCGTGTGTATCAAGAGCCCGTAATTTCAGCCGTATTAATTCTCTTAATTTCATCGCTCGGCCGTTCTTTACGAATTACGTGTCTGCTTCTCATTAGTATCCTTCGAAAGATATCAACCTTCAAAATTACCACTGTTCCAGAAATACTAAACCAATACAGACATGTCCCTTTCTAATATTAACGAACAATAGAAAATCATTTGAAAACCTTCACCTGTTTCCCGAGCATTCTATAAAAATATATTTTTCCATATTTTTAATGTGGAAAAATTTACAAATAGCACTACTACACCTTCGTAGAACAAAAATCTGTTGTACCAAAGAATAATAGAAAAACTTACATCTAAAAATCGCCACCCACACGATAGCAATATTGCTGCGAATATCCTTTTAAAAGTTAAATGAAAATTTCTCCAAAGGCCAATAGTGATTTTCCATCGGCCACGGTACTTACCGGTAAAAGATGGGGTAAATCGTAGGATCTCTATCGTTCGGATAATTGGGAGCGGTACTCTGGGAGCAAAGGACGACAGGTCCTTGGTTCTCGGCTCCTGGCAGCGGAATAGGATTCTGTCCGGTTGCAAAACGCGCCGATAGAGAGCGCCACGTTGTCCCGGCTGGCGCGCTCGCTTCTGAGATCCATAGGCGCCGCTCGGTGACTGTGCCCCGCGGGCAGCTATCTGGCTGATGGGAGGGGCGTGCGGCTAGGCCGCACCTCAGGCTCCGCCTCTATCGGATTTTCCACGGGCTGCAGATGGCGCTGCGAGCACCGCTTTCGCCGACTGCGAGCTCCACTCGACGTCGATCTTCCGCCACGGTGTCTGTCTCCTCTCTCGCAACGGCTCCAGCCTTCCCAGCCATTTACCCTTTACGACTCGATTCACCCCTGCTTCCACTGTTCCGCGTAGATGGATTTATCGCCGACGAATCGCGTTCTTTAACGCATTATCCACAAGCAAATATCCATTCGAAAACTATGCAGCTTGTATTTTAGTTAATTTCTTAACGACGATTGCAGATTCACTCGTGATTCAACCAATCATTTATTTCTTTTCATTTCTTAAGAGAATTATTTCTCAGGAGGTAGGATGATAGAATAATAATTGCTAGAATCTGTGTATTTCCTAATCGTTAAATCCTATCTTTTCAAATACGAAGCTATCAGAAAAGGACATAAATTACTACCAGGTGAAAGATTGATTATCCAATATAATTTATTCTCCGGAATACGACGAAGACGTTCGGACAAGGGACACCGTGTAATCCGGAAATCACGTTAGCGGACGCGGCATGCAGCCCCGTAAGATCAACCCCCCCCCCCCTATCCCTACTCGCCCTTTTGCCGATACAAAAGCCACAGTCTGAAACTTCCGTTCTATCGGTCGTTTGAGAAGCCACTTTACTTTATCGCCGACGCATTTATCAAACAACCATGGCCCGCTGTTACGATAATACCTGAACGAAGTTCACTGCCGGCAGGCTGCGAGTATCGAGTCCCGCCATTATTTAATACACTCGGCTATAACGTCGCATAATCCGCGGACTTACATTGGCGTATAAATATGCATATTCATAACGGCGTTACGTAAACGGTGCACGAGCCATGTAACGCGTTCCTAACTCACGCCTTTTCTGAAAGAAATAAGAAGGATTTCATTCTTTGCTGTTCATAGATCAACGTTACAATTTTTTCAAACATTTTTTAAGGTGATTCTTGTAGATTTGTTACTTTGTAATTCCTATTGTAACAGCTATTAATTTAATCACTGGACATTGTCATGTTTTACGATTATTATGACAATCATCTTCAACTATTTACTTCTATATCAATATTAAATCTAATATTAAACGCACATATGAGGCATATAAGACATATAAGGCATATGACTGCCTTTGTAGGACTTAGTGGAAGGAGAGTCAGGATAGATACACGATAGGACATCTATAAAATCGACAGTGACGCTCGCAAGTCCATGAGAGAAAAAAAAGAAAAAGGGCAAGTTCGTAATCTCCACCCCCTCGTTTAACAGCTCGGCCATCCGGGGCAGCTAAGAACTCGGCGAGTCAGCTTCCTGGCTATCGGAGCGTGTGGGGTTCGGCGCGGGAACGCTCTTCCTTACATTAAAACTTCTCTGGGGGTGGGTGTCGGGGGTGCGAGCGGGCGATGGCTCTTAAAAACTCGGAGAAAGCCGACCGGCTTGTAAAAGGCGGAAAGTATCGAGCATTAATACGAGGGGGTATCAAGAGAGCGAGAGGAAAACTTTTACTTTTGAACGTCGTCGTCGCGAACAAACAGCGGCAGCCCCTCGTTTCATCGCGACGAAACGGACGCTGCCGAAGAATGTAACGAAGAGAGAGAGAGAGAGAGAGAGAGAGAGAGAGAGAGAGAGAGAGAGAGCGAGAGAGAGAGAGAGAGAGAAAGTGAGATATCTAGATCGAGGGTGAGAAAGCTAGAGAGAAGCGAGTGTCAGACGGGAACGTTCATCCCCGGCCGTTATTTCCGCGGAGCTTTTCACCGGCAGGCTCGGTTGTCCGGTTTTTCCAAGTTCACCGCGGAGGGTGGCCAAGTTTATTCAGTCCGCCAAACTTTGTAGTACACGGTGTCGACCGCCAGAGGGCAGTCCAAAGGACAAGGGGTGGGAACCGGAACCGAACGGCTGGCTCCGGACATAACCACCCCCGCCATCCCCTTCGACGACAGTTCCCTTACCCCCTCGTCGTCTCACTCTCGTCCTTTCCCTCTGTCTCTCTCGGATTCACTGCGGCGTTGGACTCGCCCGCGCGCGCACACATACACGAGTCGCGCTTTGTCCGGTCTCTCGGACGCAATTAGGGTGGGTCTCGGCCTTCAACCCCCTTGGGGGTGCCCGCTCGCTAAGTAGAAAAGCGTGTATCCACCTCCGACCTCGAAAGGCGGTGGGGTTTGTGTCTGGCTGTAACGGACTGCGGACCACGACCGACACACCGACGGACGGACCGACGGACAGACTCGACTGACAGCAGCTGACTACCACCTCGGCCAACCCCCTACCCCTAAACTACCTCCGGCTTGCTTTCTCCAGCTCCGTTTCTCTGTCTTTCTCTCTGCTCTGTCGTCCAATCCCACTTCCTGAACTTGGCGACGCTCTCCTACATCGGCTCCAAGACAAACATCCTCGCCCAGGGATGCTGTGCTCTACCTTCCGACCACTCTCTTTCTCTCTGTCCTACGTCACCTTCGCACACCTTCGCAAAGTCCTCTCTTTCTATCTGTGTGCCCAGATTCGCCCAGTTCGATCGCCAAAGTGTAGTCCACCGCGTTTAGGGCACCGTGTACCCGGTAGTTCGAGACGGTCCGTTGGGCTGAGAAGTTAAGTATGTTAATCGGACCGACCCGGCCTGTACTCGCATTAGCGGTCAGGCTAATTGGAAAATTTCGGTCGATACCGCTCCCGAGATTCGACTCGGTTGACAGAGGATAGAATTCGCTAGAATTCGATATATCCAGCGAGAATGATCGACGCTGATGGAGCTAATAGAGTCTTGAACGAGTGATTGGGGGTGCAGGAATTTTTGCTTCTTGGAGAATTGAGATGGGTTTGTTGTGTTTGGATTCGAGTAAAATTTTGTGTCCGACAAATTCGCTTGCAAATAGCACTCGATAGAAACGTTTTTACGAGACACGATTCAAGAAGTGGTGCATTAAGCGAAATACCGCCATGGTCGCGAGTCGATTATGGTCCTCCGTCAATTTATCTAACGTTCCACCCCATGCTCGCCCTTCTTCGCTACGGTCTGAAATGATAATAAATGTAAAAAAGCGGCGGCGAGAGAACACGCTGTACGGAATAATATTGCCGGTATACGGGGGTTCGCGAGCAGTTCTTTTTTTCCTGGTGCGTTTTACGAGGACGAGGCGGCTCGCATAATTCCACGTAACCAGCGGAAAATATTCGACCAACGGGGGTTGCGAGGGGGCGAGACGGGATCTTAACACGAGCGGCAGCGGCGTAGTCAAATTGAACGTGTAATGGAGGTAACTCTCGCTCATCATTTCCCCTCGGCGAGCTAACGGCATAGAAACTGCAAGCGGCGTGTAATATTACGGAATACCTACATACCATTACACGTACGCCGCGTTATATAAAGTGCCGTGCCGGTGAACCGACGATGTGCTTCCACGGCATAGCTGGCGTATCACTTGCGCGCGCGAGAGCTAGCGCAAAAGAACGAAATTGAGACGACACGGGAACGATTCCGGGTAATTATTCCTTATTCGCATTAGCCACGGCGAAACTGCCAGCAGGATCAACCGAAGGAACCCAAGTACTCGCTCGAGATTGTAAATAGGCGATACGATGCTATCGCGAGACGTTATTCCTGTTTCGTGTCCTTTACCGCTGGATCTACGACTTGCTCCGTACTTCAGCTCTGGGATTCATAAACTATCCAGCACATCGAGTAAATGTTTGTACAATAAATTGTTTTCCTTCGCGAGACTCCAACCAGAGCATCGGCTGACCAGTGGTCGGTAAACTCGTTAGTCAAAAGAACCAAAGATCAGCATTATAAACGATATAGATTTCTTTTGAGAGCAAAATTTCTTTACGAGAACCCTGCTTTTAGTAGTCGGTAAAAATTAGGTACACTGAATGAAACTAGATATCATACTTGATAATGATATTTTTTATTGATATTGATAGAGTAGAAATTGCTCTCTATTTGAATTCAGATATAACGCACTGACTAAAATAAAATAGAAATAGAAGCAGAGGGGGTCAGGAAAAATAACAGGCAACAAAGATGCCTCGCAAATGCCTGTGAAACGAACTTGAGGGGTCCGGTAATTCTAGTGTTAGCAATCGTCTGGAATATCGTGCGGAATAACCATATTCGTGTATCAATCTCTGGAAGAGCCACGCGATCAGTACGACCGGGCATGTCGTTGTTCCCGAAATAGAACGAGTAACAGAAGTAACGCTCGCTAATCATCCACGTTCTCCGGTCATCGGGGCTGACAAACTGCGGAGGGAGGTCTAATATTACGCGAGTACGTACATACTATTACACATCCTGGTGGCAATGGCCAGGCGCCGACGATACGCTCGGTTGGTAGGATATCCTTCGGAACACCCCGCAAGGGGCTCGTTTGTCTAACCAACCCCCTCCCGAACCTAACCCCACACCCTGTCTCGGGTGCCGTAGCGTATCCACGAGCACGTGGTTATGCCCACTTCGTCATCGGCCACGGAAGGCACGAATGGAAGAGGCAAGAGGGGGGTTGCAAGCCACCCCTACAAACCTACCACTACCACCGCCACCTAACCGAGACCAGGAACTCGCTATCTTCCCGGTGGCCCATTCCGCCCCTAAATTGTGAGTAATGCTGATTATGTAAAAAGACTTTACGGGACGTTATTACCGTCGTTGCGATTACGATGTTATACGAGCCGCAAGGCGCGCGCAGCCCCGAGGCGCTCGTAACTCCTACCACCACCCACGCACAACCCCTTGAAACCCCTTGCCGCCACCGAGCAACCCCCGTCTCGCGCTCAACGTCTTGTCTGCCGCCGCGCCGCGCGTTTCAGCCTCGAATTCGGTCTTGTACGCGCTTGATTGAATTCAACGGTCGAGGCCTTTTAGCAGCGAGTTTCGTGCGGTGGTTCGTACGGGGGATGGTTTCTATGGAATTTCACTTCAACCACCGGATGCCTCGGTTTATGCTTGCCTCGATGAATTGCGTGTTACCATAAGAGATCGGACCGCCACCGCTGGATAAAGAATCGCGAGACCTTCCAGGAATTTCATTTCTTTCCTGTCTAAGCGATAGGGGGTGCTGCTATTTTACTATTCGGGGGAGCTCTCAAGTCAGAGACAGAGACGCTCCCTCCCGAGATGTGTAATTGATGTTTGGACTGTAATTTTGAGTAACTTTCTCAACGGTTTTAGCAAATGATTGATCAAAGAGATCGAGCGAGTTATCGGGAAGACGTATCGACCACTTCCGATAGTATATCTGGAAAAACGAGATACCTCGCGGAGGACACCCCCGTAACGTGGACGCTCCAGTGACCGGTCGCCGGGTCGTCAAACCAGGCTACCGGGAAACCATTCTACCGTCAATCGAGCGGGTCCCTGGGACGTCGGGTACGGCAATTACGTTCTGCGCGGGACAGATAGACCCCGGGACGAAAATGTCCAATTACACGCAACCTTACCGCCTACCGCGGCGAGATCGCCACCGGTGAGGTTCCGTTATCGATCCTCCAGCGACATACTCGCGCGTTAATGAGGAAATCTGTGTGTGCGCGCGCGGCGATCGTGGGAGTTGAAGTGTTGACGGTTCGACGCATTTCTGCCGATTCAACATGGAGAGGATGGCGATTCGAGAGTGAAAGAGAGAAACAGAGAAGAAGAAGAAGAAGAAGAAGGTCGACGATGGAGCAGAGGACGAAGAGGACACGGGTGATCGCGAGAGAGAAAGGAGAGGAGGGAAGAGAGAAGAAAACGAAGTAAAAGGGAAGAAGAAGGACGACGGCGGAGCAGAGGACGAAGAGGACACCGATGAACAACTCGGCGTAGAGGAGGAAGAGGATCGTGGCGGAGGTCGAACCGGCCCAGAGGGGAAGATCATGGTCTCTCTCTGTCCCCAGGTTTCTCTGTCCCTGTTGGCACAGTGCTGGGTGTAGCTGTGGACGATGATGCTCCGGCGAGATAGGGTAGATTGCAGGCCTGCCGCGCGTCCTGCTGGTATCCGTTGGTATCCGTGCGCCTGGCCAGAGCTGATACGGTCAGCCCCGGGATAAAGTAGATATTAACACGAGATGATCCGTTAATGAAGCGTATGTTCTACGCCGCGCACACGCCTAGTTCCTCTCCTCTCTCCCCTTCCCTCCTCTCCTCTCCTCTCCTCTCCTCTCCTCTCCTCTCCTCTCCTCTCCACTCTTCGCTCCTCTTTCTCTCTCCGTTCTTCTCGCGCCATTTCGCGAAAGCTCCCCTTTCCATCCTCCTCTTTCGCGAGCTCTTTCCCTTCTCCCCTCTTCTCGTGGCCCTAGCCCTCCGAGCCGCACCGTTTTCCGTCGATACTTGCACCCTCTCTCTTTCCACGATCCATCGACGACCACCTCTAGCTACTACCACCTATTACCAACAGCCTTTCCTGTTATCTTATCTGAACACCGCCGACCCGGCCGCGAATTATTATTAAACCACGACCACGTCATTGCCCGCCCCTAACCAACGTTTCGTTAACTAGCAAATGCCTCGCGCGAACGTGTTTGCCTCGTTGGTGTGGGACAAGGTGTGTTTGGGTCACGCGAGGTTCTGCGATGGGGGTAGCGATTATAGATTTGAGGTGACCGGGTGGTATTCGATGGATCTTGATTTATGGGAATTTCTAGAATTAGCTGGACCCCTCAGGTACACTTTTCGATGTTGGCTTAAATTCACTAGCTAGATTCAGGATTAGGTTCTTTATGATTAGTTGAACACTGAACGATTAACTAGACCCGTCAGTTAGCTAGACAGATAGTCATACTCTTTAAAGCTGGCTAAGCTCTGCACAGCACATGTGAGTTTTTATAATATTCATCTGTAATCAAGTTCTAGAAAGTTCGTTGTTGGTAATCCAGTCAGTTCGATCAGCAAAGGCGTTTTCTGCACGTAGCACCGGTAGCAAGGTGAACAAAATTCTCATTGATCTCCGAGTACGCAACAAGCTCAGTCTCGAATATAGTCAAAAGAGGTCCAGTGCCAGCACGATGGCTTCCCACAAGGAAATTAGGGTTGCTCTCTCTAGTAAAGACACTCCCCTCCGCCAGAGCCCCTAACCTTGTTACCTTAATAGCCTATTAATACTTATCGTCCGGTTTCAACACGGTCTTTGGATGCCGCTCAACGGCAATCACCTGCCAACTATTCGAAAGGTGCATCTTGTGCCTACTTATATCACTGTTGGTCTGTGTCCGACATCGCGACAATCAAACGATCCGCTCGTTCGAACCGAAATATAGGTCGTCGGTTGTAGTCGCGATGAAGTCCGGTTCTGGTCGCATGAAACGCGAGCACGATGGCGAACGGTGCTATTAATAATTGATCACGTCGTCGTCGGTAGAGATCGGGAACAAGTGGCTGCTAACGAGCTGCTCGGTAACGATGATTTTTCGCGAGGGCGTGCACATCGTACGGACTGATTAGAAGACGCTCTAGAACCCACGAACACGCGTTAGTACACGGCCGGGGAACGCTGGCAGCCGGATGATAAATCGGGATTGTCTTTTGCGAAACGTACGACCCGGTTTGTCAACAGCGGATCTTCTGGCACCAGATCTTCTGGATCCTCGACGGCCACTTGGACCGCGATCGGTTGGACGTGCTACTGACAGATCGTAATAGTTCCTCTTGCAAATTGTCTCTTACTCTGTCGAAAGATCCTCTTGTAAAATCACTTTTGCAGACGTTGCCCGTGCACAAGGAAAACGTCACAATTATAATTTTTGTCCTGAAAGGACTTTGAAGCGCTCTTCTGTAATATTTCTGTTTCTTAATTCATGACGTTTTTCTTGCGCATGAGCGACGTACCGCTGATTGTGACTTTGCGAATATCGTATTTAAATGTACATTGATATTTTTTAACTTATTACTAGACTGTGGATCGATGTACGTGTATTTATTATTATACTCTCATCGGAATAAAGAAATTGTTATTATAGTTTTCATATAATTAAGTACAGAAATATGGGATCTTGCATACAGATCCAGCACTTCCACCATCCCACGCGAAACGCCAGCGGCACTGCAGATTTCGAACGAAATCCGAAATTGCAACTATCCAGATTAATTGGGGAAAAATGGACTAAAATTAAACAACCACTCGGAGATGGACTACAAGCTACAAATTGCGCGTTAAAAATATCGCATGTCGCGCGAACGAATTTTCATCGGTAACCGTTCCTGGTATTTGTCCATTCCGTCCGTTCAAATAATTCGAACGCGGAGTCGGCCGACAAATTGCGGGGTAAAAACGCGGGTCTCGTTTAATATTCGCATCGCGAGGCCCTTTGTCGAGCTGGCTGGTAAACGTTTTCAGTGAACAAAACGCGTACACAACGGCAATAATGTTCGCCGATATTGAAATAATTTTTAAACGGTTCCGGGGGCGCGACAGCGAATAAATTTGCATCGAGCGTGTTGCGATATCGAACATGTTTTTTATCTGGCGCAATTATCGCGAATTCGACGGCGGCGGCCGGGGGGCCGGGGGCCTCGGCGCCGACCGTGTCAGTGCAATCAAAATGATTAAAGAATCAATAATCGAGCAGCGGCGTGTGTAACGTCTCGAAATGACAGGTTTCCTCTAATTGTTCGACGCGATGAGTTTCGCAAGTGCATTTTGCACCCGATCGATCGATCGCTTTATCGCTCGAACGCGTCGAATTAAACGACGACGCGTTATGTTATCGATCGATCATCTTCCAGGCCACTTTCCGCTAAAAAATGTTATTCCCCTAGGGCTATTTTTTCTCTCTCTTTCCGTCTCCGTTTTTTTTTTTATAATCGTATCGTAACGGGTATCGTTGGTCGGTCGATCGGCGAATTCGTAAACGGCCGTAACAATAAATGGTTTTTGTCCGGGCACGGGGCTCGGGTCATTCGGATATTCGCGTGTAAGCTGATAACGACCTACATAAACGAGTCATCGAACACTGGACTCATTCACACAGCTGTCCTCGGTGTTGACCACCCACGACATCGATCATTCAGCCGGCCCGCGCCGCTCCTATCCGTGTCGAACCGAACTGAATGGAGATTTCGAAACTCATTGAGCAAATATAGAGCAAATGGGTACGCGAGCTTCCCACCGATTTAGCACCGATACAACCAGATACGGCCGGCCGCGGACGCTGCAAATATCCCGGCGACTCGATTACTACCTAACAAATATAAAACGATCCTTTTTATCAGCCGGTTTATATCCGGTCCCGAGTTATCCCGTCGTATTCCCGCCGGTGACGATACGACGTTTCCACTGTTCCTTGTCAATCGGCCGTGTTTACGCAAACAGCTTCGCAAACGCGAGACACTCGAACATTTCGTGAGAAGTTGTTGCAAAAGAATTTAATATTTGCAACTTTGATTTATTAACCTTCGGATTCGAATTTAATTTTACGTAAAGCCACAGTCTAATGAAGTATGAAGTTCAAATTAAACTTGAAAATCTTCTACGAAAACGAAACATCGTTGATATTGTTATACTTAGACCTCGCCACCTGCCGGTTATCGACACAAGGAGTTAATCTCAAAATCACAAACAACTAATTACTCTAATAATCGACTACTCTAAAATCAAGCCAGTTTCGCTAGATGATCTTTCCATCATCGCTGGACTTCCATCACCGCTCAACTCTGAAGTGGTGCAATGTTTACTTAGACTACGAAGTATGTAAATTAAACTGTACAGGTATTGAATGACGTCGAAATACAAGAACGATGTACTCGACGAGTATACTCGTCCGTGGCGAACGGCCGATCCGATTGACACGATCGCGACACTGGAATTGAAATCCGAACCAAGGGACTTTTGACGAAGAAAGGTGACACGGAGGCCGGGCGAGAGTAACATCCGCGCGCGCGACACGAAGCGGATCCCGCTCGTTTCTTCCTCGGAGTGTGTAACACGTCCGGAGCGTGGTCGAACGAGAAAGAAACGAGAAAGCGTAGCACGGTGGTCGTCGAGTGGGCGGTTTCGTCCCCGGCGAAACCCACCGGTTTACAGTGTACGTCGTTTCTGCTCCGGGTTAGGACGCAATGAACGGGGCCCCAGGTAAGCGCACAGGTACGTACCGAATCGACAACAACGACAACGACAACGACGACGACGACGACAAGGAACCCTGCTGCTGAATGGCCAGACGAGGACCTCGTTAACTATGGCCTTGGCGCCGTTCGAGATGCCCGCTTTGATATCGCGCCAGAAAACTTCCAGCCGGCTCGTAGTTCTTCTCTCTTTCTTTCTTTCTTTCTTTCATTCTTTCTTTCTTTCTTTCTATCTTTCTTTCTCTTGCGCCTCTCCGCTCCTCCGCTTTTTACGCGCCGAAGAAACCGAGTTTTACGCTCGATCGATCGAATCGGGCATCCTGGTTGTCGATCTTACTCCGTTCGTTACGATCCACCGAGAGACAAAGGGGATACAATGTGAATCGCGCATGAACGACACTGTCTTTCGCCACTCGTTAAGAAACTTCCGAACAGTCGTGCTGGATTATGAATTTTATACGTTTATGACAAAAATTGATAGGCCAAATGCAAAGCAACGAAGGCATTTAAAAAATGTATTCGGTATCTTGCAATCGATAAAGAAAATTTTGGTTTTACGTGAAAATAAGATTCGGAATTACACAGAAATAGAATTCGACTTTGTCGTCGGTATTTAACAATTAGTGAAAACAGAGGAATAGAAACGATATTTCTTTTCCCGGAGGAATTTACAAAACGTCGAGGAATTTCAAAATGCCTAGCCCTTGAACTTGAAAGTTCGTACTCGAAAAAAATACCTTGCCGGAGAGAGGGTTAATTCCACAATAAATCCCACAGTAGTAAACACTTGACACCCCCACAAGCAGGCGACTGGGACCGACAGGAGGGAACCCGTTCTGCCTCGAAACGAGGAGCAAGAGGAATCCGGCGAGGCTCGTAGGTAGTCACGGGGGCCGCGTGAAAGAGTAAGGGGGGTTGGAGAGGAAGAGGGGCACGCAGAGTCACTAAACCCACCATTCACGCGAGGCCGCGGGCCCCCGGAGTACCTGGAAACGGTGCTAATGATATGCCCGGGCCCCGGCTGGTGAATGGAACCTTTCGGGAATTCTCCGACGGTTTCGTAGAATTAGGAATTCCGAGGCCGGGTCCCCCTCGCGGCCGTTCTCTTTCTTTCTAGGCCCCCGTATCCGCGGATCAGAGGCTGCCTCCATAAAGAGGTGGTTTGCAGAGAGCGGAGAAAGAGGCGGGTGAAACGCTTTGTGGGAAACGTTTCTGCCCCCGTCCCCTCTCTTTCTCTCTTCATCCTCCTCTATCTCTTCTATCTATAGCGAGAGCCGGTCTTTCTCAGCTCGGCGACGGCGACGACGCCGCACCGCTCCCGGCTGAGATTTATAAGCGCGAACGAGCCTTTCAGGGCCGAGCCACCGGCTCATCCTCGAATGGGAACAATTTAGAGAATAAGGACGCGCCAGCGCGGAAGCCGCGAGGGAGGCGCAAAAGAGGAGCCCGTCGAACCGTCGCAAAAATTGCTCGCCGCCGATTGTGTTTGCCTCCCCGTTCCACACCGCCCCTCCCGTAGGAAATAAGAGGGGAACAGAGGGGGGTTCGGAAACGGGGGGTTCGAGCGGCGTCGAGCGATCACAAAACGGGCTGAAGAGAGTTTATGAGATCCGACTCCTCCGAGCGGAGTTCTTTGTAGCGACACGCATCTCGCGGGCTCATGCAGCCGCCCCGAGCCCTTTGTCCCCCCTATTTCCGCCAATAAGCGTCGTATTTCCTGTTCCAGCCAACGATTCACGACGCGGTCTATTCGATTAATTTTCGCGGGGATCAGAAATCCATCCCCCTACTCCTGACAGACTCTTTCTCTCTCTCTGTATCTATCCCTCTCTCTCTCTCTCTCTCTCTTTCTCTCTCTCTCTCTCTCTCTCTCTCTCTCTCGCTATCTCTCTGCAGAAGCTCTTTCATTCAAGCTCTCGCCAACCAGCATCCAGCAGCGTTTTCGAGCGTCGAAAGTGGAGAACAGGTTTACCGGATACTCCTTGATTCCCCGCGCGCGCGTCAATTGTTTTATAGCCTGTTCCCTCTTGCCACATCCCTCTCGGGCCCCGCCCGGACCTGGACCCCCCTGCTCCCCCGCCCCATTCTCGCTCTTCGACACTCTCGTTTTCTTCGCCTTTTACGCCGATGCTGGCCGGCACCGCCGCCGAGGTGGCGCCACGCTGTACCCCTCGTGCCCCTTTTATTCCTTTTTCTTTCGTACCCCTTTCGTTCCCTGTACCCCCTTCCTCTTGCGCAGCTTCGTCACGCCATTTCAGTAAAATAAAAACCACCTCGTCCGAGTGTGTATTGTTTTGCGTACCCCTGTCTTCGACCGCCCCGGCGAACGATCCCCGAGACCGTGGCAAAGAATGGCCCTGGGAATTTGTATTCCACGGGAAAAGAAACCAACCGATCCGGCCGCGTATAATTCGACCGGGAACGGGTTCCGTGAAGATCGGCGGGCGACGATTTAGTATTGCCGATGGCTCGACATCGTATGCTACTTTTTGCCCAGTCATTTGCGCGGAGAAGTCCCTCATGGCGTCGGGGCTAGGCGAGGAAGTGGATAACGTCGTCGTGTTGGGTTGTGCTGTTCAGGATTGGTAGGGATTGAAGATTTTTTTTAGCAATTTTCATTCATCTTCGAGTGTTCCGTATTTTTGGTGTGATCAGTCAAATTGGTATTCGATACTTGAGAATTTAATTGCATCGTAAAGCACATATTGCAAGTCCCCCGAAGGGGCAAAAAATCAACCGCATTCACAGAGCAGTAAAGTTGCTTGCGGGTAACAGAAATTACGGCGAGCGAGCGTGGCATTATCGGTGTCGGACAGCATGTCGGCGAATTGAAGCGAAAATATTTAGCGAGAAGTGTTGACGGTCGCGGGAAAAAAGGCAGCAGGGTGCGATTCGCAACCCTTATTTCGGTGTCCCGTGTTTACCGGGCTCGTTCTCCGCTCGTCGTCGCCGAGCAGAAGAGGAGAGAGAGAAAGAGGGAGGAGGTCCGTTTTATTTTATCAGACCGATGGAACAGCGTGAGAATTCGTTTACCTTTTCCCCATTAAGGAGCAACGACGCTGGACGGGGTCGAGCTTTGCGGAACCGGGGTTGCCGTGTCATCAACGTTTTATTTCCAGCAGCCTGGCGTCTCGCGTCGGGTCAAGTCCGTCGGCGAACGCAAAAGTTTAATTAATTTCGAGCCACGGCATTAAGTGGCGGTATCGGGAAACCTGCCTCTCCTCTTGCATCCCCTCCTGCACCCCCGGTCGTCGCAAACTTTCGTTCCTTCTTCTTTCTGTCGATTTTCAGGAGTTACAGTTGCAAAAATCAAACTGCGCATCATATAACAACGAGAAGATAAAAACTCCCCCTATTTTCTTAATTTATCTCCAACGAAATCAATGCGACCAAAGAAAAATGACATTCGTGAAAATAAAAACCTTTGGACTATTTGCACCGAACAAACGCGCAGACACTGCTTTCGAGTAAAGGGAGAAAAACGTGTCGAGGGATGAAGGTAGAAACACTTGGTTCTTCGAGCGAGCATTCTTCAGCCTTTCCCGTGTCTCGGAAAATTCTTATTGCGATCACGCACGAGGCGTGGCCGGGTTCGTTTAAATTTCTGTCGCGAGGCGTGCTCATTATCGGCTGGTACACCCCTGTAATTATCGGGACATCGTTCCTCGCGCATAAACGGGCCGCCTCGCGAGGCCTGCACCGCCTTTCCGGTTATTCAATCGCGTGCGCACGGGAGTTCAAAGTGATGCATATTTATAGGTTCGTTAGCCGGGGGAAAGGAAACGAAAGAAGCGGCGAAAACTCGCGATCCGTCTCTCCTCCCCTCTCTTCGTGCCGTGCGTTCGCGTCTCTCGCAGCTTCGCTCCTTTTTCCTTTCTGCGAAGCGTGTCGGTCGGCGATTCGGCCGTAGAATGCGCCCGATGAAACGAGACGACACATTTACCGAGCATTTCCGTTCGGGGAAACCCGGCCAGACTCATACTCCGAGCACGTGTTGCGACAAAGTCAGATTTTAGGAACGATTACACGCTATCGGCCTGCGACGGAGAATTGTGCTCGCGGGGTCTCGAAACACCGTCAAAATTACGCGTCTTTCTTACGGTATTCGTTTGAAAGTTATGTACGTACGTAATTTATACTCGCAGAATTCTGTCAAGGTGCCCTTGAAATCTCCAAGACATCCTCACAGACAAAAATAAAAAATTTTCTTCGTCGATCACAAGACACCGAAACCATATAAAAATTTCTTTCTATTTTCAACAAATTGTCTTAATATCTTTACTGTTTTAAATTACGTCCACCAATTTTTGTCAAAAATGCATAAGATCCGTAGTCTATTCGTTAATAACAAAGTTTATTTTGCCCATGCAGGCTCCGCCAAGTGCGAAATGGAGAAGGATTCACTTCCCGTGGCAGTTGTATGCACGTACGTAATTTATATTCGCAGAATTCTATCAAGGTGCCCTTGAAATCTCCAAAACATCCTCACAGACAAAAATCAAAAATTTTCTTCGTCGATCACAAGACACTGAAACCATATAAAAATTTCTTTCTATTTTCAACAAATTGTCTTAATATCTTTAGTGTTTTAAATTACGTCCACCAAATTTTGTCAAAAATGCATAAGATCCGTAGTCTATTCGTTACTGACAAAGTTTATTTTGCCCATACAGGCTCCGCCAAGTGCGAAATGGAGAAGGATCCACTTCCCGTGGCAGTTCAGCAAAGTGTGACGAGATGACAAGATGGAGGGACACGAAGGTGAAGCAGGAGTGAAGCTTTTTGACGACCCTCCTACCGGAGCAACTTCCGCATCGAATTCGTCAAAGGCTCGACACATCGTTTGCGAGGCCCGCCACCTTGGTCAAGCCTTCTCGGTAAGTTTGTTTGCTCTCCATCTGGGATCCGAGGGTACCGGTGACTGATCACCTACGAAACCAAGAAGGGTTCTCGCGGCAAATCCTCGAGGACAGGGGTCGCGGTCACGGCTTACGCGGCGTCGTGGTCAAATACCGCTCTTACAGCTCGACGACAGGGTCCTCTTAAGTGCGAAGCAGAGTCGCATTAGGCGGAAAGAACGCGGCAAATATAAATGTGCCGGGGATCACCTGGTAGCCATTTAGATGCTTTCCTTGTCACTTGGAATCAGACTATTTTTAGGTTCGGTGAAATAGATGCGAAGTTAGTCGACTTCGGCACCGTTAGTCATGCTCAACTGCTTCTAACTTCTCTTCGACTTCGCTCTACATCGATAAACCTGCTGCACCCAAGCTAATCCTAACTTTTTCATTCTAGATCTAGATCTAGATCTAAACTAGTCATAACTTTTTGTGAGACTCTATGTTAGCACCATTTCGCAAGGAGTTATTCCTAGATTTTAAACATAGACACCTAGTCCTAATTCTAGGACCATACCTAGCCATCCACAGACGCCAGAGCTGGATTAAGAGCAGTAGCTGAAGTAGCAAATGCTACGGGCCTCGCGCTTTTTTGGGGCCCCCGTGCTCTTCTAAGGGCCCCGCGCTTGCAGCAGAAAAAGCCCTGGCTATTATTTCTGCTAAATAAATAGTCCTTCATTGTGTTTTATTATCATGTAAAACCTAGGGCCCCCAGGTAACATTTGCTACGGGCCCCGCGCTAGCTTAATCCGGCCCTGACAGACGCAATTCTAGTCCCCGTAACTTGATTTATCCTTGATTGATCTAGACTTAGACACGGGCCTGGATCTAGACGGGCGAAGAAATGTTCCTTTAACTGTGTGAAACAATCGATTGGGGGATTAAATAGCCTTTCGAGACACTCTGAATCACCGCGCCGTTAAATATAACCGAATCGGGACGGATCTCGGCAGCCCAAGATTACAAAATCGACACGGCTGGGCTAGGCTCTCTCATCGTCCCGGTGCTCGCGTGTTCGGCGCCTATTTCGAACGACAAAAAATCGAGCTCGGATCGGCCCGCTAGCCGAAACATCAAAGAATCGCGGTGTCCGCGACTGTTGGCGATGAAAGCGCGGCTAGAGAGGCTTGTCGGTCACGGAACGCGGTGTACGAGGCGCGTGGAACACGTGTCTGTCTCGCGACGCGACGCGACGCGTTTTCAACGTGACGAGAGCACGCGAAACACACCGGGTCGAGGTATAGTATACCTACAAGCCGTTCCGTTTCGAAGCGGATGGGCGTCGAGCGGGAATTCGGCTCTGCGACGCGCGTAGACCGAGCGTGCGACACGCTCACGCCTCCGTGGTACGCCTCGATCACAAATCATCGACGGCCCGGTCGAGGCCCGTGCGGGCTTTGTGCCGCTTCACCACGGCAAGACCGTGGAAAAGATTCATGGGACCCGCGGACGGGAATAGTTCCGTCGTCGAGACGGCTTCGACGACGACGCGCGACGCCTCCTGGTCTCATCGCGCGACAAGCTATGCGGCTGCTTCTACTCGAAGACAGACGTCTAGCGATGGGCTTCATTCGGGAGATCGTAGTTTCGCTAATCGGCCGCGTTAAGCGATTGATACATTGCTCAACGCTTTACCGCTCTGAGCAACCACCCTCAAAAGTTCCATGGACGTTAACGCGTTCACTGCCGAACAACCGTTTTCCAAAAATCCCGCAAAATTCAAATAATTTGAATATCGTAATCGAAGATGGGGAGTACTTCGCGAACTCTTCTAGATCGTGCGAGTACCATCGATGTTCTGTTCAAGTAACTTTATTACGAACAAAATTCATCGTTTGCTACTGCAATAATTAAATTGTTTTGTTTCCTACGTCATTGTGGACGTCGCGCGGTTCGATTGTTCGAACCACTTCGGACCCAATTAGCCCGTATAATTGGCAATGCGGAGTACGAGAAAAGTAGTCTGGCGTATCTGAGTCACGGTTGACGTCGTCGCTAGCCGTTCACTTTTATTTCGAAGTCTCGGATGGCATCGGGAACGTGTGTCGTCGCCGCGTAAACTAGCGCCGCGACGCTCGAGTGAGCTTTCGCCCCTCAGGCCGACGCGACGCGACGCTGGTACGCGTATATTTTACGAGACCGTGGTCCATCCATCAACCGGCGAAGGGGGGCTTTGGCTCGCCGGTTACCCGGAGGTTAGGAAGTCAGGTGGAGAGGAACGAACGTCGACGAATTGCCGGGTGCCTGCTTATGGGATTAGGACAGGCGGAGATCAAACGACGGCGCTCGAAATTTGTCTGGCAAATTTCAAACGATCGCGATCGAGGCTCACGCGGCCGTTTGATAAAGATTAATCGGCGGGATGCCGGCTGATCGTGGCCTATCGCGTTCCACGAACGCTATAAATGGAATCAGAGCCAACCGTGATGAAGATGTTCCCTGTTTCGCCTCGTTTAGAGCCGACCGAGCCTCGGTGGCGACCGATCTGACGGGTCTGGATTAGTCTAATACCTCTGTTTCAATTTATAAATTCCTTTCGAAACTCGTCTTTCGACGATCTAGCTACCGCGACGACCAATACCTGGTACATTCTTGGGAAAGTAGTTTCCTTTATTTTTAGTAGAAAAACTTCATTTCTGGTCGTAAACCAACAAGCCTCAAGAAGTACCCGAATCATTTGTTTCGGGATTTTTTGTAAAAAATCTTTCTAACCTCTTTCCGCGATGCGGCGCGGTGACTGAGTAACGCGATAAGATAATTAGAGACCTTGACGCAACAATTTTACTAAAACTTGTCAGGTCTCCGAGGTCCTCGATTACCCCCACAAAATTTTGACAAGCAGTTTACCCAAAGTGGACCTCGAGCAAATGATCTATTAGATTCTAGACAAAGCCTGCAACCGAACAATGCGGTCACCGGATTATTAGCCGACCAGAAGCGGGCATCGTTCCTCTCGAGCACGGTTACATTTCCTGCAGCGTGTCCGGTCCATTAAACGGCCCAGAAATATCTCGATGACTGATGAAAAGAATCTTTGTAACAAGTTGCGCAGAGAAACAAGCCCGGGCAACGCCGCGCCGGACGACGCTAATCCGAGTAGATTTTGCGGCCGTTCATTAATCATTCTGGGCCCAGAGCGAGGCTGGATGCGTCTCACGGTGGTGCCTCGTTGTAAGGGCAGAGGTCTCGATGAGTTATCGGTGGTCGCCGTTGTAGCAAGAGCACACCGCGAGATGAGGAGAGTCCCTTCTTCTAGGAGACAAGAGTGGCTCGAACGACCTGCCCCCCCCCCCCTCTCTCTCTCTTGCTCTTCGTGATCGCCTTTGAACCGGCGCGCCAAGCCGCTGACAACTTCGTTCCCCTGGTGCCTAGCCTCGCAATCCATTAGACCGGGAATAAGAGACGAGCCGTAACGCGTCCGCTGGATACAAGGCTAGACAAATGAATTTCTAACCCTTTCGCCGGGCCCGCTCCTCTTCACTCACCTTTTGCACTCGGTGCTGCTAGACTCTGCCCAGGGAATCGTTTACCGGCTCGAATCGTCTTGGTAGCTTCCACTTTGCTACTCTCACTCGTGCTTCGTATAATCGATTCATATTTGGTTCGGGTTTGGTAGAAACTTAATCGTTCGAGGACCGACCCGGAAGGGTAAATGTGTATCCGGGTTCGTAGAATACGCAAAGGTATCAATCAGATTTGACAATTTTTATGAATTCTTCTGTAGCGACCTTTCCCACAACGTAGGAGTTCGCGATGAAAATAAAGCGCGAGGCGAGTCGGGGAAATTCGACAAAGCTGAAATATGAAGTATACGGTTCTCGAACAGACACCATCCGTCAGGTTTCCGCGGCATTTTCCCGGACGTCGCAATGCGTCCCTGTTTATCCGGGCAACGAACCCCGTCGCTCTGCGGGTATGGGTTTGTCGAGGGGGTTGGTGAGCCACAGAAGAATCGCGGAATAGATGGGAGGTGGATTCGACGGGGCTCGAATCTGCCGCGACTTTCTTCCAGCTCGGGAGATAGCTCTGTCGAGGGTGTCCGCCGTTGAAAGTGACGTCGGGGGTTGGTTTCGAACGGGGCGGGAGAGGTTGGGTGGGAAAGGACGATCGACACCGAACGCGGAAGAAAACCCCTTTCGCGCTGTTGCCTCGACGGGAATTATTTAAATGGATTACCGCGGCAACTCCGTGGCAAAGTTTTCCGGGGGATTCGCCTGATCCGCTCTTAAAATTTAGATGGATTATAAGGAGAGGAACGCGCGGATTGGAGGCGGGGAGGAAGGGGTTGGAGAGGAAACGGGAGAGGGTGGCCGGACTGTGAAAAGACGAGGACGAAACGGGGACGGGAAAGCGGCAGAGACTTCGTACTTATTATACTTAACGGGGGACGGCGTCTTTTTAAAGGGGCTAACAATGAGGGATGGTAGCCGCAATCCAACCCCTCTATCCGAGTAACCATCCCCCATCCTCCCCTCGCGGTAACAGGGAACACCCCCTCGGGCCACCCGTCCACCCGTCTTCAAGAAAATGTTTAATGCCGCGGAAAGTAAGACGCGGTAATTAATATCCATTATCTCCTACGCTGGCGACCTCCGTCCAATTAGCCGCCGCGGAAGACGCATTACCGGGGAAGTCGAGAGATCCCTGGCATGGCGATCGAACGATCTCCTTCGCCAGGCTCCGTGGCATTCCGGCGAAACCACGCATATTTCGGTGACTGTTCCTTTGGTCCAGGAAGAGGAGGCTGCGGGCGAGAGGTAATTAGCGGTACCCTTAACACGCTCGGCGCCGCGCGGGACATTGCCGCCAAGTTGGTCCTCCGAGGAACTTTTGGTAGTTTCTTATTGGACAGACTCGCCTGTGCGACTCTTTCTGTATACAGTTCCTTTGTACGAAAATCCTTCGATTTTTCGTTCAAAATGGACTGTCTCGTTTCTTTCGTAAACACTGTTTTAAACGTCGCATTCGATTCAAGTCGAGGTTCATTACAAGCACACATATGTAAACATTTACGCACCTATGCATCGAATATGCATTTCACTTTCATTCGTTAATTTCATTAGCAGCTAAAATGTACTCGCAGCTTGTAATCGACTGGTCGTACACGAAATAGAAGGGGAACCCGTATTTGATCGATTTTATAAATACTTTTCCACCGCTTTGGCAAAAATGAACGTCCAGAAGAAAGATTCTGGATAGTTGGTTTGCGTGTAAATCTTAGTCGGCGGCACTCGAAGCAGCGTCTAAAGAGGAGACAAATAGGTCCAAAAGCGACTGCCTCTCACCTGACAGCGGAATGCGTCAAGCTCATTACACGTTACATTCCGTAGCAGACAGGATCCGATTGGATCGGTTCCGCCGTCCGCGCGAACGACAAACATCGTCAAAGGAAGGACAAATTGCGGGCCGGCAAGCGAGCATGAAAATCGCGAACACCGCGTGCCAAGTTGGCACTTGCCGGTTACTTTAAATACGGCGGGATCCTCAGCCTGTTACACTAATTATAACATCGCGCTCGCCCGAATGTTCCACCGAGTTTGATCAACTGGCATTCTTCCTCCGAGCAGGAAACGTTACTTTTCTCGATACGCGTTTCCGGCAAGAGCTCCGCGTTCACCGACGTTCGCGGCCGGGTAATAATGTTCCCTGATAACTGGACCGTGCACAGCCGTGCAGGAAATATTAATTATTGGCTGCGTTACAACCGAGCTTGCCGGTACTCGCGTGTCACTCCAATACAGGGTGTACCGTTTGTCTTCGTTGCAAACGCGTACGAATACGTTGAAGGTACCAAAAACTATTTTTCGACGCAATCAAGTGCTGCAATTTTATTATTCTCTACACCATCGTTCAGGTACTAAGTAATACAGAGACATTATACTTTGAACATTCAGAAATGATTCTCCATTTATGGCTGACAGGAATTGGGTCCACCTCGATTAACAGTTCTTCGAGAGAAATTTCAATTTTAATCGGAAAATTGAATCTGAAAGAAAATTATGGAATCAATGTAATCGTCAGAGATTAAAATACTTACCACTTTCCTGTAGGAAATGTAGAACTTGTTCACCCAACTCATGTATGAAAAACTATTCCATTTGAATCATGTCTGTATGTTCTTCGCGCGCGTCTACTTCAATAAATTTCAATGAACCGATTCATCGAAATCGTTCAATTCTTACTTCCAGCATTTGTCCGACAGATTTGTAAAAATGTTGTGAGACCGTTTCAAATGGTACACCCTGTACGCGGACACCGCGAAGCGTATTTCCTCGTTACAACCGCGAGCTTCAACGTCCTCGCTTTATGGAACCGTGCGAGCACTTTTAAAGGGAGGTTAATAACGGCAACGAGAAATGGGACACGTGAGGCAACGCGCCGCATCGTATTTCACGCGATGATGTATGTTTATCGGGATGATAATGGTACAAAGCAAAGTGAGCGTTCCTCGGTAGCGAGCTCGCCCGCGCAGCGCGCCGAGTTATAGCGGAGATTAGCAGGAACGATTGCCGGCGAAATTTCTTTCTAGAGGCAGTAGCCCATTCAACAAGTTGAACGCGTGTGCACGCCTAATTGAGGCTGTGCTCGCGTGAGGAGTCACTGTTCATTCATCGCCGAACGACCGAACACCGTAAATCGTTTCGAATAGTTCCTTCGGTGGAAAAAATGGCTGACCTGCTCGGAAACAAACTTTAAGCTCACTCTTTCTTTTGCGATTCGTCCACTGTAATAGTTAACCCCATCTGGAATCTGGGAATTTTTAATTTTTGTGAGTCGAAAAAGGAAATAGTTGATCATTTTATTTAATTTCTTTCACTTTTACGATACCTGATAACTGGACTGCGGATCTTTATGCAAAATAAAAATTGTATGCATTAATTGTAGGACATAGGAACCAAGTAGGAATTTATATCTCTGTTCAGTGGTTTTATTATGTTGTGAAAAATGTATTGATGCTCTTACATTCTTGTGATCTCGTTTCTTGTGATCTCTCTTTTTGTCATAACTGCACGAAGTCCGGAGTTTACCGATGATAGTTGAAAAAATTCACTCTGCTTGAATGAAACGGCGAAAGTATAATGGCGAAGCAAAGGGGTAGCACAGTACCAACTGCATAACATCCCCCAACGATTAGGCGTGTGCAAGGGTCGCGTATTACACAGGGGCGCACGGATGGATCTACGTCACGGCAATTTCTAAGATTACAACCGCGTTTAACCGCGAGAACACGCCGAGCGCTAATACACTGCCTGGAAACTGCAGTCTTGCAGATCGTCGGATCTGTCGTATTGTTGCGGGATTCTGTCGTGAACGCATCACCCCCGGCCGGATTAATTCCTCGGCGATAACATACCCCCGTGGAACTCTGCTTCTGGGATTCTTGTGTATCCACAGATGGAGGCGACACGGTTTGCACTTGGCAACGTTTCTCTCTGGATTCCTCAAGGTAATGGCCCCGAATCCTTAAACCCGATCAAGATTAACCTTAAACTCAAAGAAGTGGGTCCAACATGTAAAAGAAGCTTCGCGTGACCAACCAATTTCATAGACTCAATCTACATACCGAAAACGATTGTAGAAAATTATTGAAAATTTCCCTCACCAACCCCCACCGTACAAAAATCGAATCAACCGATGAAGGGACCCAAACGGTGACGTAGAATGACCCTGTCTTCGAAATCGAAACCAGGGATGTAATGATTCGGATTACATCCGCAAAATCATCCGCTCGCGTTAGTCTTGTGCACGAGCTATCGGCGCGACGCCGCGCCGGTTCACGCGGAATCGGTTCCGGAAGATAATGCGAGCGCGGGACGCATCGTCGCGTTGGGTCCGCAACACGGGCCATAATTAAGAGTAGCGACAATTAAACCGTAACAGGGTCTCGTCCAATTAACGTAGGAAGGTGGTGGATGCTGGTGTCTGGCGGGGGTCGGCGCGTCGGTTTCGATATAGCAATAACGCGAACGACACGAGGAAAGCGGCGATAAACGGGTGGGGTTGTGGGAGTCAGGTCGCAGGTATCGCGCTATGATAATAACACCGATTATCGCGGTATTCGGGAAATTACTGGTGAGCGGCCGGGGCTCCGGGTACATAATTGAACACTGGCCAGATACTATTCCGTGGGCGGACAGGCGTGTGCGCGCATAACGAGAGACAGAGCAACATCGTTTCGGCTTGCGAGCGTGCTTTCTCTCTCGCGTTCGCACCTTCGACAGAGAGACGAAGAGAGCGAGAGAGAGAGAGAGAGAGACAGAGAGAGAGAAAGAGAGACGGTGGGATGGATCGAGCGAGAGAAAACGTTTCACGGGGCGACACGGACGTGTGGGAACACCGAGTCGCGCACGCAAACACGTGCAAACATGCGCACACACACGCGAACAGAGCCGGTGGCAAGGCTCACTTACACTCGTACGGAAACACGGCTATCTATCCGGCGGAGGTTTATACGCGTGTTGCCGCTGTAAACTCGCGCCCGGGTACCGGCTACGTAATCGTACGAGATCCCATTGCATGAATATAATTTGCATACAAGTTGGTTATATGGCAGGGGCCGGCATCAGCTGGCTCGCCCGTATAAACGATTATATGGAGCCAACAGATGTAGGCGGACCCGCGGACCCCGCATACTCCGCGATTGGCGTTGTACCTTTTACGCCCTCCCGACACCCCCTACACACCCGCACCCCTCGCGCGAACGTTATCACTAAATGCCCTGCTAATGGCAACCGAGCGCAATTTATGGGGCCCCCTGTAGAATCTAAGCTTCCGGCGCCCACCTAGTCCCCCTCGGGTTCTACGAGCGATTTTAGACTTTTTACTTTTGTCGGGCGGTTTCGAGGAATAATTGACGTGTAGGGGTGCATGGGTAGGCATGGGTAGGGGTTCGCTGTGCGAGGTGTGCTGGAGGATCTAGATCTTGGATACTGAACAGATTTATTTTGTTTGACTTTCTTTAAACATTTTTTTTTTCTTTTAGCTTCGAACAGTGGATAGGTTGCAGCTAAGATTGTTGTAATAGGACCTGGAATCAGGAGATCTAGACTTTTCATCTTACGCTGCTTAGTTAAGATTCTAATTTGTCTAGATGCACATCCAGTAGATAGACGGAAGCTACGATCATTTGCTAGGTTCTAGGATCATGTAATGGAAGCTACGATCATTTGCTAGGTTCTAGGATCATGTAATGGGAGCCACAACCATTTGCCGGGTTCCAGGATCGTGTAATGGGATCTAGGATCGCTTGGTACGATCTAAATGTTGGATAGCAATTCTCATGACAGATGAACGATCGGGGTGTATTCTGAGAAGCTTTAACCGTGGTTGGTTATCTTTACAATTTGTCTAGGTGTGCCTGAGCTGCGTTGCGTAGGTGTATATAATAATCATTTGTTAGGTTCTAGGATCGCATAGACAAATCGAAAAATTGTTTGGTAGAATTATAAAGTCGTCGGATAGAATTTTTATCTCATCGTAATAACGACTGTTGCGCCTTTTTCTCGCCAAGATAAAAAATTACAGTGATAAAATCTCAGTAAAAAGTTGAAAAGAACATGGAATCCTTAAGCGCTCCAAAATTTTTACAAAGGGGCCCACAAGTTCTTGAATTGTCCCCGCGTCATCTAAAAAGCAGCGCATGCACAAAACCTCTTCCAGACTAGAGTACCTAAGCCGGACAAGGATCCAACCAGATCGGCGAGTAGCAACTGGCCGCGCATACGGAATTAATTCCCGGGCGCGGCGCGGCGCGGCGTGCGGCGTTGCGTGTTGGGATCATCGATGGAAGAAAATTCAGGCTGCTAGGCGGGCTCTCGCGCGAACAAGAAGAAGGCCCCGAAGAAGCTGGCGAAGAAGGAGGAGAAGAGAATCATTGGTCGCGCGGGGCCCGTAGCAGCGGATCGCTAGCGCGGCACATCATTAAGCGAGAGTAGTCTTGTCGCGGGGTCCGGTTCGTTCCTTTTTTCCTGGTTCTCTCTTTCTCTCTCTTCTCCGTTCGCTGCCTTATTTCGCGGCCGTGTCGGGTCGGCCGAGGCTCTTTTTCGTTCGAAAAAGCCGCGGCATCCTGCACCGAACATCTAATCTAATGGGAGAGCCTCGGCGGACAGAGGTGTGGGCATTTTAGGAGAAAATACCACGGCGACCCGATTGTCACTCGACCGGTGGCAAGAGAGGGAGAAAGAGAGAAGGACAAGGTAGAAGCGAGACAGCAAGGAGCCTTTGAAGGAGCCGCCACCACTTGTTGGTCGATCAGCGGCCCCCTTTAAATCCGATCGCCGGCCACCGTTCCCCTCCTCGCGGGCTGCTGCTTCTTCTTCTTCTACCATCGACAGGATAGGCGCCCTTTTAGGGGAGGACACTGCGTTCCCGTGCACGCCTCAACGGCCACGCCGGGCGTTACAGATTTTCGTTTACATTCGCCGGGCCCGAAACGCGGCCGACGCGCCAATAAATTCCACGCCGCCCCGCGTCTCTTACCCCTTAGCGCCGCAAACTACAACGAACCCGCCCCAGACCACGTAACGATCTTAGGAGGCAACCGTCCTTCAAAGAGATCGGGCCGACGCCATTCGTCCCACCGTCGATCGGAATGCAAAAAAGACCATTCGATGAATGGTTAATTGTTCTGGACCGATGATTCCCCCCCCTGAGCCATTTTCTGGCTGCCAGATTCTACTTCTTTGTTTCTCGGCTCCTTCGTTTCTTCCTCCTCCTGAAAAGCAGGTAGATGGACTTTCACTGTTCGCTGGAATATGCACCATTGACGTCGCATTGATAATTTTCAGGGATTGGTCATTGTTGTCGACAGATGATTCTAACCGGACCATTTTCTGTCTGCCATTGTGCTAATTGAGAAGTACCTGCGGAGCGTAAAGAATTTCGTATTTCTGTCTGGAAACCGTCGTGAATTAGAAACCAGGTGTCTCCAGTTTCTAACGAGCCAGACAACTTGGATTTACCACTTTTTGTGCCAGATTTATATCAGTTATCTCACGTATGTCTTACTTCTGCAGTCCTAGACGACGCCGGACACTAACTTATTTCTATTTCTATTCTCAGCAGCTCGCATATCGATTTCTAGACCAGCAGAACAGGATTTACGAATGAGTTTCGATACAGAGTTACTTCGGACCATAAATGTACCGTCTTCCATTAAAAGTTTCTATTGTTTCTTCTTTATGTTTCCGGTCTAATTTGAGCAGAGTGCTTGACTCGGCAGCGACGCACTTTGGCCATTTTCTACTAGGTAGAATACCGGCGTAAAGCAAAGGAACTTCAGTGGCAAGAAAAAGTTAATAGCTACAGGTGTAGACTCGGAGGAAGGTAGTGTAGAACCGCTCTTCTTGAATACAAATGCTGGGAAGCGAAAGGTATTTGAATAAAGAGTTACAGATTATGCACCACGATCGTCCACGAAGCCAACGTGTAATGGGGTAAATTACTCGGAAGGAAATTTATCGTAAAAGCGTTATGCTAGTTTCAATCTGTATTTTGCGCTGTTAATAACTGATCGACGGTGTTTACAAATGTTCGTATTGAAACTATTTTATTTTCTAGATAGAACTGCAAAGCATTCGATGCGAGTGATACATGTCCCTTCGCGATAACAATAAGAATTTTAATTATAATGCGTGCTCGAACAAGGAGATTTATCAGAAAATTTCATGAAAACATTTGTATAGCAAAATTGGTACGTTAATCAAAAATATAATAAAATAGTAAAATAAAAAAAATACACCCTTGTGTCCAGAATAGTCTGCAGAATCGTCCTCCATAAGAATCGTTCGCACATCTTTCACAACTGAAGCATAAAAAATTGTGAAAAATGAAAATAAAATTTCTGAAAATTGAGGGCGACGGAGAAGAAAGTGTTGGGTGTCGGGAGATGTTCGAAGCGGAAGGAAACGGTTCGGGAACGTCGGATCGATCGACGGCCTGTGAATCGAGTCGAATGGCGTACGGTAATATAAAGTCTAGAGCTTGGTCATATCGCGGTCGTAAAGCGGACGGCTCTCTTTGCCGTTTCTGCCGTTCGGACCGAACTTGTAAGAGCCTTCCTACCTCGTATTCGAGTCGGGCGTGAGTCCGTTCGTGGTATGAAGCAATTTACATGAGGGTCGACGCGTGCCCCACCCGAGCTGCGGCCATGGCCAGGATCCAGGATCGTCGACGGCCGAGCCTCTTGTCGGAGTGCCAAACGCCATTTCCCTTTGAAAAGAAGGACCTAGAACCGGGAAATGTGCCTGTACTACAAATACGCTTAATTCGACCGCATGCCGCTCGATGAATTTCCTAAGTTATGCGTCGGTTCATGCCGACGTACAACATGAACCGTCATTCTGCTCCTCCGAATAAAACTTGCTCTCTCTACTTCTTTCCATTCTAACCGGCATAGCAATTTCAAGACTTCCAGGACAAACGAAAATTAAATTGGCTGTAGATTTAATTTTTATCGGAGCCGTCTGTCCGCAAGATTTATGGACTTAATTTTTACTAGAAGAACCCTAGATGTAATTTAAAAAATAGTTCTTCTAAAAATATTATAAAACACAGAATTTCCAGATGAAGATTAATCTAAAGCACCCGAAATAAAGTTACTTTACATTGAAGTTATTCGTGTATCCAGATGAATATCTTAAACAAAGCTGCTTTGCATAAAATTGCTTTGGAACGACTTAGACATTTAGATGCAAATACAAAGGTTGAAGGAGAAGCTTCGAGTAGAATTTTCTTAATTAATCTTACATCGCTCAACAGGAAAAGTAAATCTCCCCATTAACCGTTTCGCGGAGGAATGTCGCGCGAGCTCGGAAGGGGTGAGATCGTAGGTGGGACTAATCTGAGCGGAGCATCAAGGAAATAAAATAGATAACTGGGACCGACAAAGTACACGAAGCTCCGGTCACGAATAAGTTGCCGTGCAAGAACGATAATTTCCTTTTGCAATTACTGGCGGCGCAAGCAACGCACCGGGTTAATCTGGGATCGTCGAGGACGGGCCCTGGAATGAAATTTCCCGCGGACCTTTTTCCCCCTTTTTCTTTCCTCTTCGTTTCTCCTTGTTTTTCGTTTCTTTATTGGCAAGTTGAAAATCCGCATGCGAACATTCCTAGATGTTGTACGGGGCGGCCGTTAGGTGGAAACCGGAGGCTAAGATTACAGAGCACTCTAATCTCTTCCACGTCCGCGTTCTGCAAGCCGATACAGATATCGTGACCCACTTATAAATGTCTAGATGTCGTGTTTCCCAACCTTTAAACCTATCATGTGATCAGTACAACGTTCACATGCGACTGGCTGCCGCGCCGGCCGATAATTCGTATCGGGTAACTAAAGCCACCCGATATTCGCGACCGGCGGAAAAGTATCGCGGCGACCGCCCGCGGATATCAATAACGACACGAACGGAATATTTACCCGTCGCCGGACGCAATGGCGACCAGACAAATGGCGGACAGCCGGACCGGAGACTTTAAGAGGGTACGAACGCGGAATCGCTCTAACAAAGAATAAGCGATCCTTTAGCCATTTTTTCCAAGCAAACCGTTCACGATTCGCGAACTAACTTTTCTGGGCTGTGCAGCTACATCTTCGAACTACAAGATAACATTTCTTTTCAGTTGCGTTTGTTCATTTATTTATTGGAGCGCGTGCAATAGCGTGAACCTGTTTAGACGAAAAATTTCAAAGTGCCTGTAAAGAAGAGTTTACGCGTGTCGAATAAAGAATTTTCATCCCCTGTAGGATTAACTGGAGCGTACAAAATCCAATCGATATTGCACGACTTAAACTTAAAAATGGCTTATGAACTTCTTCGAACACCGAGTATGGAGTACAAACTTCTTGAAACGTGTTCTTCGCAACTTTCAATTATTTACGGCAGTCTGATTCAAAAATAGACATTTGAGTTCTAGATGTTTTCATTCCATAGAAATTCATAAATAAATTATTTTACTGACGGACACTGGAACGAAGGTATTTTCCAAATACCAAAATACCAGCCCCAGATAATACAAGATAAGAATGTTCGTAAAAGTAACTTGCTCACGGAGAACTAATAATGCTGTGGAATTACGAAGAAAAATTGTGGAGAGGCAGCAATTTCCCAGAGACATACATCGCGGAGGATGAAACAGTGTTTCGAGCTGGGGTCTTGACGGTGGATGCCGGGTCCGGGAGCCGATCCGTAAGGGCTAGCTATCTATAAGCGACGTGTACTCGATAATGTCGGGACAAAGTGTTGTCAGCGGGGCCCGATTACACGAATCCTCGAAAAGAGCGGCGAGGAAGGGCACGGTCGGTGGACACAGGAAGCGAAAAGGAGCGTCGATGGCTAGAAGGTCGGCGAAGGGTGAGGGAAGTCGGCCATATTGAAAGAGGGTGGACATAGAGGAGAGAAAGAAAGGAAGACAGAGCAAGGGAGAGAGAAAGGGAGAGAGAGAGAAGGAAAAGGAGAAGCTAGATGGAGTGAAAGAGAAAGAAGGGCGCCGGTCGGTCGCGTCCTCGAAGGAAAGGGACCACGAAGAGACCTTGCTGCGAGCACGCCACGGTGTCGAGAGTGAGCACCATCTTGTTAACAGTCGAGTTCTTTTCCCATCGGCGTCGGCTCCGATAGGCCTGCGGGACCATGGTGGGCGTTCTTCCTCGTCTTCCTATTTTGTCCACTCGCCCATGCTCCGCCTCGCGAGTCGGTAGCCTCTCGGTTCTCCGGCGCACGTGATCGGTTACTGCGAGAACCTCTCATCCGTTCCCTTATACGCTCCGATACGCCCGCCGATCCGAGAGGATACCGACCACCGGCCCCATGGTAACGTCTTTAACCACGTCTCCGACCACGTATTCGACCACGTCTTTGACCACGTCCTTGCGATCGAACCAGCGCCACGGATACAAGCCGATGCTACCACCTGTCCATCGGCTAACGAGGTTTGTTAGGCCAACGGCTGCACCGGCACCGGTTCTCGTTCCGCCGGACACCGCCGGCCTGGATCGCCCCGACGACTAACTAACATCGTCGACGAGCCTTGTAGGATCTCCTGTTCAGGTGAAAGGTCGAGGATTTTCGATCATAGACATCGTACGAATTCAGCACGCTCCGTTGTCGAAGCTTGAATTTTCTTCCTTAACTCATCATCCACAATCTGATGTGAGAATCGCTTAGCTACTAAACCTTGTTGCACAACAAAAAATAAGCATTGTCTCAAAGAAATAGAATATTTATCTTTTTAGAGAATGTCCAAACTCGGACGTCTCTACAGCGTCGAAAAAATTCTGTCTCGAAGGAACATCGAGATCTCCGTTTGTAGCGAAACAATAAAAATCGACGTACGATTTCCCACATCCAGTTTATTCCAGCTTCGTGCCAGTAGTATACATAAGTATCCCTCACCACCCGACTGATTAAAACACCTCATCGCTCTTCGTAAACACCGTACTCGCGACTTAATACACCGATACCCATGAAAAGTCGCATGCTAATTTCACGAGCCGCACGATCGTTCCCGTCCGAGCAGTAATCAAAAGACCGTGCCGTTCATCTCTCGCACACCTTTCGCAGCGTACTCTTTCGCAGCGACCAGGTACCTCCTCGAGAAGTTACGACGATCAAGTAGCTTGTACACCTGAAATTGAATTAATTAGGCAGTCGGGACATTCGGCTTCGGAGATTCGTCGCGGAGCGGAGACGAAGAGATCGAGGAATCCCGCGCCGATCGAAACAGCCGATTACCGCGATTAACATAATTCGCTGCACGCGAGGCGGGCAAAAGTGGTCCAGGTTTTTCGGCGGCCTAATCGCAGGATCGCGATACATTAAAGTATCGTATATCAAACTCGTCATCCCCGAGGCCGGGTCCCGGGAATCGGCGGCCTAATTACAGGGATCGAGGCTCGGTCACGCGATCCTGGCTCGATCGATTTCCAGGATCCTCTTCGGATCCCTTTCTCTCTCTCTTTTTCGCTGCGTAGGGACAGGTGCGACTAACCTTGAGATAAGACGTCCAACCAGCTGCGTTTCGAGACTCGAGCGAGTCCTCGTTACGATCCTCGGCGTGACTGGGGGAGGGAAAGAGAAGAGACGATAGGGAGGTCGAATGAATCATTGAAAGATCAAGAGAGCGAGAAAATAAAAAGGGAAAGAATGAACGGATACCGAGGGAACGAGAGACAATTTTGGAGTACGGGAGAGTGAGAGGATGAAAGAGATACGCGAACCAGCGAGATGCCGAGAGAACGAAAAACTGTGACGGTAGAAAATTGAGTGATAGAGTGAGAGAGTGAAAAATTAAGAAACGAGAGAATGCAACAGAGATGCGGAGAGAACGACCGAGCGCAAGAGTAGAAAATTGAGAGAGCGAGCGACCGAGTAAAAGAGTGAAAGAGTGAACAAACGAAGGACCGAGGTGGGCGAAAGAGAAAGAGAGGAAGGTGAGCGACGGAGAGGGAAAACAGGCGGCGACAAAACCGGAGGAATAGGGGAAGATACACATCCATTACCATCAGCATGCAAATTAGATCGAGGATTACCGCAAATCCTTTCGTAACAATCCGGCCGCGGAGCACCCACACCGGCTGGCTAGAGAGCCCGGGACGAGGGAGCGAAAAAGGGAAGGGGGGAGGAGAAGGAAGCAGCCAAGAGATAAAGATTCGAAAGAGAGAGGAACTCTCCGCAAACTCTCGCCGGAACTTAATTATCGTCTGCCATTGCTGTCGGGATGGTTTACCGGGGTCCAACGAGAGAGGAGTCTTCTTTCCAGTCGGGGGAATAAATGTGCGGTTTAAACGAATTCCTTGTGACTGCATTTGGTGTACCAATGGGTGATCCACTAATTTTTAATACGCCGCCGGGATCATTTCAATTCAGCCTTTGCGTATCTCTTCCGCTGACAACGCGGTCGGAATGTCCGAAGCGAGTGATCTTGAAGACGAACCACGAATCACGATTCGATTCTTTAATATTTCCAACGATATTTTCTATATTTTTCAACTTAGAATTTGTAAATAACAGGGGTCTTGGTTGAATCTAGTTTACAATTCATAGTTACTGCCACTAATCTTTGCATAGATGATTCGAGCTTCTCCAATTACGCGTAGAACGCATTACGCGTTGAATAATCCACGCAACGCCATCAACAATAACCGCATTGTCCGACGTTCTCGTTTCCCGCGCACCCCAGTCCTCCGCTGTCATAATTTCCATCAAGGCGGCATAAAGCATCTCTGTTTACCAGCCTCAATGATCAATCAACGATCTCGAGGAACCTGCGACGTTAAGATCAATTTTAACCGCGTTCCACGGAACAACAGGCCTTATTCAGCCGGACCGCGACATTCGTTCGCTGGTATCACTACCGGATTGGACGAGTTTCGAAACGAATCGAAGAACTGTCCATTCATCCACTGGGCATCCAATTCAACTTCCCTTGAACTATGTAGAAAAAAATCTTGATTATTTCGTAAAGAGAGCATTAAATAGACTGTTCTGTCTCGTATCAGCTTTAGGAAACTAGAGGAAATTATTTGACCTAACCTTGGCGTACTTAGTCATTTTTTTCTTATTCTTCTTACTTGATTATTTCACTTCATTTTCTGCCATTAACCGTGTCTCGATCTTGATCGGTACTCTTGACATTTTCTGTGATCAACCGACTGCACTTGTGTTCAATCTAATAGGATGATTTCCCGCTGAATGAACGCTTTCATCGAATGAAACCCCGTGTTTAGCGACCGTGTCATCGCTGGGACACGGGACAAAAGTCGAGAGAACGTTGGCGGGCCGATTGGAAGGCGATTTTTCACGGGATCGTTCCGCAAAGTGGCGTTTAGGTGAATCAAAACGCAGGGTTCGCGGCCAAGAGAGAGGGTAAGGTCCTCCGCAGGCGGATCGAAAGAAGTTCTGCGAGGGCGTTAAGCCACCCCCGAGGCCGGCGGGTTATTTATCGCGCGCGACCTGCAACCCTTACCGTACTGTTTCTTCCCCCGGCGTGGCACTCTCCGCGGAGGGTGTGCCGTTGACAAGGCTGCTCCTAATGAAAGCTCACCCTCCTCCACGGGGGGAGGGGGAGGGGGCAGGTTATGCTCCTCGTGGCTTCCCGTGTCCCCGTCAAGACGCGCCCGGCGATCGCTCAAACATCCATTATTTACGTCCGTCGATTTTATTCACCCTTTTTCTCAGTCAGCCCGGCCGGTATAATGAAACTTCCTTGAGTTAACCGGAGCCGAGAACGCCTTCCCTCCTCATCCTCCGCCTCGTCCTCGTTAATTTCGAGGCTGATAGCCTTTCGCCGTCTTCCACGTTTACGAGCCGAAACTTTCTCGCCTGATACCCCGTTTATCTGCTTGTAACGCGCTTTATATTGGCCCGGTGAATTTCTGTCCTCGCTCGGCCGAGCTTCTTCTTATCTAACACCGCGTTTATATTCGGGACACTCTCGATTATTCACCATCGTTTCAAGTGTCGCGGTATTTTTCGAACGACTGTGGATCAGCACCGACGAGGGTGCCAGGAGACTACCCCTTGCTTCATATTGGTTTGTCCTTTTCCAAAATGACACGCCTCGTTACCTGTTTTTAAAAGGTTCATTTGCTCTTCGGTCTCTCAAGGTGAATCTCGGCTTCTCTGAAGCCATTTTTCACGAATAATTAGCAAAGATACTCGTAATAGAAATTGGTTATCTAATTCTGTAGATTCCCAATAAAGCTAAATAAAAATGGGCTCCAGATTTAAATTCCACAGCGGTTCGCACATCGGCCAGTGATAAAATTAGCGCGACCGACCGTCACCTAACTCTTCCACCTTTACTGTGAGAAACCGTCCGCAGAAACAGTTAAACGTCCACCTCGACCCATTCCTCTGCTCCTTAACCGTTGCATTAGTTTCTGTGTAATCGAAGCACCTTTGAGATGATCGCGGAACGACCAGGTTTCCACGGCTACATACCTGGACACTGGCTTTCCCATGGTACGGGGCCGGGTGAAAATGGCGCTGCTTACGGCTTAGGCTGCGGTTACGGTGGACGCGTTTTCTTATGAACTAAATGTGCGTGTAAAAAGAATGCAAAACGTTAGCGCACGGCCACGATCATCACGGACAGTATCGACGATCGTTGTATCTTGAAAAATTCATTTTTGAAAATTTTACTTCGTAGTTTGCTTCGTAGTGAACGAGAAGCGGCAAGCGAATGATGTTACTTCAAGAATAAGGTTGGAACAATTTCATGCGCTATCCGACAAATGTTCACCGACATGAGAATAGGCAGAACGTTTACAGATTTTTTCACAGAAATTCCCCGGATTCCGAAGATGAATTCCGATCTCGGTTATAATTCGTTCCTTTAATTTTTTGGTGTAGCGTGCTCTTCCTCGGCATTCGTCAGATGATTGGTTCGCCAGAGATGCACCGTAACCGCAGCCTAATCCCCGATCTCTCGGGTTGCAGGCAATGCAGTGTCGCGATGCGTGTTGCACCGTTCCGCTCGATGTAGCGGTGCGGCTCGCGGTCCGATCGCTAATTGCGCGATTTGTTCGGAATCCGCGCCGAGTCCTGTGCTCGCTCGCTTAATATCTCTTCGATGATGAAACCGCGAGGTGAGTTCTTGCGAGACCAGCCTCTAGCACCTCGCCCTCTCTCTCTCTCTCTCTTCCCCGGGCACTCGCGTTATCTTTATAGAGCCAGTTCTGCTCGGAGACCCGTGGAGAACGCTGCTTTTGGCTACCGGACTCCTTCTTCGAGCTTGCACGCATCGTTACAACGCTCGGCCCCGGTCCCGCGCACTTTGTACTACACTTATCTGGTTAACGCGAGACATCGTGCCGGCCAGCAGCTGTTAATTACGCCATTTGTCGCAGTCCATTGGTCCCGCAGATCCTAATGCGACGCTGGAATGCCCGTTCGCATAAATATCGATCGTCGATCCCGAGCTGATCCGCTCTCGACTTTCTTATGGCTACCAGTTTCCCTCATGACTGCGATGACACCAGCTTTCGGTGGCGCGTCTTCCTTCCGTCGGCCTTGCAAACGTAAAATGATCTTGTTAAGGGTCCCGGGTTGCTCGGGCAGAGGATGTTCGTCGATTCCCTGCACGATTTAGATGACACGTCTCTTATCGTTATTCGACTCCTGTTGGCCCTGTTTCTTGCGAATTCTCCTCGCCACCTATACGTTACACCTGTCCGGCTCGTAAGCGATTTCGACGAGAGGCTTTCTGAAAAATGCTGGAAATTCACTATTAGCGGTCGAGGAGTGACTCAGAGTCACCACTAAAACTAATTGCTATACCAGTTTGCACGATATATTTAAAAGAAATCATACACAATTTTAATTTTTATAAATCTAATACTTCTTAGAATATAGTTCTTGTAAATCTAAGTACGGTCAGAGAATATCATCCGCCAGTTAAAAGTGACAAAACATAAAATGCAGAGCCTCGAGGACGCAGTGGACGATAAAGTGGTTTAAAAAATTTGTCGCTTGGGACAGAATGCCGAAAACCGGTGTTCACCGTCGACAATGGGTTAATAGAGCCACTCAGAATCGGGTGCAGTGCGGTCGTTTAGCATTAGCGAGAGATAGTGGCGGTCTTAAGCGAGGCTCGCGCGCCGGAAGTTAATGATTCCCGAGATTTTCGTTATCAAAGGGCCTGCGGAAGGGTGCTGGCGAGCAAAAGTGGCGAGTGCTGCGGACGTTGGACCAAGTCCAAACGATTCTGCGGGCTATAAAGCACCCGCGAAGGTCCTTGAGGTGTATCCATTAAGCTTCGGGCAAACAAACTCGAAGAGCGAGCGTCAACGACCGCCGCTTTTGCCCGTAATATATTGCCACGTGACTAACGCACGCTAAATCGCGACTGCTCAAGCTTAATCCACGATCCTCTCTTCTCGGTCTCTTCCTCGACAGATTGTATTTTATAAGTAAACGGATCGGGATGATTTATAGAGCGTCCCTGTCCCCGATATCGTAATTCGCGGCGGATGATTTAGAAAGTTTATATAGACTCTCTATTATTCCTACGGTCACCAGAGTCTGGTGATATATCAGGCTGTTTAGTTAGATCTCTGTGATCCTATTTGGACCAGATATTTGCCAACAAGATGATTTATTCAGTTCCGTAGGTTGTCACTGTGTGGGTCGTATTTATAGCTTGCACAAACTTTTAAAATAGGTATATTCAAATGAAAAACTCGTATTAGGGTGGCACACATATTCCAGTTTGTTTTTATCTACAAGTAATTTCATTCGTTTGGCAAAGAACATTATTTCAAGAAACTTCTATGTTTAGAAAATTGTCTTCGCGATTTACAAGCAAATGAGAATGCAGCGGATTTGATTAATTATTATTCAAAATGAAAACGACGTGCGTCAATGGCATCTATGTTTTTAACGTCATGTATCCTATTTATATCATAGACCTTGCTTTCCTAATCTGTATACGATGATCTTCGTAAGCTTGACCAGATGCTTGATCAGACTTCGCAGGAAATATTCATTTTTTCTATTCGCAGAATCCGCGGGCAAACTGCAACTGGAAAAAATGCTTTCACGCGGCTCAATCGTGCATCTGTATCCCAGAAATTTGTTCACAAGTGAACAAAGATCCCTGAGAAAAATTCACAGATGTCCACGGACAACTGAAAATTTGTAATTGTTATCGCGCCGTTCAGCGAGGTATCTGGAATTCTCTGAACAAGAAAAGCGACTATGTATCTGGGAGCCGATTGTAGTCGACTAACGAATGTAAATCGGATGGTAACGAGCACCGGTCCGCAGGGTTGTAAATTCCGCGGAGTCAACACTTCCGATTTCCATTATCGCACGATAATTATTCGCCGTTCGACGATAACGCTCATAACTGCTTTTCTACCGCGTAAACTACATTGTAAGAAAATCGCAGCGGTCGTTTGGCAAGTCAAATTCCCTAGCGGGCAGGAAGAGGAGGCCTCCTCGTCCGTCGTGCTTAACCATGCACATGCATAATCGCTTGTACCGCCATTTGTTGCGAGGAGGGGAAATCGAATCGGTCGTAGGGGGCAAGAAGAATCAACAGGGAAAAGGACAGTATCGGGAAAAAGAAAAGAAAGAGAAACAGAGAAGCCACTGGCTTGCGTAATTTGTGCGAGCCGTGTCTCGGTTAATAAGGATCCGCTCGTGATTTTTAATCGGCCGTGAGAACCGACGGCTCGCGCCTTTTTTTAGACTGCCCGTTACCAAACGCGTCGCGCTCGAACACGTAATTACGACATTGTTTCAGGAAAATACGATGTATACACGATATTAACGATCTTAATGAATTCGTACCGTTATCCGGGCAATCGTGTACTCGTTAACGCGGCGAACGAGAGTGCTAAGTTATTAACACCGAGCGGCATAAGCAATGAAACCGTCCGTATCGCGGACGAGATCACCTCCGAGATCGTTTTATAGCGTTACGCGGATCGAGATCTTGCGAAATCCTGCGCCGGTCGTTCGCCGGCGAGCGCATTATGCCATCAGGAAAATGACGCATGCAAAACTGCAACACTGCATGTCATCTAATTTATTTCGTGAAATAATGTAGCGCGTTCGCAACAGGAAATGCAAACTGCGGGGGCAAATGTCGACGCATGAAATTACCGCCGTGAAGGTCTCCTCACAATGTTGTGACGATGGCACGAAGCCGCCAATGAGCAACTATGTCGTATAAAAGTCAGTTCAATAGCATCTAGTGCAATTTCTTTCTGTTCTACATCGTGCGCACATCCTTCATTAAATTCGATAAATATCGACTCGAACAAGAGCGGTCGTCTATGGCAATATTCCCAGAGCGAAGTATTCAGCTCCCGGAAGTGGGTACAAGAATGCACGTTGTACGTACGTATCTGTAGAACGATCGTAATCGGCGGAGAGGTCAGCGTGGAAGATCGTCGAACGCGCGAGAGGATGGTCCACGGATTCCGTTCGAAAATTTACGAGGCCGCCGGCAATCGTCGATAATCGTTCCACGATCGCCGATAATTGAATATATTTCCGACCGTGACCCTCCCGTGAATTATGCTCGCGTTGAAACCCGTTACCGAACGCGTGTAGCGGCTATTTTCGCGCGTGCGATGCACATTACGCGGATCCACCTACGCGGTTGCCCATTAACGCGAAACCCGGCATCCCTTTCGATTATTTCGATTTACGCGCACGCCACGGTAGCAACATCCATTGACGCGCTATGAAGATATAATCGCTGCGAAACTGCCCATTGAATTTTTTTTCCACCGGTAAAGTGAACGCGCGGGATACACGCTTTTGCGTGAAACACGCAGACCCTTTCAGATATTTCAATGAAAATGAATGTTTCCGTTTTACGCGAGTATACTTTGTCGCTTAAATATTGATCACGGATGAATTTGATTCTCATCGAAATCTCATGGAAACTTCGTCTCCAGACTGATGCTACTTTCTTCTCTCTCAAAAATTGATTTTAGCGAACAAAAGTTTTGGTATTTAGAAGATCTCATTTTACAGAGTGCTTCATAATGTTTTGTTTGGGGATGCGTGTCCGAACATTTTTTTTATTAAAGTCTCGCGGAAAAAACGCGCGAACGTTTTTTCGCCTTCTTGATTAAGGACAACCCCTAAGGACCCAACCCCTTAATTAAGCAACAGTGAAAATTGCGTTAGACTGACGGTACGAGTGAAACAAACTTGAACTCGGCAACCAGGCCGTGGCGCGGTTATGCTAATTTGACAAATTGTGACAGGAACGCGTGTGCCCAACGAGGAACGCTCGCGTTATCGATCGTGCTCGTCGATCGCGGATCGCCGTCGAAAGAATCCAAGACTCGCGAGCCGCTGGAAGCTGTTCGGGACGTGTCCGTGACACCAGCCATCCCTCATTCGCTCGTCGAATATATCTACGCGGTTGATATCGATCGTCGAGCGTGCACGCGATCAGATATCGCACCCACGCAGCACGCTCGTCGACGCATGGTCGTAGCGTTTGGTCATTTTCACTATAAAATCGTAGAGCCTTTAACAGAATTAAGATGGAGATACGAAACCTCTTTTAAGTTCAAGGAATGTTGCGGAACGAGAGAAAAAGAAGAAAATATATTCTGGGACCTCGAGAAGATTTATTAAAGTACGCATTCGAGGTCGTCCTCGAGGAAGGAATATTTTTCTTAATCTGTTGTGTATAATTAATTGTAAATTTTGAGATACCTATCAATTTCAATAAATATAATATTTTTCCTCGTGCTGTAACGTTTCTGCTTTAATTTAAAAAGGTCGAATCCGTCGAAAGTTGTACGATTTAGCGACAAGCGTGTGGACGGAGGGGTCGTCGCGATAATTCAGCAAATGAAATGCGATTTCTGCAAATTACGCTCCCCGTGGGAGTCGTCCGGCCCCGTCCAGGAAAAACGAGGAGTTTCCTGTGCTGTTTGCTCGTGCATCCCGGTAATTAATTATTAATACCGTTGCGTTACGCAGGATGCATGAATAGCAGCCATCAATTTCCAGCCGGTGCGCTGATAAACGGCCGGTCGCTTGCAAACCGCGCTCGTTAGAACAGCTCCGGGGCACGGCTAGCGCTTATTATCGGCCGGTTGAGTTTTGCAACGAGGGTGGTACGCGCAGCTACTTTGTTCGTATCGGCGATTACGCGCTGGTTTCGCCTCGGTTCCGAGTGTTGATCTTTTCATTCCACTCCGGCTCGGGTTTTTTAATGAACCCTTTCTCGACTGATTTATTAACGCGTTTTCACATAATTTTTCCTAATGAGGAAAATGGGGGAAAAAGAGGCTCGCAGAGAAATCTACCAGGAAGTGAATGTTGCAACGTTTTCCCCCCGAAATGATTATTCATTCGTTGCTCACAGATGACGTTGCAATTATACAGCAACTCTTGAAACGATGTATTCCACAAAGTTTCAATTGGAAAAATTATACTGTACACCGGGACGCGTATATAACGCATCCGAACCCAGATAGCACCCGGATCGTATCGGACCTATGTACGTCCCCGGGACGTACGAATAATGTCCGTATGTCCGAAATATGGCCGAGATACGTCCCAGTAAAATCCGACAGAGGTCCCAGTTAGAAAGTGGAACGTACATAGGACGTCCCGTTCGGACATATCTGAGACATACCTGGGACGTATGGCTGGACATATTCAAGACGTTAGAAGGACATTTACAGGATGTTTATAGAACATTAAAATATAATTTTAATTTTAATAGAATCAAAATTTCACTTATTACAAACACATACATTAGGTGCATAGTACAATATAATACAATCGCGCATACAACATTAATATATACAATGATTCATAATATTTATTCATATTTATTTATATAATTATAAAATAGAAATTATTAATTTTATTATTAAAAATTTTGGCTGCATCTGAAAATTAGAATTTCCTGGTGAGAAGCATTGTCCAATAAACGGGAAGATTTTTGCATAAATATATTAGGTTGGAGGGAAAGCTATGTCGTATTTTAAATAAGCAAATAATTTTGCTTGTACATCAAAAACACATGTTAACTAGCAAATCATTGGAAAACAGGAATTGACACGTTATCTGAAAAATGGAAATATATTGTTACAAATGATAGAAATTATATGATTGAATAATATTAAACATGTATTTTCATAAATTCATACAAATGTTTTCTTTAACAATAAACCTACAGAGCCTCAAAAGTAACTGGTTCATGTTTCTTTATAAAAATGACAAGATTGATTTTATTTAGACTTTGCGCGGCTCTTATTGTAGTACGTGCACTACTATAAAGAACTATACAGTCGTTTCTTATGAAAACAGTTTTATTACTTTTCTAATTATAAAATAAAAAACCTGGAACCAGTCATTTTAACCGGTAGGTTTAGTGTTAAAATACCTTAGAATTTTCCCTCCAACCTAATTATAATTTTGTATTTTCCTTTCGCCAGTAATGTTTCAATAACTGAAAATAAATATAAAATGAAATCTTACCTGAAATGGCAGTGAGAAGTTTCACCAACGCAATCGTGACATGTGGCTGAAGTTATCGAATCACTCACACACGCTTTTTATTAATTCGAATACTCTACTAATGTACGAACACGTGCACGAGGATGTGCTGAACTAATCTCACTTCACGTAATCGCACGGTGATGCGACGCGACGCACAGTGGGGTATTTGGCCGAAAAACAGGAATAAAATATCGTAGCGTTATTTATGGGTTCGGGGTCGTAAAAAAAGTAGATCGTTGGATTCGTCTTGACGCCAGCTATAACATTATGATATAAAAAATGTATTTTAACATTTAAAAAATAAAAATGATTTTATTTACTGTTCAACTTTTATTCGAAACATTTTGTCCTCAGATTATTCGAACTCTTGAAAAGTAGTGATAAAGGAATGCTTTCAGTACGATGCGACGGTCGAGTAAACTCTGAACGCTGACTCTGTTCACTGTCACGTAAGCTTATTTTTACGGTCCACGATATGTATATGTATAAATAACATATTGTATATATGTATACATATATATACGTATATAAGTATGCATATACAAATATTAATAATATTTTATTAATATTAATAATAAATATATATATTTTGTAATATATAAATGTGTCCTGTGCATGAGAAGCGAGCATCTTAGTACGTACGAAAGTCTTGAGCACGGTTATGAAACTTAAAGAATAGACGTACTTGGAAAGTCCGAAATTCAAGTCCCACGGAAGTCTGTGGGACGAAAAAAATGGACGTCCCTGTTACATCCGAAATTTAGGTCCTACGGACATCCTTAGGACATAAAAAACGGACACGTCCATAGGACGTCCGAAATTTAAGTCCTTTGAACGTCCGCAACGGACATCGGACGTATGGACGTAAATTGGACAAAAAACGGACGGCCAATGGACGTCCGTGCTATCTGGAAAATTTTATACAGGCGTCGTCTGGCATCGTAGAATGTGCATCTGCTTGCTACACATGTTCTACATATAACGACATGTTTCATAAATCGTAGCTTTTGACGCAGTGAGGGTATCAAAGTGCAACATGTGCTCTTGAATCTTGAGCCCATTGTTAATGAGTTTTATTTCTGCATTTCATGCAACATTCTTCGCGAAGGCACTGAATGATGAGAACGCTGATCCTTGCGTAACATTCACATTCCGTTGTTGTTCATTTAAAGACATCTCGAAATTTCAACAAAAGCGTCTCTTTGTGGGTTGTGAAATATTTCAGAACTGGAGTCCCAGTTTTTTTTCTGACTTCAGAGAGGATCGTAGTGTAGCTACGACAGAGGGCTAAAAGGGACAAGTTCTCCGACTCCGACTGTCCGTGTGACGCTTCGGTTTTTCGCGTCTGGTTAGTGTCGCCCCGGGTCCTCTCGCGGCCGACTTATCGGTGTTTATGTTAAACCGACGCGTTTAACAGCCAGAACGGTTTATCTCGCCAATAAATAACACGGTCCAGAGTGGCCGGGCCCATGGAGATCGAGTTCGTGTTCACCGTTTCTCGAGCCGAAGAGAAGAGGCTGCGTTTCTCGCGTCGTTATTGTTTCTTGAAGGACTCCGAGTGTATCTCCGCGCTTCCTATCGATGAGAACCGCTCCCTTCTAATCTGTCCGGTGACTCTGGACCCCCGGGCACCACCCCTCTAATCCCTGAGGCCTTTTGTTCTCCTATCTGTGCCCACTGATTTTCCGTTTCCTGGAACCGTGCACGAATCTCGTATATTTTACGCCTCCTTATTCGCCCCCTACGAAAGATGTCGTAAATCGGGCAGTGGTCCCATGGAAGGCTGGATGCTAATCATTCGTGAGCGTGGATGATCGCTTTCAACCCTTATTTTCATATCCTGTGGATTCGCTGGGTGGTTTCTCGGAGATCCGCTACCTTCCGAGATCTTCTCGTTTGAATAAAACAGCCACTTCAATTTTTGAAATGCGAAACGTCTCTGAGGGTGGAAATTTGAATTCCGGCAGTTCTTTGGCGAGATAAAAATTTGCCGCACAAATTGTCTGTGATTTTTACGTTTTTAGCATTTTGCTCTTATACTCAATTTTATATTATACATAATCTTGGCTAAGCACAATATGGTAAAAGAATTGTAAAAAATTTTTTAACGGTGTTACCTTAATTTCAGCCGATCGCAATAATTAAGAAAGAAATGCTGTTCCACGCCTTGTTGCAATTTAGATGGAGAATTTTTATTCTGCTGAGAAATCCACGATCTACCTTCAACTTGGCACGCTTCAAAATGCCATAATAATAAAAATGTGAGTAGAACAGAGTGCTCCAGATTTCTGTGTACGCGGTGCGCAACGAGGGCCCTTCTGTTCTAAAAGTTTCGAGGACAGAGCGCAACAGATTTTCCTCGTGCGCTTGGAAACACTCCGGCGCGGTAATAAGAGTCGTTCAAACAAACATTTCGATGGAGCCGACTAAACTGGTACAGGCTCGCCAACCGGATAACAATTCCGGGTATCCCTCGGCCGATTATTCCGTCGCTGGAAAAAATTCGATTCCGTTCCTGATGCTTTCCGATGCGGTTATTTATAGCGGTTATTGCAGAATCTCGTCGCGTACCCAGAAAGAAAGCGTCGCGGAACGGTATTTATAAGCAGCGAATGACAAAGGTGACAAGTCGAGAAAATCACGGCATGTCCCGAATTTATGTTCCCGGCATCAAACGAATAGCTCCGCGCGCGTTTCGACGACTGCCGTCTCAAAATACTCGGGCATCGGGGGACGAGGACGCTTGTATACCGATACACGTGTACACGTGGACATCTAATGTTATCTCCTTGTCGTTCTCCCGGTCGGTTTGCCGCGATTTACAAGGAAATTGCATTTCGACGGGCCCCAGCGACCATACCGACGATGTTATTCTAAACCAACCCCCCTTTGCCCGCGATTTACCCTCACCGGGAACATCCAATGATGTGCAGTATTTGTTTATTTATTTATTTGGACCCCGAGCGAACCTTTGTTTCTCCCAAGACGAGAATTTTACATTATATCTATTCTAAACTCTAAATCGTCGTGTTAGTCTCGGAAGTGAATGTAAATTGATATAAACAATGCCTCATTGTGTGATAAAAATGCCCTCAATGATACCAAAACGGAGCAACGCGTGACTAACGTGTCACGTGTTTTTCTTTCAACTATGAAACACGATCTACTCCATGGTTCCGATATGTTTCTCTTTACACAAAACGATATGGCCACCCATAAGGGTACACGTGTTCCGCAAGTTTTTCAGAATACCGTAAATCCCCGCATCGCCATAACAAAATATTTTTCTTCCCTGAAACATCCTCTGGTTCGCACGCAACACGATACGTACAAGATAATTAATAGTCCATCATTTCGATCAATTGAGATTACGTTTATTCTCGGTAATCTGTACTTATACATATAATTGGTATGTAACAATCGTTGAACATTGTTACACGACCTCGGTTTCAACAACTGCCAGTTCCGATACACTGCTCCACGAATTAATTACGCAAATGCTCCGTGTCCTCGAAACCAACAAACGAGTGATCGAAAGATCCTCACGGCTCTGGTGAACCTTGCAGTTGGCCATAGCTCTATCGAATCATATTTTGTATTTCAGAGAATCATCCAAGTCTGTTTACACTTGCACCTTTGATCATTGTGAAATGCAGGCTGTTTTAGATCATTTTCCTTAGTAATCAACGAATTAAAAATGGTTGGTTTAGAAAATTAAAGTATTCTCTATGGTGACTCCCTATCCAGAGACTTGAATCTGATTTTATAGTTTATCCAACGAGAAATACTATATATTTGTTTACTTTTATCGAGACTGGGCACGTTAGACGATGTTTAGAAAATTCCATATAGCCTTCCGATTGATCCCAGAAGGTTGAAACTGATTCCGAACGCTGTATATTATTTTAAACACGATTGCGCTCTCTTCCGATAGCTTACAGCAGTCAGGCTCGAAATTACAAAGAGGAACGACTCTTGACGACGTACAGTAACAAACTCGTGTAATAGGAGCCGATGGCCCCTGACCGGGTCTCTCGTGTCGTGTTTACGGGTCTCTCGCGACAAGCGTGTTTCTCTTGCGGCGCTTAATGGCCATATTTTCGGGGCCCCGGGGCCGTAAAACCGACAAAAACCGGGGACGCATGTTCCGCGTCTGTCAACGCTCGCATAAGGCCTCGCGATCATTTCACGGCTAACTGTGACATGGACGATCGCACACGAGGCTCGATCTTTCTACATTAGTCCTTCATAGTTCACTGGTAGTGTGCCGCTCCAAACCAGAACTATACAGTTTAACCATTATGTCAATGTCCAAACATTTTCTACGACGATCCATAACAGTGTACGTCGTAGTTTCAACGTGCATTTTCACGCCTCAAAGTGTAAAACAATTTGCAACTATTTAAGAAAGGAGGAACATACATTCCATTCACTAATTGATCCGATCAATTTCTTTATCCAAGCGCATATTGTAATAAAATTTGCACAAAATCTAAATAAATGGAGCCATGTCATTTTTGTAAACTGAAACATTTTAACCAGTTAACTGCGTTCGCCGTGTATACACGTCAATCCAGAACTCTATCGCGGTGCAATAACAACAACCTTTTCAAGAATGAATTGTTAATGTTTTATCAAATAAAAATGTAATCCTTCCTCGTTTTTCGTAAAATTTATAATAGAACCATTTGCTCTGCGTTCGACGTGTATACTTGTCGTTGCTTGATTTTAACTCCGCGCTCAGTCGGGGATTTTTAAAACTAAATTCCGCAGTTGAGAGGTTAATCGCGTTTAGTGCTTGGTACGTTTAGTGTTGAAGCTCCAAACATACAAATCCAAGGTGTCCCCTAAAAAAATGTCGCGAAACACTTGCCGAAGAGGCGCATCGGCAAAGCCCATGAACAGCCGCCATAGAGCAGCGCGCCTAACCCCCATGGTCCACTCTATACGGCAGGAGTAACAAAAAGCGAAGCACTCGGAGCGTTTACATTACAAAAATAAACTCCTGGGCGACGAGTGTGCATAATGGCGGAGCTCGTTTACGAGAATTCCGTAGTTTCGACGAGACAGCCGTGCGTTCCAGCGCGAAACCGCCACGTTTTGTCTACACAGAGAGCCGTCTCTCTCTCTCTCTCTGCCTCTTTCTCTCTGCCTCTTTCTCTCTCTTACGCCCTCGCGCGTGCACTCGCCCCGGAGAAGTTGCACAGACTCGAGTAGGGTCTAACAATAAGGGCGAAACACACTCGTGGGCCGTGGGCTCGGCCCGTTTACACGCACGCGATGTTTCCAGGCTTTATCAGCGGACACACACTTGACCCGGGCTGAAATCCGACGGGCCGAACCCGTCCCCGCAAACAGGCCCCTTTTCCAGTCGGGCCCCCACTCGGACAACACGTTCCGCTGTCTCGGACTGTCGCTTTTCCACCGAATCTACGTGTGACCGCCTGTTTGCCCACGGATCAAGATATTTGCCCGGCTATCTCCGGCTCGTGTGCCGTCCACAAACAACCGACAAACTTCTGCCGGTTTTCGGAGTTTCCTACGGAGCAACTTTTGAACAACGATACGGAAAAGTCGAACGAACCTTTGCCTTCGACTAGGGTCGATTTAGGGGACCGCTGAGGGAGCTGTGCCACACCAGTTTTGTGAAATATCGAGGAGATGTTCTCGTTTCCAACCATCCAAAAATCAATTTTATTTCATTCTCTTCAAGTTGAAAATATTTAAACATTTCACCAATAATAATACTAATTTACACTGGCGCTTGAAGAGAGTGTTTAGAGCGTATCGCGAAATTATCAATCTCAGAAGCCTGATAGAAAAGAAGGGAACTTGAAATAACCGTTTGACTCGTGCGTTATGTGAACAGACACGTTTATTTTAACGGTGAGAACTAGACTGATTCGACAGAGGACAATACATAGAGAGTGAGAAAACCATACATTTTTCGATAGAAACATACATACATTTAAATAGAGCGAACTCAGGCGACGAGTACACAAAACAATTACAAGATTAGCGCGAAATACAATTTGCGACCGATAACGCTTCGCGCTAACAGAGAGTGAAATAAAATTGATTTTTCTAAGTATCGCAACGATTTCATATTCATGAAATAAACACGTTCGCTACTGCTATCGAGCTGGTCAGAAGACCGTTTTGACCCATCCGATAGTTCTGGTAATTTATGTCAAAATGATAGCGCGAGAGTGGAAGCTGTTCTTCGGAATTGCAACTTTTGTCGAGCGTAGGATGAACGCGATCGATCGGAGGCTCGTTTGGGGGACAGGGCACGATTATCGAGGGCTTATCGAAATCAATTATCGGGGAGGGGGTCGTGGCATGATTCCGAAGCAAATGCAGCGCGGATGCGCCTCGTGCAATACGTGAAATATCAGACAGGATCTACCGTCACGCCGCGCGGTAAATCAGGCCGGGGTTACCGGGCGACCGCGACCAACGATACAGAAATACAAAGCACAAGCATTCTGATTCAGACCGCCCGTAATCGTCGAGAACAAAACTTACGGCAGATGGAGGAACCGGCCCGGTGACTTGTACAGGGTGATTCAACGGAATCGATTCCTCCTTCGACTAAGCGGCCACCTCTTCGACTACCTCGAATAATTGAATTCATCTTTGTCCTAGCTCCGCGAATACAATTGATTTCTCAGAGGTTCTGTTCGAAAATGTTGACAGCATCTCCGGGATTAGTTTGTAACGTGTAAGAGTTTTTAAATTAAAGAATTGCGACATGGTGTTATAAAATAAACTACGTTGATCGCGAAAAGAATTTTTTAATATTACAGGCTTCGAGAAAGCAATTTTCAAAAATCACTTTTATCAAACTCACTCGTAAGATAATTGAAAATAAAATGAAGTGCCGAGCGAATTCTCTAGAATTCTTCAGAAACTGTAAACACATAAACTATGTAGATACTTAGAAGTGTATAAACTGTACAACGACGTTAATAATTTAATTGTTTCGTGTTCCGACGGTGTTTTACGCAGAGCCGGGAACGTACCGCCCCGTTAAGTGAAAAAGAGTGAATGGTAAAAGATTGCGTTGACAGCTAGCACCTACAGGGTGATTCAACGCGATACTCCCGTCCCCTCGTGATCGATAACGGTAATCAGAGTCTCGAAATCTTAGAAAAACGTGTAGCGAGGAGCGTAATTAATTTCCTCGAGTAGAACCAGGGAAATATTACAATTCAAAGACGGAAATCCATTATTCATATACGTATATACTATCAGGCGAGCACATGGTAGCAACAAGGTTCATTAAAATCGCCACTCGGAGCAGAAATTCCCTTTCCATTTACTTTCCTTGCAACAAACTCGCCTCGCAACAAAGTGCACGCAACATGCAACTCGGATAACCGACCACGTTTCACGGGAAGCACACTTGAATTTGACCACTGCAGTCGGTGGAACATATAGATGGGTGTCACCGGTTCGCGAATATCCGACGAACATCTATCAGCAAGAACATGGCAATTCTAGTACGATTTGGCAAATAGGATCAGCAGGTGAAGTAATTCATTTCGAATTCAAATCCTTCAACAATCATATTCAGAATTCATTGATCGCTCGTAGAAAGAGCTACGAGTTAATATAAAAATAAGTAGAAGCAATTCGAAGAGGCAAATTAAAAAAGATTTAGAAATATGAATGAATTATTTCTAGATTATTCAAGTCGTTAGAGGAAGAAGGATCGAAACAATATTTAATTTGGATGAAAATCCGCCGGCACGACAGCGACCACTTTTGACGGGGCCTGTAGACACGCATGAATTTCACGGTGGAACGGGTCAGGAGGACTGTCTCCAGTTTGCGAATATCTGGCGGCTATCTGCCGGCTATCGGAGGGTCATCGGCTAGGTTCCCTATATAGGTATACATCAAGGTGTGCATCGAACAGGAGGAGAGGTGACCGAGTGAGTGAAAGAAAGGGAGAAGAAAAAAGAAAGAGACAAAGAAGAAGAAGAAGAAGAAGAAGAAGCAGCAGCAGAAGAAGAAGAAGGGGAAGGGAGCCGAAGAAGTAAAGAGAAAGGCAAAGGAAAAGTGTCCGATATAGGAGAGGCGAAAGGATCCGAGGAAGAACAACGGTGTACACGCCGAGGGCAAAGGATGGAGGTTAGGCCAGCGGAAGGTGGGAGGTAGAAGTCGGCTGTAGGAAGAAGGGTGGAAAGAGAGAAAGACAGAGGACGAGGCCAGGCCGGGCTACAAGCTGTCGGGCGACGATAGCATCGCCTATCGACCCCTAGGATCGGCCGAAGAGGTTTTCCATGTTCTTCTTCGTTATACGATCTTGTACGAGGAGCGGTGGTACGAGGGTGTGCAGGTAACAAACACCCCCAATTATGTCAGCCTGAATTAGTAGTGGTCCAACTATTTCGAACCTAACGAGTTGCCTCTGTCCAAGCGCCACGATATCCGCGCCGACGACGACGGCGACAGCCACGACCGACGTTTCTTTTCTGGTTGTCCGTCGAGCCAGGTTTCTCGTCTCCTCTCTGTTGGTCGGCTCCTTCGGCGAGCGATTTTTCATTTGCTCCCGGTAGCCGCATTCTCCACGGACATTTTTTCCAACGCGACAACGAATCTCGCTTACGACCTGTCACCGGGTGGACCGCGATTACGCGCGACAACGGGTCCTCCTGTTTCCGTAAGTGGCTTCGTAACGAGTAACTGCACGGGGTACACCTTCGTGGATTCGAACTGTCCGAAGTTAGGCAGGACGTTAGGCGATTCGGGGAGAAATGAGGCGGCAGCGATACGTTTGATCAGGTTCACCCAACATCTTGCGAACTCTCGGCAAGCATTCTTCGATTCCACTTAGACGGTTGTTCGTGCAATTTTTTAAATATATTTTTACCGGTGTTTTACGCGTGAAATTGACTCGTAAGAAAATTCCTGTCACGAGAAAAGAACGAGCAATAGATAAAGGCGACAATGGCAACGGTGATAAGGAGAGAGCATGTACACGAGGACTCGTTGCAGTCCGATGCAGCGGGTCGTTGTTCCGATTGCACAATGAGAAGCAGAACCAACCGTCCAGTTTGCCGCGGGATCACCTCCCGCAGGCAAAACCTTTTAGTCCTTCCTTCGACACACGGGAATACCGGATCGACTGTTGTCATTCGGTGCAGGGCCAACGTGGAAATATGCAGGCCCCGGCGACTTCGGCACGAAAGTGTCGTCCACCGCTGGGCGGCCAACAAATTGGTGGGGTGACTTTTCTGGTTTTATACACCGGCGTCGCTCTCGCAGTAAGGGGCAAAATGGCATCGTCTGTCTGAAAGGGAAAAGTCGTGTTCGACGGTGCACCGTACCTAAAGAGCTGTCGTCTCCGTTTCTTTAAAGGCGCTATGTCTACATCCACTATGTAGGGACCGGTCACGACAGAGTTCCTCTGTGCTCGAGCCTTATGATCGAGGGTGCTCCGCAGGGTCCTCGGCATTAATTCCGCTGTGTACTTTGTCATTGTTATTGTTATTACCCCGTTTTCCACTGCCGTTATTGTTATTCCTGGCTGTATCTGCATCTGAAGAATTCAGGAATGCGAATATGTTGTTCCCGACCTGTTAAGCTTGTTGGAGAAGAAGAAATAGGTCTGTACGGTTACCGTAGTTGCAAGCGGTGCCAACAATTTTTATTTGATTTTTATGAAATATGAAACTGTGAATGCAACATTTGTGACTATTAGACGACGTTGGAGGATTGTACTTAACTTCTGATTTTTACCAATGATTCGGACAATTTTTATTCTTACCAGCAGTTACAATTTCGAATCGAATTGTGTCTGAATTTTTAATAATTTTTAACGGTAACCTATCAAGCGATGGTCTCGTGGAGGACCCAGTGACATATTTTCTAGACAATTCCCGGATCCAAGGGAAATATGAATTTCCGAGGAAGCGGGGGAAGGTGAAGAGAAGGAATGTAGATTGTGGGCGTGAAACAGAGAAGCGCCGGCAGGAGCAGAATCGAAAGCGCGCAGTTATCGAAACAGCAGCCTGTCGGGTCGGGATTGGAGCGGGCTCGGTGGCTCGGACGGACAAAACGGTCGTCCTGTCGAAAACAGGATCCTTGAACGGTGCTGCCATCAGGATGACCGACGGTCACCTGTGCAACGACCGCCCGGTTCGCCCACGCGTACCTGTTCCCGATGTCCTCTCTTGAATCGTGCATCTCGAGAGACAATGCATCGGCGTCGGTGATGCGCGCGTACACGGGGGCCGATGCACACGGGAACCAGCTCTAGAGGGGGGCAATCTTAAGTGCGCTGCTTTACAAGATAAGGAATTAAGTACGAATACCCCATGGTGACCAGCAACCATCCCGCGGATAAGATAAGGTTCGCGCGTACGTAGCCGCATACCAGAATCGACTCCGACCGGTACCGAGGGGAAACCTCGCTGCGCAAGTACTGGTTTACACTTCGACTAGTCTTTTATATCGGACTTAATCACCTCCCAGGCGTATAATTTGACGAGCGCAGTGTCGCTTTGATTTACGCGCGCTGATAAGATCCCACGCCGAAATGATACCGCGTATCTCTTTAACCCTTGACGTTTAATTTTCTTCCCAGATGCAAGGATTGGAGCCTCCTCGACCTTAACAGATTTCGTAGCGGAAAAAGGAAATTTATGTTTATCGTACGGCTACAATTACTTATGCTCGGCGAGTAAAATCTTTTTCAATTCATGCTAACACAGATCATTTACATCTCAGAGATTCTTATTTTTATCGAGAAAGTTTTTAGTGATTTATACACGAAGAACAAGTTATAGTCGAACTAACCTCATATTTTATAGACGAGGGTAGATTATTCGTCTTCGGATTGCTCGATAACGTTTGAGGAGATGGGAGAGCCAGGTGGTAGGTAACCGCGAGGGATTGTTTTGGATAAGATTAACTTAAATTATGCGAGAAATTTAGCAGAAATGATTTTCGATAAGAAGCAGATCCCTGGGGCGAACGGAGGGCTATTTAAATGTTGCGTGATCGACTTATCACGGTATGAATACGTGTTGACTACTCGGAATAACTCTGAACTAAATTCTCGAGAACAAGCGATCTCTTGACAACGATCGATCTAGCCAAGCGAACGTTGAATTGTTAAACAACTAATCCAATGTACTACATCATCCATATATTTTTATACGTTTCGGTTCAGTTCTCGATAAAAAGAATTCTGGCACATGGATGAACGTAAACTCGATCAGAATTTAAAAAATTCGCGTCACACGTCACGCAGAGAAATGCCCGACCGTGTCCGAGCTCTTAAGGGATGACAACCACAGGAACGGTTCGCGTTTAGCGTCGCGTGACGGTATAAAAACGCGGCGAGCCGATCAAACCGAGATTAAACCGGCAGGAACGCAGTCGTTGAATGGCATAATGGCGGAGCAGCTGTAAACAAATCGTAAAAACAGCGGAAAGTCGGCGCTCTCGCTTGTCTCTCGGTGTTCGGTGGCCGAGGGCCCGCGAGAACCCTTATAAACCTCGCTGTATTCGTTTCGTTTCGTCGGCTACGCCTTTTTAACGCGAAACCCGCGATCGTCGCGGCCGTAAAAGTCGAATCGTTTCGGGAACGAGAATACTCGTTCAGGGCCGACGCCCTGCGGCCGATTTCATGGGGGGTGGCGAACGAGAGAGGAAAGCAACCGCCAAAGGAACGTTCGTTTCGCCCTGGGATTAGAGTAAATGATGCTCGCCAGTGATATCGACAGACCCGTTGTTGTACGCTTTGTTGCACGATATCGTCCGGTTACCTCGAGATACCGACCGAGGAAAATTCAATCTTTTTCATGGCGAGACGTTTCAGCGTTTTCTTCAATCAATTTACAAAGATTTATTCCTTTTACGGTGAAACGGTTAGAAACCGGATTTTATGCGTTTGCGACGAAAATGTGTAGGGATAAGTTAAAACAGTAAAAATTTTACAAGTATTTCCAACCAATTAATCGTATTAGAAAAGAAAATAACTTTCTATTTGTACGTTGTATAAATAAAACCACCTTTCAAGAAGATGCTCGAAGCTTCCTTTTCGACGAAACCGGTTTCTAAATTCACAGAGAATTTTTGTCATTTGCACTGAATTTATTGTCGATGCCTTTTCAATTCTCTGCACCGTGTAAATATTTAAACACGGAATAACTACACAAATATAGAATTTATACCGAATACAGAACCGCTGAATGAAATCAAGAAAGACGCATATATTCAAGAAAGGAGCGTGCGATAATTTGTAAATTCAAGTATTCTTTCCTCGAATAAACAAGAATGGGAATCGAGGTTGCCGAGGTTGAATACGCTCGGGTTCGTTTATATTTCGCCGAATTCGCCGGATAAAATAAATAAGTGCTCGATCGATCGGTTTGCGAGACGCCATCGTGCATGCGGTGTCGATCGCGGTTCGACGAAGTTCCGAAGGGGGAACTGGAAATAACGAGGAGACTTCGGCGATTATAAATACGCTCGCGGTGGAATAAAAATACATCGATCGCGGTTTATCCGACTGTTTCTTTTCTGAATGAACGGTTTCTAATTCACGTTAACCGAAGACTTCCGGCGTCCCCGGAGGATATTGTTGGCTCGGCGGCGAAATGAATTTTCCATAGACACGGTCGCACGTACGTTCCGCCGCGGATATCCTCGCCGCATATTTCCGCGTCTCCGCCGAACAATAAAACCGGTATATACGCGTGACTGAAATATCTTATCCCCGGCTCTCTCTCTAAGCCAGTATCAATAGAGCCCGGCGCAGCGTCGTCGTTGGTGGTAATGAAAGTTAAATATCGCGTCCCGGAGCCACCGTACCGCGTCGATTACGGCCGGCGGAGTGGTCGAATCAGTGTTTCACGGGTGTCCGTGCCGCGAGACATCCTCCACGGATTAATTAACTGTAGCCTCCGCGAGGAGAGCACCGCTGGTAAACACCTGTCGTGTATTTTAAGCACGATTCGTAAATAATCGATCGACCTGCTTCAACATTGATACGGACGCGAGACGACGGACCACAGGACTTCCGCTCCATTCTCATCTCCAAGAATACTCCATACCTTCTCCATCGAACTAATTATTAACAGATATCCTCCGTTCTTTCCTCGAACGGCCACGCTTCCGTATAAAGCTAGACAAAGTCATTTTTCAACATTTTCTTCTTCGAAACTGTGAGACTCCATCCGAAAACTCCTCCCATATTTATATGCGCTTGTTTCGGGGAGTATCTCAAAAATTTTCTGTCTGAAAATATTTGTCGATTGCAAAGATGTGGTTGCATTTGAGACTGTCCTTTTTAAACAGGACCATAGATGCTCTTTAAAATAACAATTGAGAAAATTCAATAGAGATTTGTACATAGTTTTCAAAACAAAATTATAGTGCTACCGGCGTCGAATAGTAAATGAAAAATATTTTTCCCTATCGCAAACGTCGGATTCTGCAAGGGTGAATTATAGGATGAATAGCATGCTGCGAACAGTTTCCACGTCAGCCACCGAATAAATATCAAATAAATATCTGGCCGAGGACAATTATGTGGATCGATATGCGTATAAATAACACACAAAGACTAACTATTCCATCCGTAGCAGTGAGAACCCGTAGCGACTCTCGGGGCCCTTTCAAACGATCACCCCAACCCCGGAGCCCCCCGCCAAGAAAAGGGACATATTGGACACCGAATTACAATACAAAAGGACGTTCAACAGCTGCGAGGACAGAACGCTGACCACCACGACGATCATCGATACACGTTTGCTCACTTAAAGCCCAATATCGTCGGCCACCATCGTTTACCATCCCTGGAACGAAACAGATGCTCTTCGGGCGACGTATTTGTCTCTGGTTATAATCGCCAGCTTCCTCTTATTCGCAGATTAATCGTCCAATACTGAATCACGTCGTTCTCAGTAAACGCAGGGTCTATTTCAGTTCGTGATGGTCCATTCACGTTGATTTCGCAGACTTTTCGACGCTATTCACACTTTGTCCATTGACTAAAATTAAATCTACTTGCGAGTGGACTGCGGGATCTTTATGCAGCATGCTGATTTTTAAAGTATTAAGAAAGTGTACGCGAGCAAATATTATCAAGATCATTCGAAAGAATCGTTCAGTCGCGGAACACAATTATTATCTTACTCCAAACTTCTCAAAAGTGAGTCTAAAGTGATCTGTACCGGAAAGAATAAGAAATAAATGAAAATTTTGTACACTTCGTTCGCGAATGGTTAAACCAAAACGATTTGATGTTCGCCACACCAACGCGTACGCAGATCTTGCACGGAAACAAGTTCTCAACGCGAACAAATCACGCCCCACCACTTCCCAAGCAGCCGGCTCAAACCTCGCAACCCCATATATCATTCCCATGGCCGAGTGGCGAGCATAACTCCCATACGAGTCAAATATTAGTACATCGCCGTCCAGCGTGAAGTAAAATCGCGTTAAATTGTCCAGTGATCCGGGAACCCGTGTCCCAAAGTTGCTTCGGGCATTCAGGCTCGATTATCTCGTAAAATACGCGCGACAGCTTTAGTCCTTAGTTATTACCGGAAGCGGCGAAGGCGCATGGCCCACCTTAAGGCTCTACCTTAAGGCCCTGGCTTCGGGACCTCGTCTTTGGGGCCTGACTTAGGCGTGCGCGCCGCAGGGAAAGCCGGTGCGTGGGTAAACACGCGTAAGTTACGTGACCAGCCTTTATCGTGGCCCTCCGAGACAGGGTTACGGGTTTGATTCGAAATGAATCGGCGGGGTCCCGCTTTCCGGTCGTTCGTTAAGCCTATTAGCAGCGAGGAGGAGTTCCTCGGGTCTCGTCCGGGGACTTAGGGGCCCGGCATTCAACGGGGACACCGGCGCGCGAGTCGCGAGCACCGGTAATCCCTCGTGCGTGTGTATTTACAACCTACGAAAAGCCTCGAGCATAATGCGGTGGCCCACCGGGTCGAGGAGCGATTTTCTGCGCCCTCTAGTGGCCCTACCTTCTCCCTTTGACCCCACCATTATTTATTTACCCGTTTTTCGGCGACACGCAGCCCACCAACATCCAAAAATTTATTTTATCAGTTATTCGCGTATCGCGTGTTAATGCATTCTCGAAAATTGCAAAATTAATTAGAATCTACGATACAACGCTAACGATTGCACACATTCTGAAAGTTGTCGAGGAGCGATTTTCTGCGCCCTGTAATGGCCCTTCCTTCTCCCTTTCATCCCACCATTATTTATTTACCCGTTTTTCGACGACGCGCAGCCTACCATCATCCAAAAATTTATTTTATTAGTTATTCGCGTATCGCGTGTTAATGCATTCTCGAAAATAGCAAAATTAATCGGCATCGTCGATACAACGCTAACGATTGCACACATTCTGAAAGTTGTCGAGGAGAAATTTTCTGCGCCCTCTAATGGCCCTTCCTTCTCCCTTTGACCCTACTATTATTTATTTACCCGTTTTTCGGTGACACGCAGCCTACCAACAACCAAAAATTTATTTTATTATTTATTCACGTATCGCGTGTTAATGCATTCTCGAAAATAGCAAAATTAATCGTCATCGTCGATACAACGCTAACGATTGCACACATTCTGAAAGTTGTCCAGGAGCGATTTTCTGCGCCCTCTAATGGCCCTTCCTTCTCCCTTTCACCCCACCATTATTTATTTACCCGTTTTTCGGCGTCACGCAGCCCACAAACATCGAAAAATTTATTTTATTAGTTATTCGCGTATCGCGTGTTAGTGCATTCTCGGAAATTGCAATATTAATTAGAATCGTCGATACAACACTAACGACTGCACACGTTCTGAAAGTTGTCGAGGACGATTTTCTGCGCCCTCTAATGGCCCTTCCTTCTCCCTTTGACCCTACAATTATTTATTTACCCGTTTTTCGGCGACACGCAGCCTACCAACCTCGAAAAATTTATTTTATTAGTTATTTACGTACCGCGTGTTAGTGCATTCTCGAAAATTGCAAAATTAATCGGCATCGTCGATACAACTAGGGATTGCAATACCGGACCAAAAATACAATACCGGTATTCGGTATTTTTTTAAACGTTCTACCGGTATACCGGTATTAATACCGGTATTATGAATTTTCATGAAGATACAAAAACACAGTTGTTTAATAGAAAAAAACATTAACTAATTTATCAACTTCATATTTTTGAAATGTGATTGTAAAATACATAATGCATCTATTGAACTGTCATTAAGCCTCGAACGTATTTTTCTGCACAAATTACCTGCAGTTGAAAATGCTCTTTCCGCATCCACGATGGTTGGTGGTACCGTTAATGATAAGCGATATACTTTCTCTAAATATTTGCCTCGATGTCCTTCATCTTCTAACAACTCGGTCTCTCGTCCGACGGTTTTGGATAAATCTATTTTTTGTATTATTTTTTTATTATTGTTCGTGGCAATTTTTTTATTTAAAGCTAATTGTAATTTCTTCTCGAGAGACAATTCTTTTTCGATATTAACATCAACGTCATCTTGAACGCATTCTTCTGGATAGGTTTGCGTTTGGTTTTCATAAATGTTTTTGTGGAAATTGACGACGAATTTAATTAAATTTGACCTTGTTAGCTTCTTTTCTTCCTTTCCGTTTTCTTTTTTAAAGTCGTTATAATTATGTAAATACCTTAAAATATTTCTTAGTTTGCTATGCCTTTCCTGTATACGAATTTTCAGTGCACCGTATAATTCCGCAGACAGTGGCGCGTCCTGATCTTCAAGCGATCGCAACATAAAATTTATTGCTGCATTCGCTGTTAACGAGTTGGAATCGTTCCGACATAATGCTTCCACAGCCAGCTTTTAATTTCAAAAATCGTTCCATCGTTAATAATAAACTATTCCAGCGTGTTTTAGAATCTAATATTAGCATAAGTTCTTTTTTTATTTCAGTAAGTATATATTTTTGTAAAACGGCGTTTATAGTAGGGGAGCGTTTAAATATTTTAACAACTTTTCGGATTTTTTTAATTACAGGAAGCAATCCTTCGTAAGTTAATATTTCGTCCTCGTTACTATTATCTTCGTCATATGCAAACGAGGTACTTTCAACAATTGTATTATTATTTTCTTCATTGTCACTCTCTTCGAAATCAGAATCAGAAGTTTCTAAATCCAGAGTATTTGAGCGGCGAACGTATTTCAAATAAGAGTAGATGACCAAAAAAAATATTTATTATTTATAGCTAATACCGAAAATACCGGTTTTTTAACTTAGCAAATACCGGTTTCACGAAATTGCAAAATAGCACGAAATACCGGTATTCGGTATACCGGTATACCGGTATTGCAATCCCTAGATACAACACTAACGATTGCACACATTCTGAAAGTTGTCGAGGAGCGATTTTCTGCGCCTTCTAGTGGCCCTTCCTTCTCCCTTTGACCCTACAATTATTTATTTACCCGTTTTTCGGCGACACGCAGCCCACCAACATCCAAAAATTTATTTTTATTAGTTATTCGCGAATCCCGTGTTAATGCATTCTCGAAAATTGCAAAATTAATTAGAATCGTCGATACAACACTAACGATTGCACACATTCTGAAAGTTGTCGAGGAGCGATTTTCTGCGTCCTCTAGTGGCCCTTCCTTCTCCCTTTGACCCTACAATTATTTATTTACCCTTTTTTTTCGGCGACACGCAGCCTACCGACATTCAAAAATTTATTTTATTAGTTATTTGCGTATCGCGTGTTAGTGCATTCTCGAAAATTGCAAAATAAATCGGAATCGTCGATACAACACTAACGATTGTACACGTTCTGAAAGTTCAACAGATTCGATCGCCCGACGATTCAAATTTGCTTGTGCTACAAAGTGGTCGTAAAAATATTCGAAAAAAAATCTTAAGAATATTTGGAAAAAATACCGTGAAGATCGCAGCATTTTTCTAAAAGTCACTCTGCCTTTTTTTCTTGAGCTCTCTCGTCCCGGAGAGTATTTCGCCGCGAAGTAGTCGCAGGTCCACGTTCCGGGAATGGAAGAACGTTCCTTCTTCATTCAGGATCCAGGGCACAGCTCCTGCGGGCTCCCCGCTACCTGTTCCACCGGCTCCCTCCTTTTCTCCTCGGCTCGGAGATGGCCTCGGTGTGGTCATCAGTCATCCCGGATCGCTTTTCTCGTACATCATGCTGCGCTGAATCCTGGAACGAACCGGCCGGGAGGGCCCCATTATTCGTCATTACACGGTCACTCGTGAAAACACATTTCGAATGACCTCCCCACCACGCCACGGGCCCCCTTTCTTCTCTCCCCTTTACCCCCCACGCTCGTGTTTCACAGTCACACCACGATGCGTTTGCTAACAGATAGATCTGTCCCTCTTTCTCCTTCGAGGAAGCTTCCAAAAGGAGAATTGCGGTGGGCCACTCGCGTCAATATTTGGAATACGATTGTCCTCGGGATGATCGAACACTGATTCTCTGTACAGGATGTATTGTTAGACCCCATTCGTGGAATCGGGAACCTTAGTGGGGCGATGGAAAAGTGTGGGAGTCCTGGAAGTACACGAGTTTGCCACGGTTTTTGGGGAAAATGAAGTGTTTTGACGGTGGAGGCTTATTTCGATGTGATCGATGCGATCCACGGAGCGAATGACTGGAGAGAAAATGTCGAATGTTTCTGAACATTGTTTGACAGGTACACAAGCTTTTTGTATTTGTGTTGTAGGTGATAATTGTGACTCCAACAATAAAATAAATCAATTTTCGAATTTCAATTTTTCTGTCCAACGATCAGGATGTTTCTGCTGGAGAGGTCCGTTCCGGGGAGGTCCCGTGATGCCAGCCAATCAGTCCTGATTATCCAGCGGGAATATTCCCGTGTTTCTCCCCGCCTTCGATGGCACATGGCACAGCCTAGCGATGAGCAATCCGGTCGCGTACAAGTTGGAGCAATCCCGCGAGGATAGGCGAGGAAGGAGGAGCCATTATCCGCGGAAAACTAAGATCTGGATGCGGCTAGCGTCTCCGACGCCTAATGAAGCCATCAGCCCGACGCGTGTCCTCCTCGGCGACTTGTGATTAGACTGGGCATTGGCTGACGACGATTCGGAAACTCGCCGCTCCTCAATTACGACCTTAGATCCTCACGACAGTCGTAACCCCGGTATAATGTCGCGGACGAAGTACACGCGAAGTCCAAATGAAAGGACCACGGTCCGAAATGCTACCGTCGGTCATCGGTGTATTAATTTAATCTCGGGCGGTTGACGGACACGAGTGGACTTGATGAATAATGTTAAGGGATGGGGAGAGCCGTGCATAACTTCAATTGGATACAGACCTTTAAATACAGCGAATGTTTAACACAACTACGGTGGAAAGATTAATTTTCGTGGTCCGAATTGTAATACATGGTCCACATTTCAATAAAAATCCGCTGTATAGTTACGAACTCGTGTTTCATTTTGCAAGGGAGCTCGAACGATGTCGGTCGTCTAACTTATATCAAGATTCATAACTGAATATTGTTCTTCCGTATCGCGAGCCTACCTTAAAATGCTCGAATTTGAGAGCACGCCAATTGCTCCGTACCGAGAACCTTCGAATGGACACTAATTCCCGGCCGTACGTATATAGTTGAACCGCAGCATCGATGATTCATCGCGCTCGAGGAAGGAATTGGAGCAGTCGAATTGAAATCGCGTTACGCCCGCGTCCGCCGGACAATGAACGATGGCAGTCGTTTAAAGAATGGACGAACATACCGGGTTGATTCACGGGGTCCAGGCAAATTCATCCGATAATGGTTCATCTTCGCTTAATCGCGCCGCGACGGTGACGAACAACGTTGCTCGCCGTTCCTGGCTCCCGATTTTCCCAGCCGACACTGCGGAACGTTGCGAGCAAAGATTGGCAAGCCAATAATTGCCACTATTTTTCCCTTCTAATTCCTTTCATTACAGCTGACTAGAGCAGCTTCGGCACTCGTCATTCGTCGGCTTCGTCCCCTGTAATTGGGAAAACCATTAAGGGCTCTCTGTCTTTTCCCTACCACCCCCCTCGAACTCTCCTCCTCCTCGTTCTCCTGTTACACCCCCCAACGTTCCTCTCTCTGCCCGCTCGCCCCTTTAAACTCCTTAATGAATTGAGCCTAACTGCGATTATACCATCTCGCTGGTAACGCCTCGCCTTTGAAGGGACGCCAACCCCTCCGAGATTCGACATTTAATTTTCTCGCGCCTCGTCGTCGTCTTCTTTTTCACGGCTGTAAAGTACTCTCGGTGGCCGCTCGAGAATTTAGCAATATTATCGCCACCCCCGGAAAATATATCCTCCCTGTCAGAGGATAAACAGGTTCTCGGCTGCTGTGACAGGGGTTCAGCCCTTGCTGCACGGACTACAGTAGAATCTGCGATCGAAATTGCCACGATTAATTCTTTTGTAATTCTCGAACGGTCTTTCACTGCAACCCCAGCGATGTAAGTGATATGTTTTACCAAACGAATAGCGTATAAAGGTTAATGAACTTTCTTTCTCGACGCGGAACCCAGCAAGACTCTCGAGAAACTATAAAATCTTCTCGTAAAGGGCGAACGTCTCTAAACTGTCATATATATATATAAAAATTTATGCAAGCGTAAAGACACTGGACCCGAGACCTCCGCCGAAGACGTTCCGGAAACAACTTCTAAAAACCAAGAGAACCTTGCAAAACGCGAGCAGACTTTCGCATCAAAATTCACCGATCTCGAAACTCGTGATATTGCCTATCCAGCCGAAAGCGAGCAAATAGCATCGCAAGTAAAGGGAACTGGCGCGAGCAGGACTCGCTGGCATCGAAACGGATCGGTAGGCCGAAAAAGAAGGCCGGTTGGAAAAAGTCAGCGAAACGTAGGAATGGTCCAGCAGCCGGTCGTCGCTCGTTACCAGGGTAGTCAGTGCGAGGATGGACGATGGTCGAATGGCGGACGCGGAAACGGACGAGGAAAAAAGGAGCGAGACGAGTTTCGCCGATGGTGGACCCTGCACGAGAAGAGAGGAGAGGAGAGGAAGGGAGGGAGAGACAAGGGGATGGTAGAAAATAAGAGAGACGGAAGGCGAAGAGAGGCGCGGAAGAGAATGAAAGAGAGAGGCGATCGCTCGCGCACCGGTTGATGGACAGCGGCGCCAATTTGACGGTCGGAGGCTCCGGTGGCCACGTGGGTCTCTTTTTTTCGGGGCGGGTGAGTGAGTGGGTGGATACGGGGTTGGTGAGAGGAGAGAGAGAGAGAGAGAGAGAGAGAGAGAGAGAGAGAGAACTACCACCCCCTCCGGACGGGCGACTGCCAAGAGCCGCTGAATATTGCATCGGCCGTTTGAAAGGGCTGCTGGCGTTGCAACGACGAGAGAACGGTCCAGCGGAGGGAACCGAACCTGCAATGGTGTGGGTGGTTCGGGGGTTGGGTGGGCCTGGCTCGATGCAACCGGCAGGAGAAAAAGAGAGAAGGCAGGGGGTGGCCAGGGTGTGTAACGCTGGGTGGCGTCACACGCTGCCACCCCCGCCTGCCGGGGTGCAGCACCTGCTCTCACCAAGCCGAGCCGAGCGGAGAGGAGCAGAGCAGAGCAGAGCAGAGCAGAGCAGAGCAGAGCAGAGCAGAGCAGAGCAGCCTCCACCCTCACGGCTCGTCGCTGCATATCACACGTCGGTCAAACGCCACTCCGCGCCGGCAATGAAATCGCTATACGGTCTCCTCCCGCGCGCCAGTTCGTTCACCTACGTATTATACCGTGTCTATGTGTACGAGAGTGCGCGGAGGATCCGGCCGCCCCGACGCGTCGGCTGCTTTGTCTTTTTCTATCTCGATTCCTCTCTAACCCCCTCGCAGCCACCCCCGCGCTTCTACACGGGCCCGTGCATACGAGCGAATTATTTATTCCGTCGCTTGCCGCTCCGACGGCTACCAGACCCGATCGTCCGACCGATTTTCGGCACGGCCGACCGTACATACACCTTTGTTTCCCGAGCGTTTTGCTCTTTTTACAGTTTCTCACCCCCATTCGTTCTTTATGGTCTCTTCGGTGTCGCTCTGTTTCGCCCGGACCTTTTGCTCCTGTTACCTCGGACTCGATCGCGCACCGGCGCGTTTTTATCCCGACGATTCCTCTTCCACTGTCGCATAAACACTGGACGAGGAGAGGGGGCGGCGAGGGTGGGCTCACCGCGGCCGGAAATTCGTTGCAGGGATCTAGATCGATCGAGGGGCGGGGTTGATTTTCTCCGGGGGTGGTTCCTTGGCGGAGGAAGGGCCGTTCGAAGCGAGTGGTTTAATTGAGATACCCTTGGTCGCGGAAGATGCTGGCTGAATGGTCGAGGTCGATCGCATTTTTTAAGGAATGCAATTTTAAAAAATCGTGTAGGTATTAAGAACAATAGAATGTAACTTGCAGTGCACTAATATAATACGAATGTACCGCGAACCGATATAGATACTACGAAACACAGACATATCCTCGGCAAAATTCTCTCATAAAATCTGTTCCCTCTCGTATATCAATCGCCCGAAGACAGTCTGGAGATCTCGACGCGCAAAACGGTCCATCAAACGCGGCGCATAAATTACCGAGCACCGGGAGTCATCGAAGCGACAAGCGTCGACGTTCCTCTCTCGAGTGAACGAGGTTGTCCCGGCGAAATTTTCGAAACAATATTCGGCGCGGCATGATTACACGCGTAGAACAATGTCGCGGTTGGCCGGCTGCCAGCAGCAGTTCCGTCTGCCGTGAATTCCCGGGGCCGAAGTCAATTTTGTAACACCGTGGAGGCGTCGACGACGAGGAAAAGTGACGGGGCCCAGGTTTGCAGGGTTCGTGGCATGCAGGTTCTGCCACCGCCGAGAAACGACGAAGTAAAAAGAGCGGAGGCAGCGTGGCCTCTTCGACAAAGCCGAGTAAGACTGCCGCGTGTATATTACCACCTCTGGAGAACGAGGGAGGGAGAGTGAGAGAGAGAGAAAGAGAAAGAGAGAGAGAGAGAGAAAAAGAGGAGAAAGAAAGGGAGGGAGGATCGCGTAGGTGGAGAGAGAAGGAGGGAACCTGGAAGAAAAAGAAGAGGGTCGAGAGCCGAGGGTGGCGGAGGGAGCATAAAAGACTCGACACTCCGTTATAATAAAGTCCACCCTTGGAAGCCTTCCGCTCGCCCTGCTGCCTCCTCCCTCGCCCTCCCCCTCTCTTGGCAGCGGCAGCATTACGCCATTCAACTTACTTTGTTCCTCAACTTTATTAATTTTTCCCTCGGTCTTGGGGGACCCGGCCCCCCTCCGAGCTCCTCGCCTGGTTATATCGAGAACCCAGCCACCCCCGTTCGCAAGACAAAGAGACGAGCAGGAACCTCCGAAGAGCGAGAAAGACCCCGAAAGGGTGAAAGAAGGGCTGGAGGGGCTTTCTTGTGACGGGAAATTTAAAAATCTGTCTACGCGTTGTCGAACCACCCGAGGAAACTTTATTATTAGCGCCGCCCACCCCCCGATAGGGGTGGCGACGTCGACCAGCCTGGCGGTTCGACGAACTACACCACGAACGAAGATATTGCCTTTATAAACTCATTTGCAGCCGCGACCCACCATCGGCCGAACTACTTTTGACCCGGCTCCGCTAGAATTGCTTCGCTGCTTCGGGACAGGAGTTCCGCGGCTGGATGACAAGGTTCTGGTGATTGATGCGTCCCACGGACTAAAGACTCGCTGATGCCGAATAATTAGGGGGCGGCTCTTCGACACTTCGCCGGAGGTGTTGGCTTTTTTTTCTTCTCCTTCATGCCAACGCCCCCACCCCGCGGCCCCGCCACGTCGCGTCGTCTTTCGCTTCTTTGCCGCCCCTGGAACCACGAGACGCTCGACGACGAGAACTTCGCGGGAGCTGTCGCAGAATGTCGGTACACAATGGCGATTAAGCGACAAAGTTGCGATTTTTCGGCGGGGTAAATTGGGGAGGGCGAGAGGGGGAAGCGTGGGTTCTGGGAAACTGTTTCAGCCCTCCGGTTTCTGTAAACATTCTTTTAGGAACGATCATATACACGGCGTTCCAATTCAGCAAAATGAAGTCCACCGAAACGTTCTACCTCCAACCTCGCTGTTTAACCGACCCCTAAATCTCCACAATACAAATCCATTTAAATCCGCGATCAAGCTGTCGAACGAAGACTGACACCGTCGCCTCAGAAATCGACAAAGCAGGATATATGACGGAAAGAAGATTATCAAACCGGCAAGTTCGAAAATATTCGAGAACACGTCGCGAGAACAGAGAATGTTTGTGCCAACACCCTCGAACTTGTCGTTGCTTCTACGAGCAACCAAACCAGCTCGGAAGAAGCGAGTTTTCCGGAAGGGTCTGCGATTGTAAGGACATCCGTGAACCGATTAGCGGTGGCCGCACTTCCACACGGATTTCTGCAACATAAATATTTACGACTCATTCACGAAGCTAATATAAATGCGATTTGGGCGTTTGCTCTTTTTAGTGCACGCTCTAATCCGATTAGGTCCGGGACCAAAGGGGGGGCACAATGCGTGAGCAGCCGCGGCTCATTGTGATCCCTTAGCCCACCTTGCCCCCTCCACGAAGAAAAGACTCGACCCTTGGCGAAGAGGGTACACACCGTGTGTCCTAGAACCCCCGAACACGTTCCCCCTCTCGCTATTTCTGACCGGTGACGCGGATTTAGTCGCTTTACGACTGCCCCATACACACCAGAAACATAAGTCGACGCGATGCGAGCCCGATGCTCCTTTCGTGGGACGAGATCGCGTTAGGGGATGCTCATTGTTGCCACCGTCGACTTAAATACCCCCTCGAACCCCGCCAAAAGGTTCGGATACCTCGTGCCCCTTTTTTCCGCGCCTTTTTTTTTACCGAGATGATGTCTGACGATGATTGATTCCGGAGGGTTTGATCCTTTCGCTGCGGTCTGCGCCGGTTCAGTGTTCTTGGCGTGTGAAGTGGTTGGAAATATTGTTTTTTCTGCGGAGACTGTTCAGTTATTATTGTTAAACCAGGAGCCATTCTTTGTGCTCTTTCGGTGAATAGAACCTTTGTCAGACAGATTTGTAGACCGTGGAATGTTCTTCAATGTTTCCCCGGTACTGTCTATACTCGCAAAAATACGAAATGGCAAGTAAAGGACTCGTTCTCGGAACAGAAACCCCTGAGACTTCTGCAAGACACGTCTTCCCTAAATTTCACGTTCCTCGACAATCCTCGATGTCCCAGCGATTCACTAGAACATTCAGCAGAATTAAAAGCACGATTGTCAGCCCGTTGATCGTTCGCGGACGTTTTCCCGACGGTCTCTTCGACGTCGAAGGAAAAACGGCGGCGGCGTCGGCCAATCGGGTGGAGGCCAGCAGTTTTGCAACTCTTCTCTCTCTCTCTTCGTGGTCTCTCGAGCTAACTCGATCCTATAAATCGTGCGTTCAGCAAGTAGTAACGCCCAGCTCGTTTCGGTCTGGTCACAATCGGAACAATGACGCGGAGAGTGTACCCTACCGACGGGGCAGAAATATGGCGGTCCTCCTGCTCGATTCAGAGCTCGTGTCGGTTAGCCGAGAGATAGGGAAGAGGGCGAAGAGGAAACGTGGAAAAGAGGGAGAGCCGGACGTCGAGGAGACGAGAGAAAGAAGGCGAGGAGAGACACGGGGGCCGAGAACGCGAGAGGAGACCGTTCGGAAGAAAGGAGACGGGAAAAAGAACGACAAAGAGAGAAATAGACAGAGAAAGATAGACCAAGGAAGATAGAGAGAGAGAGAGAATGATAGAGAGAGAGAGAATGATAGAGAAAGAACGACAGAGAGAGAGAGAGAGAGAGAGAGAGGGAGGCGACAGGAGGAGGAAGTCGCGGGCTCCACCTTCTTAATTCAGGGAGAGGCGATAAAAATGACAGAGCCACTGCTCGCCCGCGCTGACTTATATCCATTTACTACACAACGGGCGGCTGACAAAAAATAAGAATGGAATAAATAATAGCTTGCTCCTCATTCAAAGGATAACAAATGCGTCTCTGAAAAGGCTCCGGCTGACAATGGGGTGGAGAGTCGCTTACACCGGACGCCCTGTATCCTCTCTCCTCCTAGTTCTCCTCGTCTCTACTCTCCTCCACCAAGCCCTCTTTGGTTTCCTCCTTCTGGAGAATGCGCCGCGTGTAATGAGAATGCCCGTGTTGCTGCTGTCCTCTCTCTTCCTCTTTTCCCCCTCTTTTTTTCTCTCTCTCTCTCTCTCTCTCTCTCTCTTTCTCTCTCTGAACCGCACCCGTTTGACGGAAAGCAACGACTGGACCCAAGCACAAATTACCGGGTCGCTAGCGCTTGCTTCTGCTTGCTTGCGGAACCACCGACACGGAGGTCGCCCTCCCTTTTCTCTTCTTTACCCCTTTTTCTACTTTCTCTTTTTTAGGACACTGTTTCTTGAATTCCAACGCGAGAGGTCTCGAAAAATAATCCTAGACGAATTGCCAGGGAGGTCGCATCTTCTAAGGGTTGCTGAAGGTGTTTGCCGAATTCTCCGAGACCTTGGATATCAAAATCTGAATGGTTAGTATTTACATGTTCAAGAAACGTTTTGTGTCACATGTCAAATGAAATCTGTAAAATTAATTATTGTTCTGATCAATTGAAAAGATATTCTCATTATCGTGGTACGTAATGGTTCAGTGTGAAAGTCTAAAAATACTAATTGTTAAAATTCTGTTTATTGCGTGGAGGTGAGAGGTTAAACGCCTTTATTCTTAATTGTGAGATCACGGTTTTTACTGTATACATGTGTCGTCCCATCAAGGAAGTGAATCGTGCGCGACCGATGATTCGTCGCTAGGCAGCCAACCAGAGACAGGCCTGCCACTCACAAAAATCATTGTTATACTTTTAACACTAATATTTCCAATTCGTGATAATTATAACCAGAAAAGAACCGTGTCTTGCAATTTTTGTACGCATGAAAATCCGTACAGTGATCGGTAACAGGTAAATCGATGGGCGGCCCAATAAATTCCAGCCCCCGGATCCGTATCGGTGGCATATTTCTCGCGACGATCGTCGGACGTCTGTCCGGCGAGGTAATCCGTGGGGGTGTGAGAACGAAGTGTCCGGTCAGAAAAGAGGAGAGCCAATATGGACATTGGTCAATCCGATTTCGCCGGGACCCTCCGTCGACCGTCAAATATGTTATTGGATCGAGTCCTGGCGCGATATCAGAGGTTCCCGTAGCGCGGCCGTCGCGTCTCGACACGGGATCTAAAGCGCGGGGGTGGCTTCCAGCGGGGAAAAAGGAGGCTTAGCCGAGGAGCAACGATATCTCGGACACTGTTTCGACACGTGGCCGCGTTATACGCCGGCCGAGATACGAGGGACGCGATCTATTATTGACAATACGGAGTGAAGATCGGTGTAAGACGCTCGACTCCTACTGGACACGTCCTCGGACCCTACCCGATGGCTACGGTCAACTTTTGCGCGACCGTTCGACGGTCCCATGCAAATTTCAATGGGGTCGCAGTCGGATCATCGATCTCAATTTGAGAATTTTCTTTAGAGGATGGGGGTCCTCTCGGAATCGCTCGGGTCCTCGAAATTGAGGACATTCTTTACTCTGTGAGACACTGATCTGCTACCCTGTTCTGCGAGTCTACCGAAGATCCTTGTTATTAACGCTAGGTCTACGGAGCACCAACATTATTTTATAATAATAACGATACCGAGTGGCGCCAACGACGGACCTTCTATTCTTTTATCTTTTTCTGAATAAAATCGATTTGAGAACTCTATCAATTCGGTAACAATCCCGCAGATACAAGCGACAATAAACCACTGCGTGGAGCTAAAATAAGAGAAATAACGTCCCTTCAATATTCTCCATCCGGCAGGTTTTAAAAACGCTCCCCCAAATCGTTGCAGGGTTAAATGGCAAATAGATCGCCCTATAGCGGGACTATAAGATACTCTCCGCGCGTTTAGCCGCAGTTCCCGTAAAAAGAGACAGTCGTTGCCGAGAAGGGCTGTCGGTAGCAGGCCGAACCAAAGAAACATTCTAGCCTGTCTGTCTCTCTCGAAACAAAGACAGAGACAAGGGAGAACGAGCTGGGCGAACGAGCCCGGGATTAGCCGGTGGTAATAACCGTCTCCGCGGTTTCGAAAGCTCGCCAACCGGCGGCCGCAAGCTCGTCTCTTTCCCTCGTGAAAGAGAAACGCTACGGGAGAAAGTGGCGAAACCGAGTCGCGAGAGAAGAGAGACGAGAGGGCGGGGGGTGGAGAGTTAGAAAGAGTGAGAGAGAGAGAGGGATGAGAGAAACGGAGGGTAGGTTCACGGGGATGATTTTACGCGGGCCTACACGGCAGTCGGTGGCCGTGTCGGTAGGCGGTCTGAGGCAATCCTGTTGATTAAAAGGTGGGGCATCGACCCAAATAAACTCACCATTAAACCAGATGAGTCTCCGCGCGATCGCACTTCAACCCCCTTTCCACGTTTCCGCGAATGTCCGTGTGCTAGCGTTCTCCCTCCTCGAGGCCACCCGTATACCTTCACGCCGTGTTTCGATGTAAGCGAGAGAGCCCCGGCGGCCTAGACTAGTGGAGATCCACGGCGACGTATTTGTACGCGTGTATACGCCGTGCACCACCCTGTTTCGACCTGGCACCCCTTGCCTCTCAGCCCCTGCTCTGCACCCCACTCCACCGGTTTTTCCCTTCCATCGGTGGCGAGGCAACCGAGCGAAAGAGAGAGAAAGGGAGAGCAAAGGAGAGACACCCCGAAGAGAGGGGTGGCACTCGCCGTAGCCGCGTAGAGGGGAGAATAAATTGATTTCGTTGACTCAACCAGCCGTAACGCCCCCTCAGCATGATATCAACCCTAAGCCTCGGTTATCTTTATTTAAGCTTTACGAGAGTCTACGCAGCCGAATCGGGGGAACGCTTCTGCCGCTCGAGGAAACCACCCCCCGCTCTCTCTCTCTCCTTCTCTAAGGGTAGGTTCTCTTCTAGGAAGGTGCACGAGGGAGCTGGAAAAAAAATCGGCGAAATTCCGCCGCGAATCTGTACCGGGCTAGCGCGGAGTCTGTGGGGAATCGCTGACGTTGCTGTTTGCCGAGGGGGTGGGTTTTGCACGTTGTCTCGGTTCGAGGCTTTGTCTCTTTGCTTGGAAATGCTTGTCGACCCTTGTATCAACGAACAAAATTTTCTCCGACTCTTAAGACGAGGTTCGCGTATCTCGCGATTTCAACGTACATGTACATGTATATGTAAAGTGTTACTAATAACGCTTACGTTTCCATATTATAAAAAAGTTAGATATCAGAATATTAATAACATGCACCTTGTGTTGCAACTCCACACAATTCGTCCAAAACAATTTTAAGACGACGATTCTCATAGACTCACTTTTATCACCAACAAAAATGGCGAGAATCCAGGTAAATCCAGATAAACAATTTTTCGAGCAATCCAGTCGCACGGCTAGCCCAGAAAAACAGGTGCAGGATTCTAAGCGAGATTAGGTGGCAGGTCGGTGGCTAAGCAGTCGTCAGATTGCGGCAAACTCGAGCCCGTTGCCCGATTAATTAAACCGGTGTTCGAAGCGTTGTCGAGCGAGACGCAAGCGCTGCGGAGAGCACAAGCGAGAGGGAGCGAGAGGGAGAATAGAGAGCCGAATAGGGCAAAAGGGACTGGATTTGCGGGGTGGCGGACAGGGGAGGCGGGGGCGATTGGTATAAGCCAGCGAACACTCGTCTACTAGATGTAATACCTGAATACACTCGTAGCGGCGTTGTTACTCGGGGCCTAGCTACTCCCATCTGCCCCCCTGACGATAAACCATCGGCATACTTACACCGCGAGGTGTGATCGGTACCCACGCGTTACATCGACCAGGTGTGCGCTGCGACGTTTCGCGTATCGCGTCCTCGCCCGTTGGGGCTCATTAGCAAATGCCAGCCTGTGGAATCCCGTGTCCCTAGCTGCCAACCGGACCACCGTTTCAGACGCGTTGACGAGAGACGTAGATGGTAGTCGGCCGTAGATGGCGAATCCGCCGGACGACGAGCTTAATGATTCCGGTTTAGGCTGCACCAGACGCCTCGACGCGGTTGCCTCGCGATATACTCTTTCTTCATCTTCTGGTCTGCTGCTGTGCGGCTGGATCTTTCCTAAAAGAGGTGGCGATGCCGCGCACGATTTTTGTGCGAGGAAGTACAAATTTTTATACTCGAACCTTGACCTTTTCTTAAGTAGCCTCTGACGCACCGATTCGTACAGTTCGTAATTCTGCTTACAGAAGTACCACTTGCATCTGCAAACTATTAGTTCATGAAATATTCTAATGCAATTGGAGAACGCAACTCGACGTGTAACTCTAACTATCCCTTGAATTAATCATTTTAGCCGCAACTCGACGTTCAACCATTTCAGGAAGCATTCGGGAGAACGTTGACATGCGTGTACAACCTCGCCGGGACTACGCTTCTGATTCCTGCAGTTACGATAGATAAATTTAATTGCGTGCACATTAATATTCCATTTAAAAAGAATCCTCGTCCGCTGACAATCAAATCAAACTGTCTCTTAAGCGAAGATCTCTTGAATTGGCGTTCAGTCACAGGTTGCTTAAAATCATTGTACAAAGAGTAACAGTTTCGCTCCGCAGAGCCATTCCAAAAAATATATTTACTTGGTATGTCCTCTGCGCATCCATGATAAATGTCCATCGCCGACATCATAAATACTCGACCGATTTAAGGGCTGGAATTAAAGAACGTCCTTTTGTGGAACCAGATGGATTCAGTTAGAAGCACGCCACCAATCCATCCACAACCATCCACGACAAGTAATCAGAAGCGTCTAGAGCTGGAACTAATGACGCTGAAACGTGCGCGGGAATACAATGAACCGTTGCATCGCCTCGCGCAGGAGAGATGATCGCTTATGCGAGCGCGTACGATATTATAATAACGAAGCGAGTCATTTCTCAGAGTGTCAACTGCATTGAATCGAAGGACAGTCGGCCCTCTGTCCTGTCCCTGGACAGGAGAAGGCGGGGTAGGCCGCGTCTAACATCCCCGAGGGTGTCGTGAGCACGAGTTGGGGGATGTCTGTGCAGCTTCATCAACGGATATTAAAGGATTTGCATGAAGTATTATTATCGTTATTGCGAACGTATCCGACGAAGAGGGCGCAGTGCCGCGCAGTACTGTTCGGGACGATAATTTTATTCGACAGCCCGGATCCGCTTGTCGGCTTTCTACCAGCCGGGAGTGCGATTCCGTGTTTCGTCGGCTAATTTTCGCGATATTTAATTGCCGGGATATTATGATCGATCCAACGATTCACGAGTGGTGGTACAAAGATCGAAAAAATCACAGAGACGGGCTCGGATCATCTCGCAACCCGACTCGTCGATCTTAACAACCGTTTGTGTTCGCTACCGCAGCAGCTACCCGAATTGGTACAATATTGTTTAAATAATTCATTTCTTACTCACCTGGTCTAATCGTCTAGTCTTAGAGTAAACTATTCAGTTTCTATTTCTGAGGGTGTAATTTATTCGGAACCCATAAAAAACAAATTTGCACACTGAGGCTGCTCCGCTCAAAAAATGTTTCACACCCCAAATTAAATACCTCGAACCGTCCACCCCCATTAGTCGTCAAACCTCGCGTCGATGCTTTCGTTCGAAGGTCAGAGCATTCGTTAACAGCGGACCTTATTCAGCCTTAAATGAATGTTCGAGCTCTCGACGAGTTCGTGAAAGAAGAGGGGTTGAAGGAGGCGTCGCCAATCGTATCGAGCCAATAAATACCAGGTTTCTTGCGACACGGTGCACACCGTCCACCCCCAGGCCGCGAATTAATTAAACCGATGGTTCGAGCGTTTCGGGGTTTGTATCGGTGTGGGCGGCATTTTTACCAGATTTTAATACGACCGGAGCATTATAAGCAACTCGGATGAATGGCATTAAATTATATGGGGTGGCGAGGAGGGGTTCTCGCGAATAGCAAGCCACATCTGTGGCCCCGCGAAGGGTGTAACTGTTATAAGGGACGAGGGCGCCGACTAGCTGCTTTTCCTCTCTCTCACACCGCTTTCTCTTTCTCGTACGCGGTTCTATGGTTTAGTTTCCTCCTCGCTCCACTCGGCACTAACTTTATTGCGTGGCAATTTGCTTATTAACTCGCAGTTAGTCTCGGCTGCTCGTCGATTAATTAATACGCGCCGAGTCGCCAGATGGAGACACGCCCAGCAAAACCCACCCCTCGACACCCGAGCTCGGCGAGATTGTGCGTGTTACCCTTAAAGATTTGCCAGCTAGTTAGCCCCGCCGGATTCCCGTTCGGTAAACACTGTTTCTTTGCCCCGCCGAGACCCATTGGACACTCGGGGGTGAGTTTTACTCGGCGGCGGATTTCACCCCTGCGCGGTGCTTGGAAAATTGAGTAAGCGATATAATAGTAATTGTCTTGAAAAATTTAACTCTCGCCTATCCTTTATGTCAGGTTGTCGATTCAAAATTCAACCCTTAAATCAACGCGTTTTATTTTGTCTGTTAAAATTGTCTGACCCATTGGAAACGTAACAACATTCTAATCGACAATAGAAACACGCCGCGGAACTTGCCCCACCCTCTCCATCGACCTCCAACCCCAGAGAAAAGGTAAAATAAGCAGAATTCTAAGAAACATCGAGCGGCGGGTTCCCGTGGCTCGACTCGATCGTCAATATTTACTCGGACCGCCGCTACCGTACACGTCTTCCATCATTACGTTGACCATAAGAACGCACCGACGACCCCACCACCAACACAGACTGTCACCCCTGTGTTCACCTGTGCTCTCCGTTCGCCGGTGAATATATCGAGCCGCGTAAACGCACCGGCTCGCGTCGGGGAGCAAACATTTGAGCAGGTTCCTTCTTGGTCGGCAAACGCGGATGTCGCAGCATTCCCTTCGACAGCGAGACCGAAGAGGAACACGCCGTGGCATCGGCTACCGGAGGGTGCTCCCGCGGAACAACTAGCTCTTCGGGATCGATAACGCCGCTAATTTGACGTCTGAAGTGTGCGTATCTCTCGCCGAGACGTTACTTCGCCGATTGGTTCTTCTGACAACGGTTTAGCCGGCTTTGATTCGCCCTGATGGGGTGGAGCCGTGTGCTCGATCACCGAGATGCGATGGGTAAAGTCTGGGAAGGATGAAACGAGAATCACACTGCTCTTTTTGTGCTGCTGCTATTCATTCAATTCTTGTTAAATTTTTATTTTTCATCGATTTTCTATTTCATTTTAATTTTTTCTTTCAGATTTAATCTTCGTGCAGCCTCGAGGATACATTACTCGTGATCAGACTGCGGATCTTTGTGCAAACTGAAAATGATTTGCATCCATTGTGGGAAGCAGGAATAACATAAAAATCGATATCGCATCCCTTAACGACTTTGTTACGTTAAAAGCAACATTACAACATTTCTGAATTTTTCTAAATCTTTTACCGTTCCATATCCCACCAAATCAATTTCTTCATAAATGCATAAAGATCCGCAGTCTAATCGTGGTTAAAAGAAATTTGTTTTCCCCTTCAATAATTTTAATAAAATAAATAAAATAGTGTCTTCCGAAAAAGACACCACGATTACAAACCAGCTTGAATTTATTATATCCGATCGAAATTCGCCAGCTCACACTCGTACCCCTAAATCGCTTCGATAAAGAACAATCTCCAAACTTCGCACCCCCGTATGGGCGCAGCATCGAACAGCGGCGTTTGTCGGCAATAAAATTTCCAGGGCTCGACGGTGGCCTGTGTCGAAACGGAAAGACAATAATATTGTATCGACTGGAGCGTCGTCTTGGCTGCGCTCGCATCACCGAGACAGGATTTCATTTCACGAGGAAACCACCCCCGCGAGCGGGCGAAACAGGCCGTGGAGCGTGTGCGCGCGTGTTCAAAGGGAGGGGGACGCAAGGGAGGTTACGAGGAACAACCAGGCCGAGAGAGGAGAGAAATCATATTGACCCCGAGGCATATACGCCTCGGCCGACAGCTACGAATCAATAAAGATTTCCCATCGCGAGCTTCCAGTGCCGAGAGCCCAGGCGAATATCTCAAACATCCGCCCTCCTTCGCGCTCGCCCCTCCGTTTATTCGCACTCTTTTATTATCTCGGCCCGTGGAACATTTTTTATCGACGTCAGCCTCGGACACACGGCCTCTAAACTTTTCCTCGGATCTCAACCCCTACGCGAGCGCTCTAGCTCCTTCACGCAACCCCTAGACGCACGGACACTCGCCCCGACAACGTTGCACGAGCATGAATACGTGAAAGCTGGTTTATGGTCGTCGCAGAGGAAAGACAATTTTCGGGAAAGCGGACGATCGAACCATCGCTGGTCCATCGAAAATTGAATGTCAATATTCGTGCAGTCTACGCGCTTTCTTGTAGACGTTAATTATTTCCGAGTTAAGAAAAAATAATACACGTTCTTAAATTATTTGAATCTTTCCACTGTCTTAAAATACATCCACTCAATTTAAAATGCATAATAATTAACAGAAGTAGCCTCCAAATAATCAAACTTCAATTACACCGAATCCGATAGTTAACGTATCACAGAAATGAATGAGGAAACACTTTTCCCGTTCGAATGAAACGGTAGAACGGAGTCGGTTGACGTTTGAGGGGCGTGTATTTAATTTACCCCCGTCTTCGGACCGCGGACAGAGGGGGTGTGTTCAACGCGGGTTGCACGCGTCTTCGATATCGTCTCCGGCTGGCAATTCAATTCGGCTCCGATATTTTCGCTGTCTGCTCGACTATTTACGGGGTCCGCGGGAAATTGAAGCGCGCGCGCCCGCGCCCGACAAACCGTAATTGAATCGCTTTTCCGTCCTGCTCAAACAAAAATTAATCGTCCGACCGTTTATTTTCGGCCGTGTCCGCGGCAGTAATACCGCGAAAATATCGGAGCCGTTGTAACGGAATAGAATTACAATGCCAAAAATGGCAGGCGACGCTGCCCGGTCAACGGACAGCAAATCGATGGCATTCTCGTCGGGGGTACAATGAAATCATCGCTGGGGGTTGCGGGGGTGCGAACGCAGAATCCCGGACACCAGCCCGTATTGTCTGACAAAACTTCGTGGCGCTGTTACAGGAGTTAAAAGTTATCGTGTCTGGTTAACAATCTGAAATAGCCGCGATTTTTTGGAATTTCCCAGTTTTTCAGGTATAAAAAAGGTTGCCCCGACATGTTTCAAGACTTTGCAGCAGAAAAAATAGCATAAATTCTAAAACATACATGTAGTAAGTACTGGATAAGGTACTCTATTGTTTTAAAGATCTTTCTATTGTTTTATATGCACTTTATGCGATGGTCAAAAGCTATTATGGTACAAGCATCGGAGACCCATTCAGAGATCGTTACCGATGCTCCTTCTCCGCCAGACAATGTATTCAGCGCTAATGAACGCCGATCACTTTGTATTCCTTTCAGAAAACTGGAGTTTCGAAGCGCGTCTAATGGAGCACGAAACACACGATCTAAAATCGGCGACCGGCGGAGATACTTTCAAAAAATTGTACACCGTCCGAATAAAATCGGATAACAGCTATTTCGTGTTGGATCTCCGAGACGGATAATAGATCGTCAATAAATCAGGAACATATACCGAAACAGGTAAGAAGTAAACAGTATTTTTTCGTTAAATTCCTCTGACAGATAAGATCGTGATAGTCTCTTAATATTGTTGCGCGCGAACTCTGTGCTCCTTTTATTTCGTTTCGTTTATGTCAGATCATAGCGGAGATATCAGTTAAGACAACTCGAGAGTTCGCTCTTACCCCCTAAAAGTATTTCTACGAACCTGTCCCGAAATGTCGTCTAAATGTCCCTAACTCTGTCAGTCATCCTTATAAAAAAATTCGTAAGAGAGTCGATCTGTTTTGTGATAGCTGCGTTCACCATTCGTATCTTTTAGACGACTTTAGACGACGAATAGTTGGAATCAATCAATACACATAATTCTTCCGATTTTTAATAAAACATCTTATAAAAAATTTCGTTGTTACGTAAAATATGTACATATATGTATACAAAATTTCAGCTAACCATGTCTGATCGTTTTCTTACAATTACTTCTTAAGTAGCGCACTAAAAATGAACGTCTAGACTAGGATAGAATAAAAAATTAAGGATTGAATTTTTAATGTTTCATACGGTGTGATCAAAAAGTAAGGTGACTTTTTATTTTTATCAAAAAATATTTATTTATTCATCAATTTTGATGTTGTCCCCTTCAAAGTAATCCCCCTCAGATATAATACACTTGTGCCTGCGCTTTTTCCAATCCTCGAAGCACTTCCAATAAGCTCTTTTTGGTATAGCTTTGAGCTCTTCCAGCGATGCAGTCTTTATCTCCTCGATCGTTGCAAATCTCCGTCTTTTCATGGGTCTCTTCAGTTTTGGGAACAGGAAAAAGTCGCAGGGGGCCAAATCCGGTGAATACGGTGGCCGAGGCATGATCGTGGTGTTGTTTCTGGCCAAAAATTACTCGCAAGCAACGATGCGCGAGCAGGTGCATTATCGTGCTGCAAAATCTATGAATCGTGTTTCCAAAATTCCGGGCGTTTTTTTCGTATTGCTTCGCGCAAACAGCGCATACCTTCAAGGTAATATTCCTTATTAACCGTACGACCTTGTGGTAAGAACTCCTGATGCGCTACGCCATGATAATCGAAGAAAACAGTGAGCAAAACCTTGACATTTGATCGAACCCGTCGTGTTTTTTTCGGTCTTGGCAGTTCTGGGGACTTCCATTGGGAGATTGAATTTTGGTTTCGACGTCGTAACCATATACCCAAGATTCGTCACCGGTTATGGCCCTTTTGAGCAAATCAGGATCATCGTTGACGTCGTTCAACAGCTCCTGAGCGATGCTCGTGCGACGTTTCTTCTGGTCAAAATTAAGCAGTTTCGGAACAAACTTCGCCGAACACGCAAAACACTTCTAACCTTTATGCTTCTCGCAAACAAACAAAAAATGCTATACAGCTGAAACTGTGAACATATGTTCGGGACGAGTGTACCAGCATAAGAAAAAAGAAAGGAAACGAAAATCGAGTGTAGGTATCCCGCGAAATTGAAAAAGTCACCTTACTTTTTGATCACAGCTCGTATGCGACACGATGAGAGGTCACAGAAACGAAGAGTGTACGTGTATAAAATTAAGGGTTGAATTTTCAAAGTTTTGGGGACGGTGAATTTCGCATGCACCGAAATAAGAGACGGCGGAGGTTCGTCCATCAGTAATTGAATGCCCTCGACGCGTTTGAAGTAGGGTGACTGGTGTCCTCGGGATTACAGAGAGTGGCTACGGTCCACGGGGCTGCCGTCGCGTTGCCATACTCTGTAAAGAGTGGCTCGATGGCGCGAGTTAAGGGATGACGACGGACCCGTAGGCCGCCGGAGAGGATGCCCTGGGGATGCTCGAGACATTTGTCAACGAGACGAGCGGTGAGTGGACCGGACCTCCTCTCCGCCGTGCCACGGATCGTACGTGTATTCCGTCGAGACCGTGGGTCAAGAGAGACAGAGAGAGAGAGAGAAAGAGCAAGACCAAGAGAAAGCAAGAGAGAGAGAAAGAGAGAGAGAGAGAGAGAGAGAGAGAGAGAGAGAGAGAGAGCTGACCTTTCTCTCCCGGGTCAGGCAATATTAAACCGCATACGTCTTCGGCGTCTGATCAAAGGGCCGACCTCTTGTGGACATTTCTCTGCCACCCCCGACCCCGAACCTCCACGGAGTCGAGGACGACTCCCACGTAGCCACGAAGAGGTAATTCAACTGTTGGCAAAGGAGAGGAGTAACGCGAACCCACGTTCGCCAAGATTGATCCCCGCTCCTGATGGAAACATATCGTCTTCGCCTGCTCCTCTACTGGGGATGCATTTTTTATCGTTTGCACCGCACTGATGGACTCTCCTCTTCCTCACCGAGATCTAGAAACAGTACACCCGAAGAGATTAGAAAGAACCAGAATGATGGCTAAAACAGAACCGGGATAACGAAGAATTAAAAACGAACCTGTATTCAGGTTTGCTAGACTGCAGATCTACGCAACCTCCATATGTCCTAGATCGAATAGTTATGATGCGTTAAAGTGGTTTCTCATAACTAGACTGATCGTCGTATAAAATAAAAATTGTCTAAGCGAGCTGACTATAAAGAACAGAAATTACCACCAGTCTTCAGCACATCCGCAGTTTGCTAAGAACCAATGGCAGCGGACTCAGCATCAACCAGAGAACTAAACTAAAAAAAACGAAGAAAAGTGGACACGGCAGAGACGGACGAGAGGGGCCGCAGAAAATAATGTTTCCGCGGAAAGGTCGTGAGTTTCGCATGGCGGTATCGCCATTCGGGATTCACATGTGCCCTTAGCGAACTGGATAGAGCAGACCGGACGAGAGTTGCACAGGTACCTAGCAGAAAGTTTCCCGGGGGCCTCTGCGAGTGTGTGTTCCACGGTTAGCGGACACGCGAAATCCCCAGCGCAGCCGGAATAGATTCCCGCGGACGGGGTCGCGATACATCAAGCCCGTTTCCCTGTTGCCGTTATTGTAGATTAACAACGTAACAACTCGCACATTAATTAACCGGCTCGGCCGGCGTGTTTGCGTTTGTAAACTCGGCCGAGTGAGACGGCCGGGTCGTGGGCCAATATTATTACGAAGACAAACGTACCGACGCTATCTACCATCGGGAGCTTCCTGCTGTCGACCCCTTCCCCCTCTGATATACCCGGGACCCCATCGACTCTCTTCGGGGAATATTCATCAGGATGAGAACGATGGAGAGACCAGTGAACTTCCGCGGGCCACGAAGCCGGGGGGATGCGCTCGACGACTATATTTTTCGTGCACCGATGCACCGTGTACATTCGAAGGAATTTCAATTTCAATGGACTTTCTCCCCGGATTCCACCTGTTCTCATAATTTTTGTCTGAACATAGGGGAAAACGAGTCTATTATGCTGTTTATAAAGCTGCAGTACCGCTGAACCTCTACCAGGGAAGTACAATTTAATTGAACGCAAGTTATTACCGGACTGCAGATATTTATGCGAAATAAGAATTGTTTGCACTGATTTCAACCGACTGGAGCCACGTAAACAGTTAATTCTTCCTCTAATTATTTTAACAAGATGAGAAAAATAGATTAGCACTATTAAATCATTGCAACCTTTCTACCGTTTTAAATTGCACCCACTCGTGTTTGCCATGAATGCATAAAATATGCAGTCTAAGTGTATTTTGGTTTGAATATAATTGTGACTCGCTAAAAAAATTATACACTCTTTTTAATAGCGTATTAAGAAGAGTTTATTGAATTTGCGTAGAGTTCACTGTCTGATAATTTTTAGTGGAGATTCCATTCTGCTGATTTCAAGTAGAAAGATTATACGAAAACGTCGCCAGACTGCTGCGTGGTCGAACCTGCCACAGGGGTTGTCCGTTTTCATTTAGGCAAGCTCATTCGTCTGTATTTATTTCAGAATGGTCGTCGTTACGAAGTTTCTATTTGAGGTCGGTGGACGATAAAAGCGGAATTAACCCGTTGTCTTATACATAATATCGAGTCCTGATGAATGTTTAATCGTTCCAAAACTTGAATTAAATTCTATATTAGCGTAGTCACATTTGGTTGACAGGTTGTCAGAAACGATTTTTCTAGAAACGATTCTTTTATTAACATTATTCGTTAACTGTATTTATATAACCATCGACTATGAACAGGTACTACGATAATTCATTTATAGAAAAATTTTATAGATCCGCAGCAATGATAAAATTCTTCACAGGATTATAAATAGTTCATTCGTTTGTTAGAAATTCACGGCGAGACTGTTTCTGCATGCAAATTTTCTAATAATTCCTACGGAATTATGAAAATACAGCAGAATAAATGTTTAAATTCATCTTCCGTCGAGTTATGAAAAGCGTTCCAACGAAATTTCTTTTTCCTAACCAAAAACACCGAAATTCGGGTATCTGGATAAGGGTTGGAGCAATAACTTTTCCACGAACATGTTTCTCATCCTACGGTACAAGATACAAGCTTTTTACTCTACTGTTACCACAGAAAAATCATTTCTTCTACTCACCCCTACACTGTAACTTATTTGCAGCTGATAATAGGTTATTATTATACCTCATTCGTTCCCCAATAATCTCTTTCGTCTGGAGCTCGTCACGAGTGTCGCTCGTAATTTCAGTAGAAGAAGTTAAAAAGCCGAGCAGCATCTTTTTCCACGATCTCTCCGACTTAGCTCTCCTTCAATTCGCTACCCGATCCTTTCCCCAAAACCACCAAAAATCATTCTTCCTCGAGGGTGGAACAGGCGCCCCACGCAATCGAACTTTTTCCGTTGATTCACGAAATTTTTCTTCCGGGTAAAAACTGCTGGCAGATTCGTCCCCAACAACCGATCCCCTATTCAAGAACCGTCTTTCTCGGTTGGAACCGAGTCATCCATTGGACCTTCTATAGGCAAGACTATGAGGTACGAGCTCGGCTGATAGCAGGAGCGTATAGTTGGAGGATCCTGTGGGGGGGCGGGGGTGGAAAAAAAGGGGGTGTAGTCGGGGGTGAGTCGCAGGATACGCGGATAACAGCGTTCGCTCGGTTACGGTGGGGGTGTGTCCAGGACAAGGAACGGGCGGGCTCGGAATCGCGGTGCTGAGCTGGCTGACTCGCATCGTTCGCCAACATTGTTCCCCTTTATTTGATTACAGGGCATTCGTATACACGATTCCGTCGCCGCGCGGCGAGGCAAAGCGTGGCGGGGGACGAAGCGAGGCGGGACGAGGCGAAGCTCTCGGGCTCCTTCTTCTTCTTTCCGTGCCATTGATCCGCGTTACAGTTCCGCCGGAAGCTCGCCAGCTATCCGCAGAGGCAAGAAAACCAACGGCGCTCGGCCCTCTGTCACTAGCAACGCGCGAATTTCTCTTGTTAAGTACGGCCCGTGGAAGAAATCGCGGCTGCTAGCATTGTTCGCCAACGGCTCGATCTTCACGGAACGTAAATCGTTGGCCGAGCTATTGCGCCACCGTCCCCCCGGAAGCAAAAAGCCCGCCGAGTATTGAATATCGAGCCTGGTTTATCCCTGCTATTGGTTTATCATTCGGTGTCTTCGAATTGCTGTTGAATATCCTTGATGCTGGTACCATTGTGCTGATGGGTTTGAATTATTGTTTGTGCTTCGGTGGTCCATTTTTTAGCGGTCCCACGTTATTCGATTATCGGTTCTTCTCTGTCTTCGATGGAGTCGCGTCTTCGTTAAATTAACTTTCATAAGTGTTGTACATATAACAGTTTAACAATGAATACAATCAAGTATCGTTATACATATTCAAACCTCGCTGTTCAATAATTGTTATACATATGTATACGAGAGAAGAAAATCGAGTGTCTAAAATCATCGAGGCGACTCGTTCCTCGACATTACACCTCGCACAACTGCCCGAGCAAAGTTACCAAAATACAATTGCACCCGAGCAAAAATCCCCAGCGTAATGAAACGAATGGCCGAAACAGACGTCAGACCACCCCGAAGCTCGGGAACGAGGGAAAAGCAGGTCGAGGGATGACTATCGGCGGCCGCGCGATATTTCGCTCCCAATTCCTGGCATCCTGTTCGCCGTGTAAGCACAGTCGAGAGAATATCCTTTCGCTTTATATAAATGGAGCGTTGTAAGCATGCCCCACAGGAGCGGGCCGGATTCGCACGGCTAACAGATGAGGCATTAGGCACCGTAATGGCTCCATTTCCCTGGAGGAAGCGAGCGAGACAGAAAGCCGACCGAACATCCGCGGGAAAGAGAGAAATTCAGAGAACCTGGAAGCCTGGTCGGTGAGAGAGCGAGAGAGAGAGAGTGAGTGAGGGGGGAGGAGGGGGAAAGGGGAGCGAAATATTTCTACAAATCATTACTTTTAATTTGCCCGGTCCCTTTTATCAAGACAAATGCGCCCCGGCCAACAATCGAACTCTCGCACGCGTGTAGGTACACACGCGCTATACGTTGCGCGCGCTGAAACTCTTGCGCTCGTTTCCGGCCCCAGCCCCATACCCCGTTCGCGAGGCTGCTTTAAATTCGCGCGAAACACGCACCGGTGAAAGAGACAAACACACCGGGGAGAGGAGAAATAGGAGAGAGGAGCGGAGGAGAGAGGATGACGGGGAACACGTACCACGAGAGACGCGTGTGCGACGACAATGGAAACGGCGAGGAGCGGCGGAACGGTTCCAGCTGGCTTCTCCGCGGGGCGCCACCACCACCATCGCAAACACCATCACCTATGGTGCAGCAGTGTGCTCTCGACTCCTTGAAAAAATCCGACGGAAATCGATATCGACTTTACCGGCGTTCGCTCCTCGCAATTTGAGACATTTTTTTCGTACAAATACATACGTTCAGGTCATGTTACGTATTTATTCTTTCGAGCATTTATACGTAAATTATATTCATTCAATTGTATAATTATTGCAAGTAGCTTTCTTTCAATCACGGTTGCGTACATTTATGAATGGACAGAATGAAAATTCTTTTACACACATAGAATAATTTATATCCGAATAAAATGTTTCTTTTTCATGATACGTATTTATTTGTTTGAGCATTATACGTAAAATATATTCAATCAATTGTATAATTATTGCAAGTAGCTTTCTTTCAATCACGGTTGTGTACATTTATGAATAGACAAAATGAAAATTCTTTTATACACATAGAATAATTTATATCCGAATAAACTGTTTCTTTTTCATGTTACTTTTTTTTCGTTCGAGCATTTATACGTAAATCATATTCAATCAATTGAATAATTATTGGAAGTAGCTTTCTTTCAATCACGGTTGCGTACATTTATGAATAGACAAAATGAAAATTCTTTTATACACATAGAATAATTTATATCCGATTAAAATGTTTCTTTTTCATGATAAGTATTTATTTGTTCGAGCAGTTATACGTAAAATATATTCAATCAATTGTATAATTATTGCAAGTAGCTTTCTTTCAATCACGGTTGCGTACATTTATGAATAGACAAAATGAAAATTCTTTTATACACATAGAGTAATTTGTATCCGTATAAAATATTTCTTTTGTTTCTGGCAGTCTCCGATTATCACAAAAACGATCTTCTGAGAGTATCGAATGAATCGTCTATTATGAAGCATCGACCAATGACAGGACTCGGGTGCAGATTATCGGGGACCACAGTTAGGGCGAAGGAACAAGGGAGGGGACATCACGGCGGTGGGTCGTCCCCGTGAGAGGGCCCCTGTACGACGCTTAGCAACAACAATAATTTTTCATAGGTAGAAAAGAAAAGGGAGGATGCCATTCATTAGCCCCGGCTCGGTTGGTTCGCACGTTGTTGGTGCCGCTGGCTGTGACACCTCAATAACCCGGACTCGGCCAGCCTGGCCTCTACCAGTCCTGCCGTTACCTTGTGTGTTATACGCTCTCCTCTACAGTCTACAGGACACGACACCCCGCCATAGCCGCACACCATCGGCCACGGTGTACATGTGGATCGCCTGGTAGCATCGTACCTCGTATATAACAGATATATCTGCGCTACAGGACACGACACCCCGCCGATATTTCTGTTATTGCTGGATTAAATGCGCGCCGTGCACCCCGCCGTGCATTATTCCGCGGCGAACCTTCCTTCCTCCGCTTTTTCGAGACCGTACTCGGCTTCCTGCTCGCGATCATGCTCGCTTTCCTTCCAGCAGCCTTTGTGCTCCTTCCGTGGACGATGCTCATCTGTCGCTTCTCATTTTCTTCGTTCAATTACAAATTATTCCTTCGAAATTTTCTGCAACCGCGGTAGAATATCAGCTGTGAAAATTAATCGAAAGAATCGGTGTTTGGATCGTACAGTTACTCAGAAATTATGCTAGCTTAGGGGACCAAAAATTTTCAACTTTTCTCTATGTAATACACTCCTCAAAAGAATTAAGGTATCACTTAAGTTAGCAACTAACTTCAAACACAGTTGCCATAGGTAAACAATTGTCGCAGCGGGTTCATAGGGTACTCAATCGAATCGGCAGAATCTCTGGATTAGTCCGACGTTCAGACCATGGTATTGAGATCATTTCTCGCTGAGATATGGCGAGTTAAAGGGAAAATGGAAATTTTTCATATTTTAAGCATATTTTCAGAAACACCTGGTATATCGAAATGTTAATGAAATTGAAAAAAACAAAAGAAGTGCCTTGACAAGAAAGAAATGCTCTTTCTGTTGCTTTCTTGCACAAGATTCTACGATAATTTTTTCGCTTTCTGGAGCCGGTCAAAGTTGAAAAGCCAACATTTACTTCAATGTTGAATAACTCGAACAAAAAAAATCGCACAATAATCAACAACCACGCATTTTACACAGGAAAGATAGCCCTTCCAGATGATATTAACGCGATTTATCAAAATAATTTGTTGCACCCCGTGCGATGTTCCGAAGTTGCACGAAATTTTTGTTAACCGTCAACGTTGTCTTCATCTCGCCATAACTTTGTAAATAAAACAACGTAGCAAAAATTTAAAACAGAGCATCCGAAACTAGAGGTTTCGCGCTTTCAAACCGTTGTTTAACGATATCGATGCAGCAATTTGGACCGGACTTATGATCGCGTAAACTGGTAGCAATTTTTCGGGTTCCCGGAGGTGATCCCTTAATTCTTTTGAGGAGTGTATTATACATATAATTTGACGGAAAAAAAATGATGAAACTTCAAATTCTCGTGCGAGGAATCCAAGTTACAGTGTGCAGAGTTCGCTCAAAGTTATGCACGAAACCACCATCTAAACCATCAAAAACATATTCTTCAAATTTATACATCTTTCGGCAAACGAAAATAGTCTGGTGTTTCCTCGGAGGATGTAGCGATTGTAGTGGATAATCACGGAACAAATACGAGAGCCGACGTGGATGGTTTCCGCGGGGTCTGTGGGGGTAATTGCGAAAATGGCAAAGGTCGGTCGCCTATTATCGTCGCGGCCCCCATAGTCGATGGGGTTTCTCGGTCGGTCGAGCGTGCGGATACAAACGTTTGTTTCGCAAAACATCTTGGTCGCAGGAGCGACGGTGCGGCACGAACCTTGGGGCACACAGTGCACGCCGGACTCCATGGTGCGAGAAGGGGGTTCCAAGGGGGAGGGAATGAGAGACTCCGAAGAGAAAGAGAGAGATAGAGAGAGAGAACTTGAAGGGGGAAAGAGTGAGAAAGAGGCGGAGCTGAGAACCAGGGTAACCAAACAGGGTATAAGTCACGGACACCCTGTGGTGTACCATCCGGTAACTCGACACCGTCGTTTGTACTCCGGTGTGGTATAGGAGTGCCTGGCAGCGGCAGCACGGACGCACAAAAACACACGTATGAATACGTACGACAATAGCAAGTCCTACAGAGAACTGTTGGATGAGATCCTCTATCTCTCTCTCTTTATCTGTCTCTCTCTCTTGCTCTTTCTTCTTTCGTTCTCCCTCGAACCTCCTCGTACTCCCTGCCATCAGATAGATCTGTCCGTGCCGGTGTGACATTAGATACCATTTAAGGATTAATATAGCCATAAATAAGGCTGACTCTCTCCCTGGCAGCGTCTCTTTCTGACTTCTGCCAGACCTGGGAGCACAATGAGCCAGCTCCAGCCACCAACGAATCCCTTTCTTTGGACTATTTCTTTTTTTCTCTCTCTCTCTCTCTCTCTCTCTCTCTCTTTCTCTGGTTGCTCCTCTCTTCCAACGTGGACTGCTTCTGACGGGGACGCGGAGAATGTGGCGACTGTGCCGGTAACTTTGTTGCTTAAACGGTGACTTTGTCTCGGCGATAACCCTTCTGCCGTGTTCTGGCAACCGGTGCTTGTTTGGCGAATTCGATCGAGAAGGTTGCTCCGTAATTTATACGTTCCCGATTAACAATGAGGATGCGATTCTCAGTCAAAGTGCTCCCTATTCGGATAAATTGGATTCGGAATTGATCGCAATGTTTTCAATTTAAACGTTTTATGCGTATAAAGACTTAAAAATATTTTTCTTTTCCGGTCCACAAGAGTTTCGTGTAATGTATTCTTAAAAGGAAGCGAATAAAACGAACCGTACTTTTCTTCACAGTTTGCTAATGGTTTTAAAAATGAGCAACGAAAAGAAATGGTACCTTTCCCCATCGATTACAAAGACCATTTCAATTTGATATCCTTACTCGTACTTCATTACTTTAAAAAGGACCATAAGACACAGCGTTCGAAGAAAAATATCGTAACGTTGTCAGCGTCACCGGTGAAGATATAAAAATACACGAAATCAACTACAGACCGTATAATATCGTCGCGCACAGTGTCTTGTCGCAGGATCAGCCGGGTTTTCGTCAGGTTGCGAATTGATCGCAATGTTTTCAATTTGAACGTTTTATGCCTATAAAGACTTAAAAATATTTTTCTTTACCGATCCACAAGTTTCGTGTAATGTACTTTTTAAAAGGAAGCGAATAAAACGAACCGTACTTTTCTTCACTATTTGCTAATGGTTTTAAAAATGAGCAACGAAAAGAAATGGTACTTTTCCCCATCGATTGCAAAGACCATTTCAATTTGATATCCTGGCTCGTCATTTATTACTTTAAAATGGACCATAAAACACAGCGTTCGAAGAAAAATATCGTAACGTTGTCAGCGTCACCGGTGAAGATATAAAAATACACGAAATCAACTACAGACCGTATAATATCGTCGCGCACAGTGTCTTGTCGCAGGATCAGCCGGTTTTTCGTCAGAACAGAATCCACTAAATTCATATATGTCCCTCGACCGCAGCCGGAGATTTACAGCGAAAGAAAATTCGTGAAATTTACCGCGGTCCCGGGACTTCGAGGATATTTCCGGGGGATGCAAAACGGTGCAGCGGGTCGTTGTCGAACACCGGCAGCACCGTGCTCGTCTCGATTCCGTAAAAACCGGGCGAGCGCCGCCGCCGTTCTCCGGCAGCTCTCGAATATAATATTCACAGTTTGTAGGAACAGGAACGCGCCGGCGTTTAACACACCGATATAATATAATATAAGAAAAGGCCGAGTCGCGACTCGTGAGCGCATAAAACACAGCTGCCGCCGTGCAATCAACAGCTATATACCGAACGAGAATTCTGCTGGGGTGGGTGGCAGAGACTCTCTTTCCTCTTTCCGGCGAGGTTCTTCGACTGGTTCACATCCCCGTCCTCTCCATCCGGTTATATATTCCTAGAAGCGAATAATTTCATTCATACAAACGGCCTGTATGCTCCGGGTGGCACGACTGCTATTGTTACTGCCGAATAACTAGCGGCTCGTACAGGCTACGCGCCGCCAGTTATATTTGCCAGGCAGACTTCAACGCCGAGGGCGTGAAATTCGAGTGCGAGCACCGATCCGAAATTTATATCGACGGAATTACTGCCGTGCCAGATCGAGAAGTTCGTACGACGAATTCGTACGAATTCACACGTCGAACTGAAACTTGATTTCGCTGTGCTGGGTGTAGGCACTTTCAGTACCTGCTTGTAGAAATTTATCAATTTAATACGTAATCATTTTCTGTGTTCGGGCGGTACCTCTTTGTTGATACATTCTTGCCTGCGTCATCTTTAGGAATTTATTACAGGAGAACTGAACGAGCGAAAGACTTTCTGGGATGTACTCGGGTAAGATTCAAGATCCAAAAATGTATATTTTACACGAGTAAATGGGATATAACAGTGTCCATAGTAAGCGTTCTACAAGGAACACCACCGATCACAGCACCTAACGAAAATTGTTATACAATGTTAAATCTCGCGTGAACACGTTGCAAAAAGTTTCGTAGTTCTGCATCGTTTTTCTTTCCCACGATATAATCCGAAAGATGCATCGCGGAACCAAAAAATGTTTCGCACGACCCGGCTGTAAGGAAACGCGACAGGGTCGGGTCCGTCAGGAACGTACAATTTTCTCGGTGCTGCAAAGAATCTCCTTGGTAGATCCGCAGGGACGACGGGGCGTCAACCTAGATTCCGGGCTTGGCGTCGTTTTGTTTCGAAGTTTCGTAGACAGCCGGTTGACATCGTTCCCGGCGAGCTGAGCTCGACGCTACCCGCCGGGGATAACGTACACCGGGCTTTCCTTACTCTCTTAATTTTCTTCCGTCCCCCAGGACCCCCCGTCCCACCCCTTTACCAGCCTCGTTCTCCAACGTTCTTCAACCTGCCCCCACCGTCGAGTTTCTCTGTTTCTTGCCGCGGATTTAGATACACCCCCGGCAGCCCGCTTTATGCCGGCTGGGCGGCGGCCATAAGCAAAACACTTGTCGCTGGGAGTCACGACTTGCGCGAGTTCTAATTTCATTGCGGAAAGTTGTCGCTTGAATAATTAAAACACGGCGAAAACACGCGAGTTTTTCCGCCTGATTTGCATAAGAAGCGACGCTTCTGCCCCCGGCCCCCCTTACGTCTTTCCACCGCCGACCCACCCTATATACATTCAGGTATTTACATTTTGCGCACCGACGCGCCTCGATGCCTTCCTTCCACTCTCTCGGGAGAGCGCGAAATTAACTGGTTCTCCACCCACGCGACCCTAGGATCGCGCGAAACGTTGCCACCTGCTGGACGAAGGGTCTCCAGACCGTCGCTGCTTTATTCTGTTTGCTGCCGGGCGTCGTTTCGCCTTAGAACGTCCTGCTTCCAGTTCTTTGGGATTTTTTAGTTTGCCAGGCCTTGCAACGCCCGGGAAATCTTGAGCTTGGAAATTATTTCATCCGAAAATAGAATCTTCCTCTTTCGTTCAATATTTAGACATTATTCCGTTATGTATTACAGGAGAATTGAATTATAGAAGAAATGAAAATTTGTTGATATCGTTGAAATTAATCCTCTATAGCTGCTCGTAGGAAATGCTGATTGGATTCGTATTAAGAATACGAGACGAATGAAGTACACCAGAGTTAATCGACACCGATACTTTCGAAAATCCGCACTCTAATCCCGAGAATAGCATCCATCTAATAAAGGGTCTATCCCAGCCTGAACAACCTACTCGGATTTCAGATTGGAGAATTAGTGAACTGCGATCCATCAAGGAAGGGACGCTACCGTATTTCCATGCGGTGGTATCAAGCTCCAGAGACGAGAAACAGTATAGACCAGTCGGAAGAAGGGAGGCGAGAGAAAAATCTGTGCGAGGGGGGTTCTGTCACGGTCGAACAGTCGCAGATGGCCAATTACCTCCGACAATAAACACAATTTAATTTTATATTCATTCCACTTAGCGCTTAGGCACGGTAATCCATCACGGGGGATTATTCGGGCTATCTCGTGGCCGACCCACAACACACACCTACGGGCGCCCCCGGTTGGACCCCGTTGCACCCATCACACCCGATGCATTACCATCACACGTGCACAGGCACCGCTGCACCGCTTGCACCGCTTACACCGCTTGCACCCGCTTGCACTCTCCTCTCGTCCTACGTGCTCCTGCGGGCTCGCACGCACGATATCCGGCCGGCTAATGCGTTCGTGCGCTACATATTTATGCTCGAGATGGCTGATAGACCGCGGCTACTGGATGCGATTGCTCCTCCGGTGGGCCTGGATCACGCCTCTAGCCAACCTACTCCTATCACCCTAATCGCTACCATTGTGCCGGAAAGTCGGCCGATGAAATCCTCTACCACCGACGCGACGCGAGCTGAATTTCCTGCTTGGACGAAACGACCTGACTTGTTAACACGTTTACGTCACGCATGGCTGACATACAGATTTAGGAGTTCATTTTTATGGAAAATATTGCAAGGACAAGCCGTAACGGAAAAGCAGTTTTATTAACGTATTTGGGCACACGGATATCCAAAAGTTAACGACTGACGTGTTCGTCGCGGGCGCTCGTTTCGATCTGCTTTCTTTTTGCAATTCGTTGGCGATCGTAATTTTACAATTCTTCTGTTATTTCTGATTCTCTACTTTTATAAATTTAACTATATACAGGGTTGTCCGTTAATATGCACTGTTAATATGCACTATAGGTGAACCCTGTAATATATTTATACAGAGTGCGCCTAGTCACCTGAAGATAGAACAAAAATTGTATAGCCAAGTTTAGCGTGGTTCGACACTCTGAACAAATGAAACTGGCGAGAAATGTACGAGGTGTGATGAAAAAGTAAAGTGACTTTTTGAATTTCGCGGGATACCTACAGTCGATTTTTGTTTTCTTATTTTTCTTATGCTGGTACACTCGTCCCGATCATATGTTCACAGTTTCAGCTACATAGCATTTTTTGTTTGTTTGTGAGAAGCATAAATGTTAGAAGTGTTTTGCGTGTTCAGCGATTTTCTGCTAAAAAATGGAATTAAATGCTCCTAAAATACTTGAAATGTTGACAGTGGCGACTTTCTCCTGTTCCCAAAATTGAAGAGACCCATGAAAGGACGGAGATTTGCAACGATCGAGGAGATAAAGGCTGCATCGCTGGAAGAAGTGCTTCGAGGATTGGAATAAGCGCTGGCACGAGTGTATTATATCTGAGGGGAATTACTTTGAAGGGGACAACATAAATATTGATGAATAAATAAATATTTTTTATTAAAAATTAAAAGTCACCTTACTTCTTGATCACATCTCGTATACAAATTCAACTTCTGCGTTCTGCAATGGCACGCTTGCAAAGTGCATAAATGGCTGTGCTAACGAAATTCGTTTTTGAACGACATTCAAGGCTTACTTAATAAACGTAATCCCCCCCTAAGCATCAAGCAGAATTGAATAATATGATTTGGAGTAAACGAGCCGTAATAAAAGCGACACAGTCGGGCATCAATCATTGATTGGACTAGTCTCCGTTCTCCCCAGCCCAGACATTCGTCGCAGTCCGGAACCATAACGCGAACCACTCAATTGAATTCGTAGCGACTCGGGAAGGGGATCCGTATTGGCCGGCAAATTCTTATCGCGGTTAATTATGCCCCTATGGAAAGTGCAGTTCCAGTGCCCCCAAGCAGCGGATGAGTCAATGGGCGTTAAATGCGACTGCGGACGTTAACCATACCTCTAACGACCACGGCTGTGTCCAACTTCGACCGATAGAAGTGCCAGCTCGCGATACCGAGGTCGGCACAGTTGGCCGACGTGGCCATTAGACGATGACCGCGGACCATTCGATAAGCATCCGGCCATAATGTGTCGATAGGCTGGGAATTTATCTATAGTTAACAACCCGGGGATGCCAATTTCCTACTTCCAACGAATTTTCACCGTTAATGGATTAAACAAAGCGTTTGGCCCCTGAAAAGGCTGAGGAAGTCTACCGTAGACCCACCAGAGACTGGGTTCGGTCACCTGCAATTAACAGAATTTTCGACGCGATTCTTTAGGTTGATGTTTTCGGAACAATTTAAGTCGAGAATCGTCAAGACATTCCAAAAATCAACGGAGTTATAATTTTGTCCAATGTGCTGCTACATTTTTTTCAGTCGTGGAGAAGCAAAATTTTTAAGAATATATCAAGCAATTTGAGCGAAAGACGGAACGTTTGTCGTTGAATAAAAATAAATTTTAAATGTTTCTACAACTTCTCCAAGTGCAAACCCTCAACGTGAATGCTTCATGCATCTGTAACGTGAGCAGAACGGAGGTAGAAAGGATCGAGCTTTCACGCGACATACGTGAATCCCAGCATCCTTATCGCGATCGTTTAATTAATAGTGAAACTTCTGGCTAGTTCCAGCGCATTAGAAGATACAATGTTCGAACGAACTTTCGCGTACAGATGTATCCGTTCCTTATCGCATAGAGTCGATAGCAGAATATTCAGGTTGGAGGACCTAATTAATATATCGTGCTTGTCTAATTTCTCGAAAGTGCGGTCCGGTAATTAGATTGAAGAGAGAAACGCGGCGTGGACAGGTTCGCTTCCGGTAAATTATCGTCCGCAAAGTGAAAGCCAGATTCTGCAGAGACAGCGGACTCCACGCAACGCGATATAAGGCTCCGCCGTTTAATTACATTTGCCTCATTGTTCCCCGAAGCAGATAAGGAGCGATAACGCGGACGCTGCCCGACGGTGATAGGCTACTTGCACTGTCTCTGTTGATCGTTCGGGTTAACATTGATCGATGGTGGCCAGCGAGAATGGGATCGAGAAAGGACTCTCGCGCACCGTTTGTCGCTCTGTCATCTATCAAAGTTAATGGGAATGAGAACGTAATGCTGCGACAATATTTTCCTGCCCGTCCAAACTGGGAATGCCAACGAGATTATGAAACCCTCGAATTTAAACGAGTCGCCCCGCTTCGGCATGTTCAAGTTTTACAAAGATTTATATTGTACGGAGCAAGAAAGAGTTTCAATAAGCTTGAACGAGTTTGAATCAATTGAAAATGACGTTTGAACAGTTTTCTTATAAATTATTTATGGACGCATAGATTCAGGAAAGTAGAGAGACTCGAAGAATTGTTCTATCGAATATATTTGAAGGTTTGCGACGTGTTCGAAGCTTGAACATTTTTCCTACTCGTTCGGTATTTCAAACATACGGGAATGAAAGCACACAGAAAAGTTTCTTTTGTCTAGAAACAGAAAAGTTTGAGGAATTATTCTGTTGAATATTTTCATCGAGTATTTCAATTAAATGCGTTCTTCACGTGCTTGAAGCAAAAATAGAAATATATAAATTATGAAAAATGTCCTCAACGTCCAATAAAGATCCTGGTTCGACCACAACAGTATTTGGATAATAAATACGGATCGAACGAAAGTGTTGTATTGAAAAACAGTCTGCGAACAGCAGCCTCGAGCGAAAATTTTCTTGTTGGTCGTTCTCCCTTTCGCTGGAAATCGCCCACGCGAAAGCACCGCACCGGTCGTGCTAGCGTGACGAATGCGCCTGATAATGACGCTTATATACTAATTCGAGAGAGAACACCGGGCAATAATCGTAAATTGTCGCCCGTGCTCACGTGCTTCTGGCCAATTGTAAAAATGGCCGCGTGGTTGATGCGTAGGAACGTCGACCGAACAAGAAACCGACCTCGTGAGATATGTATACGACCGAGTAGATTCCGAAGGGCGAGCAGGATCGTAATTGCACGCCAAGAAGCAGATACCATCGCCGTTTGTCACCATCTTTGCGCCTTCAAATCCTCCTCGTTCTCGAGAAACAAAAAAAAATACTTCAACACTTTCCCTGGCAGCTCGGCAACTTCAAAAATTCCACAAGATCAAAGCAATTACCTCGATGAAATAAAAATCGAAGTGCGTCCTTCAGCCTTCTAACAATTTTCTGATCCTCGTAAAATGTATTTCAGCGGAAAAGAATTCGTTTTTAAATCTGAACAAGCAATTCCGTCTTATATTTTTTAAGGACGCGTTGCTGAAGTGTTAACCGTATAATTCGAGGGTAACCTGTAATTACACGTGTGTCGGAGACTGGTGATTCGCGAAAAGTTTCGCCGGTCGTTTCGATCTTGTAGCCGGGCCCTGTTACGATCGGGGCCGAGCGAGCGGAGCCGTTCCTTATCCGAGCGGACAGGGCAGTTTAGGTACGAAACCGTCGCTAACAGCTTTTTAAGTAAGTAATAATCTGTTGGCTGGTCCCGAACAGAGGTGAACACACTCGGCTGTGAGATAGGGAGGACGGTTAAGCGGCGAGCCGCCATTGCCGCCAATCAACCTCATTAAAGCCACGAAACGCATTAGCTTATCGCCGCGCGGTGGCCTGGGTACCTACTTTACCGGTAGCCAACTAATATACACCTAAGGTTCTCCGCCACCGCAGGACATTCCGCTTTCTCCTGTCTCGCCGTCACGACCCTCCCTTTTTCATCCTGACGTCCGCCTTCGAGCATCCCACGGACCCACGAGGACGTTCAGCAGCTTCGCGGATGTCCCAAGGATTACCAACAGCATAATCTCTGTGTCACCGTTCGCATCCAGTTCGTTCATTCATATTTTACAATTAGATTTAAAACTAGAAACTACAGAAGGACTTAAAAATTTTACGCTACACCAGGTTCTACAAAAATTGTAAAAGATATTATATGTTTGTTTCAACAGGAAAAATATATTATACGAATCATCGGATACTTCCTCGGTAATCGGTGGCTGCAGGGATCCGGTCCGTGCAATCTCTCGTCGCCTCGCGTCCTTAATCTCCCGGTGGAGAGGGTACATTTTTCACTCTAACGAGGACTCAGTTTTCCGGCCACTGTTTTCCTGAGGACCCGAGCCGAATCGCGGGGAAAACCGGATAAAACGAGAGAGACGCCACCGTCGCCGTTGAATCACGGGACTGACCCTAATACGAACGCTAACGGGATTACCGACGACAGCTTCCGTCGCTCGCTTTTCCGCGAGGCGTTCGATTGGTTTCTGTGCCATGCCGGTCTAATTAGAGTGTATGAAGCCGAGGCGCTTTCGTAATTGCCTGGCTTGTCCTCTATCGATGGCTAATTCCGGCCCTCCGGGGATGAGCCGTAAGCCCCCGCCGCTTCAAATCCGACGACACGTGCGGAAACGTTACGAAACCGACGGTTTCCCGAGGAAATTAATAGCGCGGCAAGCACGACGCTGCGTATTATTGCTGGGTAAGTCTCCTCGACGCTGATTGTCCGTAATTAACCAGTGGTTTCCTCGGGGTTCAAGAAATCGCGTGACATTTCCTCGTACAGCAATCGTTTTTTAACTATAATATAAAAACAGACCAACACCGCAAGCTCGTGGTGCCAAAAAATGGTGGCTCATCCGTAGAAACGGGAAGCATTAAATAGTTTAGTCCACTGATTATGAGAGGAGGCACCAACGAGGCTGAAATCGTGCAAGTTTAAAACCGTTTCTCGTAATTACCGATTGCCCGTAATTAACGACTGGTTTCCTCGGGGTTCAAGAAATCGCGTGACATTTCCTCGTACAGCAATCGTTTTTTAACTATAATAAAAGTAACTGACCAACACCGTATGCTCGTGGTGCCAAAAAATGTAATCTGATCCGTAGAAACGGGAAGCATTAAATAGTTTAATATACTAATTATGAGAGGAGGCACCAACGAGGCTGAAATCGTGCAAGTTTAAAACCGTTTCTCATAATTACCAATTGTCCGTAATTAACGAGTGGTTTCCTCGGGGTTCAAGAAATCGCGTGACATTTCCTCGTACAGCAATCGTTTTTTAACTATAATAAAAGTAACTGACCAACACCGCAAGCTCGTGGTGCCAAAAAATGGTAGCTCATCCGTAGAAACGGGAAGCATTAAATAGTTTAATATACTAATTATGAGAGGAGGCACCAACGAGGCTGAAATCGTGGATGTTTAAAACCGTTCCTCAGGTGGGTCGCGCGAGCGCCGTGGCGCGGAGGTAGGCAGCGAGGATCAGCGTGTGAAACACAATTGGTATTAATGCGGGAGTGGTATAAGGTCGAGATAAATGATGGCTCGCTTTTAGCCTTTTGCTCCTTTTCCATTCGAATGGAAAATGGATATTAATGGGTCCCGGCGAGCCGGGACGCGGCAGGGTGAGGCGAAACGAAGCAGCAGCGCGTCGGTGGTCAACGCGCGAGCGCACACCGATGCAGCCTGTTGCCGGTGCGTTTGTCAGTGTGTTTACAGAACCACGCATCCGCGCTGGCCACGAGGCCAGGCCCGACTCTAAAGCGTCGTGGATGGACTCATCAACCTGGACATGCCTCGCTGATTATACAACCTCGCTCTGCTCATTACCGTTGCTCCGAAAGCGACGGACGTTTAGTCGTCGCATGAATTCGCCGGCCACCGCGTGCCCGCCGTGATTAGTGACGGTATCAAGCGGCTCGTGAAACATTCGCGCCATTGTTCACGCCTGGATGGAGTGCCCCGTGTCCACCATCAGACGAATTTCGCATTTTCATCGTGAATCGCCAGATAACTTCGTCATTCGTGTTCGCTGCACCCTTTCAGACAATTTTCGCTCTCTTCTTGCTCCGATCGTTCTCTCTCTCTCTCTTTCTCTCTCTCTCTTTGTCATTCAGAAAGTATTCACATCGGAATAAACGAAATTGTATTGGCGATGATCGTGGTGAAATGTTAGTTATTCTGCTTTCATTAGGCTTCCGCTTCGTCAGCTTCGCTCGCGATTTGAAAGTCACTCCGTTGAATGTGTACGAGATGTACGCATGAGATTGAAATTACGCTTGAAACAAAAAATAAATAAATTTCGTAAAACATTTGAACACCGAGGGTAAGCGGCGTTAATCAGAATTGATATTTTCTGAGTTTCGGTCGAAGCGAGTAGCTCACGGATCAGCGCGCTCGATAATTAAATCAACAGGCGGGAGGTGGTCGATGACTGGCGCGCGAGGCTCATTTGACTCGAACGGGATTTGTAGTGATTAATTAAGTGCGAAACACGGTTGGTACAAGACGGAGGAAGAAACGAGCGGACCGGCAACGTCCATCAAGCTGCCCCACGGGATACCTATTGCTCGGAGCGTGCGGTCACTTCCGTTTCCCTTGGAACTGACCATCTAACGCCATAACCGCCCCCGTAGCCCCGTTCATCCCCCCACATCATAGCAACGTCGTATCCCTGCGGTTTCGCATCGCGCGCGCCCCGGCACCACGTACAGCCCTCATCCCCGATGATTAACGGCACCCGGGAGGCCAGCCTGGCGTCTATTATCTTCTGGTTGCCGTTGCGTTTATATCTACTTGCTACTACCACGGTATATCAGCGGCGATATCAGAGGAAGAGGGAAAAAACGCTGATGCTGGCTTGCTGGGTTGCTTGCTGGGTTGCTTGCTTGCTTGCCGAACGATGAAAAATGCTGGTAAACGACGGACAAGGGGTTGTTGGGGATGGTGTCGCGACATTCCCCGTGCTCCACTTTTTACACGGTGATTCGAACTGCTTGTACCGGAGACTTCGGCGAAATTGGGGGCTGCGCTTGGTCACCGATCATCAGAACGCCGATTTGATGGATTGGGCAAATAACCACTTAACAAGAAAAGAATCAATTATATTCTGAAATGAAATATCAATTTTTATATGTTGTTAACTCTCCGCGATTACATACACAATTCCTAGTTCAACCAAGAAATTGAAACCATCTTCGTCCATTCCAACGACGTCACCCCACTTCGTCCACGTCAGTTTTTTTCGGATTTCCCAAGGGAACCTGACTAAAGTTCGGGATGCTTGATGGCCTGTATGTTAATCCGACCCACTGCCTGCCAACACGCAAATGCCGAGGCTATCTGTCAACCGATGTTTGCGTGATTAAGTAAACAGCCCGGCTTACAATAGAGACGAACGAATGAAATCGTGGAATAGACTTTTTACAAGCCCAGCTCCTGCTGTACTTCTCACAGGTCTGATCTGTAGTAAAGCTTCTAATCCTGTTGTGTGGTGAACCTTTTACGAACTAGTCGATCCTACAAACAGTATTTTGGAAACATGACCGTGCTGTGCTATACCAGCTCGAATACTTAATCCTCTGCCGATTGTCGGATTATACCATTTCTGGTGAATATAAACACTTGAATATATTAAACAAAGCATCTAGAACACAACCGAAAACCTTTCCCACAATTTCGCAACTTCTTCAGCAACCACCGTTCCAAAATCGACAAATCCAGTTTCGCAAAGTTTGCCACTGTCGATCTCGCCCCTCGTCCCCGGAGTTCCCAATTTGCGAGGACAAGCGTCCATCCGGTTTTTCGTGGAGCCGTCCGGCAAGAAGTCACGAACAACTTCGTCAACGGGGATGCATTCTTCGCGGCGCGAAGTTTTTCGAAGAACGGTCATCCCGGCACCTGCATCCTCCCACACAAACAGACACGAACACAGGGGCGTCGCGGGGGCCGGGTCAGGTTAGGCCACGGGCAAGGTAAAAGGGCGTGAAATTAAATATCAGATGTTGACAAATTGCGAGGAGGCGTCGCGGCAACGGATATTAATGACGCGCGGTAGAAAAACCGCGTAAACCCAGCCCGCCCCCTCTTTCTTCGGCTTACAGCTGCGGATGAAGAGAAACGATGCGGTCGTCAGTCCCCTCCTGACCCCCTCATGGCCGGCTAAGTTCTTCGTCCCCGTCGGGGGGCCCCACGAAAGGGGGGAAGAGCGTGTTATCAACGGCTCGCAGCTGGATATCGGAGGTAACTCGGTGTAAAGATCGCATCCACCTCGCGGAAATCAAGTTATCCACCTTGTACCCCATACCGTCGCGTCGAGCCACGGTGCGAATATCAATTGCACTCTTGTTTCAAACACCACGACTCCCTATCGTTCGTCGACGACTCTATTTCTTGCGATTTATTGCGCGCTCGATGCTCGTGCACTTATCGCACAATTTGCTCCAATAATTCTTTGCGGGAAGGGAAAAATTTTGATGTCACAGTGGGTCGTTGGATAATTTTAGGTATCGCTTCGACCCTCCCAATTGTTATTTTATTTGTCGTGTGTGGATTATGGGTTTCATGTATTTATAAGGAAAATGTAAATTGATTTACATTTGTTTTAAGTCGAGGTAAAATGACTGAATCCAGGCAGATGCGTCTGCTTCCCTGCAACAATAATTACGTCGGCAGGATGGAAACGTCAAGGAAGAGGGAACGATCGAAATTTTTCGGAATCGTGTCAAACCGAGTCGTCGTTGTTTTTCTTCGAGCTATTTCGACCGCGCGAACGTTACATCGTAATTTACGAGGTCTCCGTTGAATTTCCTCCGTCAGTTGGCGAACTGTCAACGATCCTCGCTGTCGGAGGAGACACCCCCGCGGTGCGAGGATCCACGGAAGCGGCTGCACAACGGAAATAGTCGCGTATTCCTGGAGGTAAACAACCGGTGTACGGTCCGCTCCCAATATCCTTCGCTAATACGTAACATGTGTTTAACTTGGGCCCCGGCTCGCACCCCAATGGAGCTAGAGAGCTGTCGATGTCGATACCGGCACCGTTTATGGGCTTAACCGCCGTTGGTGCAGCTCTGCGCGTTGCACAACGCGTCTTATTAGCCTCCTCCGTCTACGACATCATCGTCCCATCTGGTGCAATAATTAAATTCGCATCAAATCCCCCCACTTTTTAAAGATGGGTGAAGAAATCTTAAACTAAGATCGAAATATTAATTAAAGCTGTAAAATTTCCAATCCACTGAATATCTACGAAAATTTGAAGTCTCGCAACGATCCAACGAGGAATCGATCGCACAACGAAGCACGAGCAGTCAGACCTTCCCCGCGAGGAATTTCACGGGACTCTCTAAATCAGCCAGTCTAATTACACTCCTCTTCGGGACATCTTCTGGCGCCGCTCCGAACAAACCGTTCGCAAAAACGTTTCACCGGCCCGATTAGCCGGCATTTATATTTTCGCAATTAACTATCGGTGGCTGCGGGGCTTCGATTGTTCGGCAAAAAGCTCGGGTAGGGCGTTTGCAAAAATCTTCTCTTTCGCTTGATTGGCGGCGGGAACACGCGGCCGAGCGCCGAGCGGAATGCGTCGAAAACCGTGGGGCAGAGCGAGCAGAACGGATAAAAAGCAAGAAAAGGAGGATAAGTTTCGACGGAGCGTCGCGTCGCGTCGCGGCTACGTTTGTTTGAAGAAGCCGGAGGGCTCCTCCCGATTGTCGTGCGTACGGGTATAAACGTAGGCAAGAAAGCGAGAGAAGAAGGGTGATTAATCTTGCGGTCTTCCACGTCTCAAGGCGCGGACGTGCGTTATTGATGGAGACTTCTTTCGACCTCCACCTCCGTCCTCGCGTTTACCCCTCCATCAACCTCTTTTTCCGTCGCAGCCCTTCTCTCTTGTCTACCTTCATCGTTGTTGCCTGCACCCTTTCGCCGAGATTCCGCCAACGTCGAGAACCGTTGCGTGTAACGTCTAAGTACTCACCCTCGAATCGACCGAATTCTTTCGCGAATGGTTCAGACGATGGTTTCCCGGTGATGGTAGTCGCAGAGAGTATCGGTTTGGGGGTTAGTAGGGTCGATTCGACCCTGGAACGGCGCACGCGACCTTGCGAGACGTTACCAACCGAAGAAATCGGGTGGAGGTTCGACAAATTGTGTCGAGGCAGCTACGATTTTCTACCTAAATATTTTTCAAAGAATTTTTTCAAAACCCGTGGATTGTTTAAATGGCACAGTGCCAAGAGCCCACGATCATCTACAAAACTAGCGTGATCTAGTCCGGTCCTCGCGTAACAATTTCGCGAGGGGATCAAACGAAATCATCGGTAGCAGCGGTTTCTCAGTGAGAATTTACGACGGGTCTCGGACTGTTTCGCTATCCGGGTATTGGCCCGTACGCAAATACGGGCCTTCTTCGGGTAGCATGGGCGTAGGGGGTGCGGGCAACGGCGGGGATGCGCGCGAGTAAATTTATCGACGAGAGGCGCTACTGATAGAGACGCTCATGAATAGATCCGCGCTTTTCGGGGGTAGGTGATATAGAAACGACGCGGGATATCCGGCTCAGGCGGAGGTTGATGGTCGTGGGAGGGCGAAGGGAGGGTCGGCTCGCGCCCGCTGGTCGACACAGAGGCGCGTCTATATCCGTGTGCATCTATGTACACGGCGAGTGTGGGTGGAAGGACGGTTTGGCACGGCCATGAATATTTCGCTGGCGCACTTATTTATGCAATACTTTGCGCTGGCAGCTTTACGACGGCTCCCTCTTTCGGCCGGCCGCCGGCGTGCCAGCGTCGGTCTGCGTCGCTCTGCTCTGCCACCCCCGCCGTCGCGTCGTTGCTCAGATAAATACGCCGCTGCTCCGTATACGTCCGATAATATATTACGTTTGAGCGTTTTCGAGCTGTTTAGAGGGAATCCGCCGGTGAACGACGCCGCCGGATCCGGAGGCGCGACCAGGAAAGAGGTGGAAGCATTTAGCTACCACCGGATATACCCGAACCACCCTTGATCCTCCACCCTCCATCCTCTTCTGTACCTCTCCCCCCCTCTCTCTCTCTCTCTTCAAGTTTTCCTTGCCACCCCCGGTATATACCATCGGTTCAACCCATGCCCTCTAAACTCGCCTCTCCACCTACTCCTACGCCACCTACACCTATCGCCCCCTCGTGCAATAGTTTCCGAATAAATCCCCGATTCTCGAACGCGCCGGGCTGCTTTCCTGTTCGGATTTACCCGCCCCCATATCTACCTACAAAACCTGCAGCCGCGCGGAATGCTCCGCCGTACGGGGTAGATCGAGTACCTCGTCCCGGTTCCCTTCTCTTTCTCTCCGTCCTCTTCCTCGTCGTCGTCCTCCTCCTCGTTCTCCTCTTCTTCCTTTTCGTCGTGCCACTCTCTCTCTCTCTCTCTCTCTCTCTCTCTCCTCAACACTCTCCCCTTCTCTCTTTTTCCTACAATAGCTCGCCCTCCGCGCGCCGCGCTGCGCTGTCTTTCTTCGGCCCGGGGGTGGGACGAGCTCACCGGAGCTGAAGCTCGAAGGGACAAGGGAGGAGGGTTACCTCGGCGGCCATTACTCCGGCTACAAACAACCCCTCCGCGAGCCAGCAGCGCCTTTGTTGCGGCAATTGGCTAAACGGTCCGCAGAAACAAACGATCCCGGCCACGATATACTACACACCTCGAAGATCTCGCGCTGGAACCGTGTGTACGCTACAACGGGGACCACCGCGAAACTATCGGTCGTCTTAGGTCGTTTTGGACGATCAATTCGTCGATTCTCTGCGTGTCTTAATCGATTAATATACCGTCTTCGAACATTTGATATATGGGTTTCATACGTTGGATTTCGTTTTCGTAAGAACTCCGTAGTTTTTCTTGAATGTCTTCAGGTCTGCAACCGGCCGACACAATAATTCTCTTACAGATTTCTTCTTCCCGATACGTGCACAATTTGTACCGTCATAGTAGGATTTCAACAAGCAATATCTCATCCGAGCAATCTCTGCGGAATAATGTTATTTTTCAACAAGAACAGGTCGAACAAACAACCACGACAGATCCAATCAGCGGAAGAAACTTTTTCCCCGAATTTGATCAGTCGTTGGCAGAGAGAGGGAGAGAGAAAGAGAGAAAGAGAGTGTGCGGGCTATTGCGAGTGTGTGGGAAATGCAGTGGTCCACCTCCTCGTCGAATCAATCTGCGAGATCGAGCTGGGCCGTGCAATTGCCCAATCGGCGCTCGATCTTTCGCGATCTTCGTTGGCCGAGAGGATCGTGGCAATATATTTTATTGGCCGGCGGCCACGCTTTTGTCGGTGACCTGGCGGCCGAAACCTGGCTCTCGGGGGCCGATCAATCGACGGACTCATCAGCATTCGTATGAATCGGTGGCTCCTCGAGAACAGGGATGTCCAATCGGCGAAATTGTCGCGTTTCCTCCGCAACGATCGGCCCGTTCTGTGCGTCGATCCGTGTGTGGGGCGGGGGGTGGTTCGTTGCACACGACGAGAGAGGGTTTCGAACGGGGATGAACGTCACGCGAACTGTTTGGGGGAGGGAGGTGGTAGTGGATGGTGGATGCTGGCAGAGGAGAGAGAAAATTCAACGATCCGCGGGAGACGAGTGACGAGGGAAGAGAAGAGAAACAGACGAAACGGGACGAGACGAGACGAGACGAAACGCGCGCGGCCGTTGTGATTGACAGGAGGCAATATGGCTGTGCGAAGTCTCCCTTTTGCTCTTTGTCGGCCGCGTTACGCAAGCTGTTGCACCCGCATCTGCGCATTCATGCAAAGTCAAACCGTCCGCGTCCGTCCATCCGTCCGCACGTCCGTACGGACGTCTCTCGTCTCCGATAATCGGCCGCCGCGCTGCACCGGACTGCTGCATTTTTTCGTTCGTTTGCCACCACCGCCGACCACCGTCCACCCCTTTTCCTCTTCCTCTTCCTCTTCCTCCGCGTTCTCCGCTTGCTCCGCTTGCTCCGCTTGCTCCTGCTACCGCTACCCACCCTCCGCACACCCCCAAAGCCCGACGATCGATTCGCGGCAACAACTTCGCGTTACGGAGGTGCAGATGCAACCCCCGAGATCCTACCACTGCTAACGGTGGCCCAACCGAATCCTCCTACAGCTGAAATTATTATTGTCCTTATTTTTACAGCTAGGACATCTTCGTTCGTAGACATCCTGAAGCTGTGGCACTACGAGTTCAACCCCCTGCGCACGGTCAGCATTGTCGTGGTTCTTTCAACATTTTCGTAGCCCCCAGGTAGCAATTTCGAGTTCCATTTTCATATATTTCTGCTTCAACTTGGCGCATGAAAGCACATTGTTCAAATACAGGGGTAAAATTGTATCATATTTTCAAGAATGTACTGTGTCCTCTAGATATTCATTAATAAATCCGTCCTTCGATAAATTCAATCGTTGTGTCTCTCGAATTATATAATATCGATTTTCCGTTGACAATAATGTTGCACGCGAAGTCTTCGCCGCGAGGCTAATCGGCTGCAAAATACCGCAACGATGGTTCGAAGGAAAAGATGACTAATTGTACAAGAATACACTTCAGCACGATCCACCTGTTCCCTCTTCGCTGCGCATAGCCCGCGTCACAGATTGATCGCAGCGGATCGTGGCCGTGGATCTTAGTGTTCGTGGAAGAGGTTTATCTTTCTGCAGCGACCGATCGAATTCATCCGGCGAGCATATCTTCCGGCGGGTGAGATCACGGTGACCGGATACGGATAGCGCGACGCCGCTATTCTTGGCAGCAGCGTCGCGAACGGATCTTGCAGATGTGCGATACACGTCAGGACCGATTGAGTCCTCTGATCCCCCCCTTCCCTTTCCCTCCGGTTGCATTCATGCAGATGCAGACGACGCTCCCGTTTTCCGATTTGTGGATTCCGCGATGAGCGACTGCAGAGAGAGGAACGTTCGTGAGAGAGAGAGAGAGAGAGAGAGAGAGAGAGAGAGAGAGAAGGAGAGACTGAGAGATAGAAGAAGAGATATAGTAACAGAGAGAGGGAGAGATGGAAGAGCAAGGTTGCAGATCGATTGACGAAGGGACGGACTTTAGAATTATTCGTGAAAGGAAGGCAACGCCGTCTGATTGACGTCTCTATGGCGCTACCATAAAGGTATACGAAAAGTGGAGTAGGCAGAAGAGGGTCGCTCGTAACTCGCGCATAAATGCGATTTCAGAAGAGAGAGAGAAAGAGGGAGAGAGAAGAAGATAGTGCGAGGAGTGCGCGAAGACGCGAGAACCCAAAAGGAAGAAAAAGAGACGGGGGCTCCTTCTATTCAAACGGATCGTCTACGATTCCAACGACCAAGGAGCGAAAAACTCGCAGTGAGAAAATGCCACCCACACCGAGGAGTGCCACCCTTGGAACTCGTCCGAGGAACCGGCTCAATGGGAACGTCTCTTTCACCTTCACAATGACGATCCTCGGAAGTTGCACGCGAGCGCCACCGCTTCGCTTAATTCCTGCTGTCGCGCGTCTTTTTCCACCTTGTCGCTGGCATAACTTGCCATGGATCTAATCGAAATTTCATTGCGGTGTCGCCGGTCCCGATAGAAGCTAGGGGGATCGCTGTATTCTTGGCTGAAATCAATGATTTTCCGGTCGACCGTCTTCCTCTCGAGGTCTTTCACATTTTTTATTAAGCAGATTTCAGATTGAATTTTCTCCAAGAGAGAACCGTCAGAAATTTTTCTATCGTTCTGATAACATCTCTAAAAATTCCATGGTGCAAGACTGCTACCACTATGCGCTCAGATAATTGCATTACGAAGGAAGCTGAAACAATTTCGGTTGCGAACTGTTTCATCGAACGCGTCCGCTACGCGACGTATCAAATAAAACGCAAAAAGAAATATTACCGCGTAGAGATTATAAATCTTACCTTGCACAAGCTTCTAGCGAGAAATTCGTAGCTTATCTGGCAGACTCGGGTATCACAAGTGCATATTGCATCGGAGAATTTTGAATAATTTATCGTTCGATGCTCGAGTGTCGTCGGCGAGTCAGACTCGTTAAGCGCGAGGGCAGCATTAATTAATCGCGGTCGTCAGGCCCCGGAGCGGTAGGTGGTAATGAACGAAGGCGTTACGGGTATCCGTGGACACGGTTGTAATCGTTAAACGGTAATCGCCGTGGGCCGTGCGCCGTCGGACGAAATAAGACGTCAGAGCACAGGTGGTCCTCTTTCGTGTACTCGAGCAGAAGAGAGGAGAACGACCTCGCAGAATGGTGGATCGGTGACGTTTCACTTTTCCCGATCGTTCGACCCGTTGTTATGTGCCGGCCACTCGGTGTCCCGGTTTCTGTCCTCTTCCCCGATTCTTACTACTCTCTCTTCTTCCTCTTCCTTTTTTCTCTGCAGCGATCTCTCTTTCTGTTCCCGTCTTCCACAAATGAAAATGTTTGGCCAGATCTCCGGGCCGAGCACAATCGGGTCCCCGGCACAAATATTTTTCTGTGAGCGGTGAATCGCGCGCTATTACGACGGCTCCCCATAAATCATGCCGCTCAGGGTGGTCAGGTTCCACGGAACAAGTCCCCGGGACACGCGGTCCGAGAATCTCCGGGACGCGTCTCTTTTAAATGCTTATACGCGTTACCCCGGGATCCGTAATTGTCCTGCCCGACCACGAGAAATGACGATCTAATGTGTCTACATGCGTCAGCTTTCTGAAAGCAACGCTCGAGTAGTGAATTGTTTTGTTACGCCCTGCTAGAACGCCTTTCTTCTCTTTGTGGGATGCACTGAGTCATGGAAGACTGTTTTTAACACGACCGGGACTTACTTCTTTCTTCGCAGAGTTTCTGGGCTGTTGTATAGAGATCGAGAAGTATAAATTTGTGTTTAATTACAGCGTTTCCTGACCCGAAAGAAGACTGGCGCATTTAACCTACCGAGGTCCTCGAATTTTGTAAAGTATAAAATTAGACGAGATCGATATTTTTCATTTCAAATTCGTATTCGAAAAATACAGTCTCGTTATTGCCATACTTAATATATATATATATCGACGTCGGCCGCAGTTCCCAACGAATCGTAAAGTAATTGATACAACGAGGCATCAAAGAGCTCGAAAAATTTAATAAAATTACCGGGGCTGGATATCCGCGGCGGGACACAAAAATCTCGCTCGCGTTCCGGCCAGAGAACGGCGGTCCGCAGTGCCCGCCGCAATAAGCAATAAATTATAATATTCAATTTCGCCGTCTCCTCAATCATTACCAACTTTTCAAATTTACCATGCACTCCTATTTCGCCACCCCCGATAAAATATTCCCGCTTTAGACTCTTTAATATACCGTCGACTGATAAACATTACCGTGGCTCGTAATGGCGCGTTTCCGGGCGGAGCGCGATCGAAATTGCACCGCGCGCGGCGCATCGGGATGCAGTTTGCATAAGAGCTTAAGTGTATACGCTGATATTTGATCGCCGGCCCGCGGGGAGTAGCCATTCGACGGCGGAATGGCCGCGCGAACGATTGAACTTTACGAGAATTACGCCGGTCGAATTACACCGAGAACACCTTGCGGAACCGCGGCCCGGATCCGATGGAGACCGAGCCGGAATGAGCAGTTCCAAAGGTGCTTTCAGCTTCCCGCGAACAGCTTGCGATTTAATATCAAGGCCCAAACGGAATCGCCCCACGTCCAACGATCGTACGCTCTCCGTTTCCAATTTGCAACGCCGCTGAAGTCAGACCGCGCAATCTTCGCTCGCCGCGACAAATATTTCGGCGAATTCGACGCATTCGCTGCCGTATACGAGCACTAAAATATAATAATTTAATTCATCGATCCGAACTTGGTGTTCAAGCAGCGGATGGAATTATCGAATTAAATTTCGCGTAAAATTCATTCTTCAAGCGTTTCTTGATAAGAGCTACGAAGCTGATGACTGCGAGTTTTTATGCAAAATATAAATTGTCTACTGCAATTGTTCGATACACTTACAATTTAAACAAATTCTGCAAACGAAACTCGCTCGTTGAACCACAGAACCAACCCTTTCCCGAGAGCCCAGGATAGGGCGGAGCCGAAAGGGTCCCAGAAAATCGTGGAAAATCGTGGGAGGACCGCGGCCCGGTGGAACCAGGTCAGAAAGTGAAAGCGATGATGCAACGGGGCCGGTTGGGTCCCATCGGGATAGAGTCATCGTTTTCCGGTCGGATCGGGCAACAAAAGGGAATCGAATTCTCGTTCGTGGGAGAAGCTCGCGGGCAGAAGCAGTCATCAGCGCGCGGGCCTCCCGCGCGGAAGCGTTTACACAGTGTCCTGTTGGAAGGATTTCATTGTGGCGACGGTCACAACAGCTCGTCCCCCGCTGCCACGCCGCCATTCAGCCGGTTCACGAAGTTAGCGGGGCGACGCGGCTTTTACGGGCAATTATTTCTTCCAACTCCGGTGTTCCGGGACCCTGGACGAGTCGGGGGATGTCCTGTGAACGACCAGAGACTCCCGGCGAAGAACCGGTAACACGCGGCGAGCGTGCTCGTGCTGAGAGACCCGAAGCAAACTTTACCTGTGAACAAGTTCAGCGGACACCGGACTACCAGATTTTGTAAACACTGGTCGACTTCGTGGCAGGGCCCATTCTACTCTGATGAGATGTTTACCGGGCCCGTTCGACCCAGACTCGACTCATCGAATAGCATTCCGAGACCGTCTATTGGCCCAGACTCCCGCAAGGTTCCTCTTTGTGCGATCATTCTGCTAAATCGACGGAGGAGGATCTCAGGCGCCAATTGAATCTTCATGAGACGACTTTCTGGGAGATAGAGCCCTTTATCGAGCTCATGCTGGCTCGCCTCGACAGTGTTGTCCTCTTTTGTGGCCGGCGTAGATGGTCCAGGTGGTGGATACATTAAGCTGTTCGAGCTGGCCATTGACCGGAAACGCTTAGCTGCTCAACGACGCAAAGATTGGTTCGTGGACTTGGGATTCATTGAACTTTTTCCAGAGTGATCTGAATGTGGACATTGTTCTTGTCAGAGACCTGGGTTCCTGCTTGCAGTCTTCCCGATGGACTCTGCATCCTCTGCAGACTCTCATGTTTCTGTCAAATTCGCACGAAAACATCAACATTATCTCGAACCACAAACGTTACTGACTGGTCATATATTTCTTACCCACGACACAAACACCCGAAATTCCTCGGCGATGCACCAGGCCTATTTATCATCTCGAAAACAAACAATCCTAAGATCCCAAAGGAGGTCATCGTCGCGACAAAGGCGAGCAACAAATTGTACAATCCGGGAATGACAGTATGCTTTCCATAGGTAAAAACTACAGGCATTCAGCTATCCCCCGGGCGTTTTTTCCTGACTTTAATCCCTCCGATAAATGATTCAGGAGCGTTTCGTGCTCGTCTGAATGCCATCCCGTCCTCGGCGTTCTCATCGCGGCGCGCACGCGGAGCGGAAGTCATCCGAGGCCGCTCGCAGCCAACAGCCATCTGTCAAAAAGTCAAAATATACGAAGGGTCCGGTATTGTGCCGGCAGTCCTGTGGGCTTGCTACTTAGCGTCCTCGTATAAACCCGGTGTCGCCTATTATAAGCGACTCGGTGGCTCGGCTGTTTTGTAGAACATCTGTATCCCGCGATGTCCTGTCGATTCCGGTGTCCCTTCGCTCCCTTAGACGGGAGTCCTGCCATAGGACCTCCTGCACGAGCATCGGTGTCCCGTGTTCCTCATGGCAGAATTTTTCTGTTGCATTCTCAATGGTGGACGCGATCCGATTCAGCCACGTCCTGGAAAAGTCGACTGCTGAATTGTCCCTCGACAAATCAGGCTCGTACGACACCGTATGGTAGGGCACCTCGTTTCCCGGGTTTGTAGCCTAATCGCGTTTGTATAAGTCGTCGCGTTGTCCTGGGGATGATTGCTTTCATGGGGATGTGGAAGGTTGAAAGGAATCTGATCCGGCGCTGTGGGAAGAGATGACGAGATACGAGATTGACTTTCAGCGGTTTTCGGAAATTGACGTTGCGGTTGCGAGTCTTCCGGATTTTTCAATTTGCGAGAATTTTATGTGATTTGAAAAATTCCCAGTCCAACATTATACAAAATCCACGTACACTTTGTTACAGAGAAGCAAGCGGGGAATAATCCATGCGTGAGAATCGTCGACCGAAGACAATCGAATCTCCTGGAATCGCAGAGACCCAGCGTCGTAGGGGATCGACGGGGAAAATGTTCAAGGAAATCGAGCGATCCTAGTTAACGACGGCATCGAGCCGTTGTTTCGCGGATCTGCAAACCGCGGAGCGCATCATCGAGCGGAACGAACGGCTCAGAAGATTACTAAAGGGTGGCGATGAGGGTAGAGTGGGGGGGGGGGGGAGAGCTAAGAGCCCCGGGCAAACGAAAACTCCTCGAATTCGGATTAATCGAATAAACGGCTCCGGAAGTCGTAATAACGTTCCGCCCTGTCCTCTTCCCCCCGGTTGAAATCAGATAAGACGCCATGTTGGGGCACTTTGGTGTCATCCCGGCCGGCCAATCAGCAGCGAGCCGGGAAGCCCCTTTCGCGCCGCTTAAAACGCTGGGGAGGGAATGAGTTTTAAACTCGTCCGGACTGATCCGCTGTAATTAGCGTTGGTGATCACTGGTGCGGCTAACCCGTTCGTAAGGATGCCCCTCAAATCAGAAACAAAGGCGACCCCGCCGTTCCCCGTGCTCCCTTCTGAACCATGGCCCCCCCTCCAACCAGTTGGTAACCACGGCCTCAGTTCACCTCTCGGCTCTTCTTTCTCCGCCACCCCCACCCCCCCCCCCCCCTCTCGAGGCCTCTTTCGGCTCGATTATAGGCCCAGGAATCGATACGCCGCGGGATTTAATCTCTTTAATCGGTAATTATCCCCACCCCACTTCTCGATGACTACTCGCGCGCCCCTAGGAACCCGGAGGGACATCAAATTAGGTTACAGAGGGACTTGGTTCAGGAGGATTCCCACCCCCCCTCGGTCCGATCATGCTTAAAAACATCCGCAAACGACCATCCAGCCTCGGACCTTTGATCTCGCCTACAGGCGGACCCTGGATACGGTTTCTTCGATGAAGATACCCCGGCGGAGGATCATCCTCGGCTATCAGGAGGTCCTCGTTGCGATCGACGCTTCATTGATTGCACATCGAGCCAGGGGTGAGGTCCTGCGTGGTCGATGAGGATGACGAGGATACTCGCTGTTCCGGATCGGGTTTTGTCTTTGGCCTGGTCGGCTTGGTTCGGCTCTTCTCATTGTATTACGAAAAGTCGAGATCACTCTCGTGTTTCGATAAAATAAAATATCGGAGAACTAATTAGTAGATTGTACGCTTTGCTTGGTACCAAACAACTTTAACAAATTCAATCAAATCGAATGGAACGAACCATAACTCTTGCAGACAACTCCGTAAACAGAATTGTAGCTGGCCGATGGTTCGAGATCCGGGTTCTCGCGAACGGTATCCCGGGGCCGAATATTTTCCGAAATTTCATATTCCTCCGATGGAGTGCGCTTTGAAAGTTTTAGCACCACGGCGATCGCGCTCGCCGGCATAAAAACCACCAACGTAGACGTCGAAGAAAGAAAGGTCCCGGGGTTAGGCGAGCGACCCGGCGGCGGTGGCGGTCGGGTGCGCATAAGTTGGCAAAGGTGCTAAATCAACATTTTTATAAACTGCTTAGTATTCATAGGCTCGGAGTGTGGTAGCACCTATAACGCGAAAACGAGAGGGTTCGATCTCCGCGGAGAAGCAAGAGCGCCGCTCCCGCGAAAGAGAGAGACGATGGCGGCCATAATTTTACAACGACTATATTATCGCGGCCCGTTCTAACGTGGAAAGCGGTTGGCGAGCAACGGGGGGCCGGGATCGATAACGTTTATCGGCAAATCCATGTTATCATTCCGCGGATATACTTTCGGGGATAACCTGCGGGTATTACGGCCACCGGGAATTACTGCTTCGTGTGTGTTACGAATAGATTCTCTCTCGCGTTACCTACTCGAATGAGGAAAAAAACTGTTTTATGTTTATTACTGCTTGGAACTGCAGCCGGGCCGAGGAGAACCTTTGCGGGGAAAAAATCCTCTGGAAAAAATCGTATAGTTAAAGTTTTATCCGACGGGGCGAGGCCGGAGAGTGCGCTCGCGGCTTCGAGAGTGTCGCGGATGATGTGAAAATTATTATACGCTGTCAGAAGATTTTTAGCAATCGGCGAAGAGCGTTTAAATTTGATTAAATTTAGAGAATAATTATGAGAGTTGAAATGATTTTTAGGGGAACTAACATCCCCTGTAGCGTGCTCTGATAATATACAAAAATTTCAATTCCTGCGGTGGTCCGATATACTTTTAACCAAAATTATTACTAAAACCACACGGCTCTTCAATAAAACCGGAGGCACAAGAATAATCGAAATACAGTACACACGGCGGAGTCCCGCCATTAATTTCCCTCATGTAACACATCCAATAAACCGGCCGAAAAAGGGGGCTGGCCCGGGGGCCGTGCAAAAAGCGATACAGCTTTCTTCCCGGCAAATTAGCATTTTTCGACAAAGGATCATTGTTTGATCCCCCGGTTTTCATCTATCGAGCCGTGTCATACTTCCGACCAAAAGTTCGATACAGCATAGGGTCGTTGGTAGGGGGTAGCTGCGGCGGTGGTGGTAGTGGCGGTGGTGGTGGTGGTGGTGGTGGTGGTGGTGGTGACGGTGGTGGTGTGGGCGATGATGGCGGTGGTGGTCGGGTTTTCGAGCGCGGTTCAAAAGTGCCGGCCTCGTAGCCGTCGGTGGAGGGCGATAAAAATTTCGTCGAAATTACGCCGTGCTCGAAATTAACGGCGGCGCGGAATCACGGTTCCGCGCAAAAAACTGTCAACAACAGCGGGGGAGAATATCGTTAACGAGCCGGCCGGGTACGTTTCATCTCCGCGCTCCGGCGATAGCGGCTTGAACCGCGTTTGGCCATTGATATTCAACATTAAATTTGCATTGGATGCACGCACAGCGAGCCGGCAGAGTTTTCGCCGGCAACGATCCGCTGCCTACTCAGATTCGTGGACGGGGGTGTGCGAGAGGGGGGCTGCAAGGGGGTTTCAGGAGGGGGGGGGTTGCGAGGGGGTGGATTGGGGGTGGCAGTGGCGGCAGAGGGCACACGGTTGGCAGGGAGGGCGGCAGCGGGCGGCGGGTTAGGGTAAAACAATCACGCAGGCCTCATGCATGTTAATGCGTTGTTAGGGGCGCGTGAGAGAATCGGGGTTGGCTAGGATTGAATGCCCAATATCAGCGAACCGCCCTCCGAGCCCATACCGTTTTCCTCGGCTCGCTCAGGAACCAATATCAATCTCGTCCGCCTCTCTGCCGTGCATGCGATCACGCAAAACCACCTACCGAAACTGCCTCCTCGCGAACCGACACCTCGTTCGTTACCTTCTCATTTTATTCCACCAACCACCCCCGCTTCTAGTAAGCTGTCGTCTGATGCCGGGGGTGCAAGTGTAATGCGGCGAACGGGACACCGGGTCTTCGCGACTCGCAGATGCCGCGACAGATTTTTCAATATCATTTTTACTCTGCGTCGCGAGCACGTAAGGATATTTATACTTATCAACCCCTTGGCGATTTGATTGAGATTATCGTTCATAAGGGTGTGCTTCACGTTTTAAGTGTATTTCTCGTTTTGGAAAATAAATCCCTCTGAATTAGATGCTCGATTCGATACCGGTTACACTGTCTCACGCATTTTCATCGATGTCCCAATGGAGGTAATAAAATAACTTTAAATTCCCTGTACATTTTTTTAATTTCATATTTTCACAAGCTGCGTGCACTTGACAATGCTTTTACAAATACAGCTTTCATTGTTTGTCGTCTTTATTTGTGTTCGTGAAACACGGAACCAGATACGGCGGAAAATAACGCAACAGGTTAAAAAATGTATTTGTTTATCTGGGTATTCGCTGATTTACGCCGAACAGTAAATTATGTCGCCGAGAGTATTTATTTTCACCGACATGAACACGAATGGAAACTAAACGGACGTAGTTTCCGACTCGATTTTCTCGCGAACGAAACACGGTACAATCAAATTTCCTTTCTGCTCATTTTCTTCCGGAGAAATCGCACATTTCTCAATTAGATAAAAACATTCTGATTAAATGCAAATATATTCAAACGAATTAGAAATTAAAATTATTGATTTCTGATGGCTTCTCCCGGTCCAACATTTTTGCTATGCTTCAAAATCCAACCCCGAGGACGCAAACAACAGAGAAAGAGATATCGCCCAGCACTTTTGTCAGATCCTGTAGCCTCGAACAAAGACGCGCGTGGGAGTTGTAGGGGACGTGCACGTGTATGTATAAGAACACAATTTCGGATCAGAAACACGTACCACTGGGGGAAACTTACTGTTTGTCCACTTCGTTCGGTCGCCAGGATCCACGTACACACCATCAGGAAATTACTACTCGAAGTGTATGCCGGCCGGGCGAGCGAAGGCACCGGGAAACACAGCTCACCGAGTTTAATTAACTTCGGACGGTTGTTTTCTGTCAATATTTTCGCTTGCTACCGAGGCCCGCGGTTTGCAACCTACTCCTTACAATTACCTCCGTGCACGAGTCCTTCGGGATCGATCGACGAATCGACACATTTGCAAAAAGAAAGGATTCCTTCCTCCTCCCTGTCATACGAGACCCAACACACTTGAATCGAATGTATCGCATTGAAATTTTGTTTATACTCAACGTTTTCATATTTGTGCCGTTTAATCAAAAACAGGTGACGATGAAAACCGTCAATTATTAAAAAATAATGAATTCGGTGAACGATTTATAAAACATAATACAGTAAAGTCGCGTTCACTGTCAGCGATCGCGGATACGCGATCACCGTCATGTGTCTACCCACTTCACTCCAATGTTGTCCTTCTCTACGTTCGGCTTTCGTTTGAACTCTCAGCGCGGTCGGCGCGGTAGACGCAGTCATAAAAAAGTAATGTCGGTATACGATCACTGTCCGTGCAGAACACAGGCTGTTTGACAAGAATCGCGACTTTACTGTACTATTAAATTATTCAAATAATGCAGGATCGGTACATTTTACAGTGCTTAAGACTTTGACGTGTAACGCATAGTTTTCTTTTGATTGTTCGATCGTGTCGTCCGGGGATGTACGTCGAAAGTGAAAAGTCTAAATTCGGGCTAATCGACTCGTCGAGAGAGCGATCGATAGCGATTGCGCTCGAGGCAAACAGATTGGTCGGAGGGAAAAAGGTCGGCGGCCGCAAGACCATCGGCGCTCGTGTCGAAAATGTATTCCACGGTCGTTGATCGACATTCAAAGTGCGCCGGTCGCCGGGACAAGCTGTCTAAGTTAAAGGTAAATTTCTTCACGTCGTCCGTGGGGGTGGGCGGCGGCTTGGGCATCGTATATGCGGGTTAGGTAGACGCGTACAAAGGTGGTCAACGGTGTCCGTAGAGCGCCCGACGTGTTTCACGCCCGAAACCGTATCGTGGTAAATACACATTGTGAAACACGCGTCACTTTGAATAATAAATCAATTTCGAGGGACAAAGACGGCCCATGATTATGTATGGACATCGGAGGTGGCAAGCGGCGGAGCCCCCGTCGCTCCATATAACCACGGCTGTTGGCTAGAAGGTCTTTGATGTATTGAGTTGGCCCGTGTCGATTCGGTAAGTACCACTCGAAACCCGGGGAACGGCCACCCTCAACCCCCAGAACTTCCATTCGAAGGGCAAACAGTCGACGCCCCCCTTCCGTCTCGCTCCTCCGCCCCTTGACAGCTCCTCGCACCGACTTTCAACCCTGTTCCGTACCCTCGTTTCACCCTCTCTCTCTCTCTCTCTCTCTCTCTCTCTCTGGATTTCTCTGTGTGCACGCAGACCTCCGACGTGTATCCTAGGCCGCGAAACTAGTTTCGTATCAACTGCCTTCGGTAGTCGGTAGTTTCCTTAACTCCTCGATCCGACCTTACAGACGTGCCCTTGTATCCTAACTGGTTCGCCGGTGTAATAACGTTTCGACCGCCTCGGAGAGGGACTTTCTGGGCCCCTACCTTCCTCAACCCGTTTCTCGGCTCGAATTCACTCGACGACGCGGATCCTTTTTGTACTGGTATTTGTACCCACTCACCGACTATACCGCACCACCGATATTTCGATTAATTTGATTTACATGCGTGCACCACTCGCCGCGGTTGAGCTGCTCGCACACTGGAGGGTGTTCTTCTTGTTGCGTCGAGTTGTTTGTGCTTTGTTAACCGTCGTCGGGTCCTTTTTGCTCTGGTAATGCGCTGTGGATGTTCGGGTAAAATAGACTAGGCAATTCTAAAATGGAATTTCATTTTTTTAGAAGTTTAAACTGACAAAAGCGACACGAGTAAATGAATTCGCGAACGTCTCATCTCTAGCTCCTCTTCCGATCGAGGCTTCGCCATCAGAAGCGGAGCAATGAAATTGAAAATTCGAGAAAGAAAATCCAGGCGCAGTTCGTGCGAGCTGGAAATCTCGCCGCGAATGCATCGACCTCGGAAGTCCTCTGTGCACCTAGGGAACGCGGACGCCATAGTTGGCATTCCCGTCGACGCCAGCCGAGCGAATTCTTCGGCCCTTATTACACATGCTCGCGTTGCACGCTGAAAGCCACCCCCCGTTCCACCCGCTCGGTCCTCGTAGCTCGTGTCGTCGGATTTAAGGCGTATCGTCACCCGGTACAAGCCGGGCACGAACCTCCTAAAGCCACGTCACGCCGAACACCGCTTGCCCTTTCTCGTCCCGAAGTCACGCTGGAATGGACCACTCTTCGAGATGCGTCTTCCACTCTCTCCTCCACTCCCCGTCTCTCTGTCTCTCTTTCTTTTCTCGTTGCTCTCAGGGTTATCCGTTTCTCGGTCTCTTTTCTTCCCGACCGTGGAGGCAGGCTGTCTCTCAGGCTACCTTATAATCCTGAGATATGAGCGCGTATTATGTGGAATAGTAAGTTGCCTGCGACTACTGGGGGGGTCCGACAACGTGGACTCCCGTGGAACACGTATATTCGGCAGGGATAGTCAGATTAGTGGGGAAAACTAAATCAAGATCAAACACCGAGGACTTCCGGTCGAGTCGCAGACGGCGTTGATCTCGCAGAGATTCTCTGGCGAGTCTGAGAAGTGGATAATTACGGGACGATCGAGCGAGAATTTACTCGAAGTTTTCTTTCTGATTTTGAAACTGAATTTTCCAGCAACGAATGCGCCAACGTCGCCGAACCTAGCAAATTTTCCGAATGCCGTTGCATCGAGCATCGAGGTACCTGTTAGGCGAAGATTCCGCGATAGGTCCGCGAGCGACACGCCATTAAGCCGGTTCGCAACGGAATCGATCGCGGTAATGATCTGGGATCTCCGTTCGAGGTATATCTCACGGATATCTCGCGGCGCGAGTGAACAGGTATTAGAAACTCTACGCGGTGGCCCATGGTCCCCCATAAGCCACCGGGCGGGTGGCAGAAGAGTATCCGAGGGAAGAGATGAGAGGAGAGGAGAAGAAGAAGAAGAAGAAGAGGAAGCTGAAGGAAGAAGACGAGGGCCAGAGATAGAGTCAAGTCGGTAGGCAGATGACGCGTCAGATAAGGCGTCCTTAGGCTTAGTTGAGAAGCTGCAGCGTTAGCTACCGTGCTGCGCGCGAGCAGCTTCACGCCGCGGATCGGATCGGGGACCACCCGAACGAGCTTGGAACCTCTGGAGAATGGAATCCTCGCGATGAACAGGGCGGATGAAGAGAGGGGGAGGAAGGCAGCGGGGCCTCCTCTAGGATTTCAACTCCGGGGTATCGCGTGCAACTGGAATTATCACCGGGACAATGGGCGAAACTCTTCTTCTTCTCCCTGCGGCTGGGGTCCCGGGGCTCTTCTCCACCTCTTCATCAAGCGTGGCAATCTCCCCGGGGCCGATTCAGTAGCTTCTCCGGTTGAGAAGAGCGGTCAGACGATCCTAGTGTGGCGGGGGAGGAACCGCGGTTAGAGATCCGACCCGTTGTTTGGCGTTGTTCGGGTCGTTGTTCGGGCAGAAGAGGCAGCCAGTCAGCCAGGGACACAATGAGTCTCGGTGGTATCGCGTGGATCAAGGGCCACGCGTAAGAGAGACAAACGGGAGGGAGAGGAGAGGGTGTGGGCAGCAGCCGCGAGAAGAAAGAGAGAGATACGGATGAGAGGGAGAGATAGACAGAGACCGGTCGAGCTCATAACTCATAACCCGAGGAACCCCACCCTCCCTAAATCTTCGCGAAACACACTGGCTTTGACGTTTCGCCCGGGCGAAGAACCGTTGTTACATTATGCAGCAGCAGCGCCTCGCCTCGAGGTGGGACAAAGTACGTGCCGGAGAATGGGGCACCGTGTGGATCTCCGCCATGAAGAGAGGGGGCGAAACAGAGGGGAAGAGATCGCGGGAGATGCCGGACGGATAAATCCTTTTTCGTCGGACAGACAATAACGCGGCGGCTACGCGCGCCGCAAAAAGGGATCTGCTGATGCTCCGATCCTGCTTGCTTGCTTGCCTTCTTGACTGCTTGCTTGCTTGCCTGCCTTTTGCCTCCCTGTTACCGGCTGAACTGGATCGTCGTATACCCCAGCCTCCATTCATGGTGTGGTCCACGCCGGCCACGCGCGAATACGATATCGTTTGTTGCAGGTGCGCCCCAACATCTCGGCCGCCTCCTTCCAGACCGCGAACGAGCTGGATTTTGCGGCCGGCCGAGGCGATTGCGCGGTACGCCTCGCTGGAATAAGCTCCGCGGTTTGACAAATGCTGCTCGGACACACTGCCGATCCCTTTTATACTGGCTTACTTTCCTGCGCGGACTGTTGCTGGGTCCGTTTCTACGGGAACCATGGAAAACGTTGGAGGACTACAGCATTTTTATGTGGCAAAGGTTTCCAAAAGAAGCATTATTTTTCTAGAGTGTTCCGAATGGAAGACGTCTGTTAGCGATTCAAAATCAAATACCGAGAAGCATCGATACGATAAAAAGAAACAGCTGAAAGTACAGCTGATCCTGCAGCTTTCCCAACAGAAGACGTCCATCGGCCAACTCACACCAAGCACCCTCGTCCTCTAAACTCCAGCGGACAACACAAACGCGACTAATTTCCATCGGCACGTTAGAAGGCAGCCAGGTTTACCTGACCATTTCCACATATCCGATCCGCAGCAACGTCAAACCTCCCCGTTGCTGGACACGGAACTCGTGACGACGCGAAGGAGAACTCGCACCGGGGGCGGAGGATGAAGGAAGCCTCGAGAGTAGTAGGCGGCTCGATTACACGGCGCGCAAGCCAGGCCAGCCGGCCTTCTAGAAAAGCATCCTCTCCGGCATAATGTCCGGCCGGTCCGTGTCTTCTCGTTCGGCGTTTGCTGTCTTCTGCCGGCTTGACCCGCGGGCCCGCCGGGTTAGATTCCTACGCGGAGGCCCTCGCGTACACAATGCAAGTTATTGCGGCATCCGCGGGCCCGGAGGAACGGCAGCGGCCGCCGCTGGCGCCAGCGCCGACTCCGAGCCCCAAGCCCGCATAAATCCTGCCCAGAGGCCTCGGGGCCCGCGACTACTCCCCCCTTTTGTCTCCCTCGGGGCCTGTCTTCCCCCACCCTCTTCAGCGACTCGACTCGCGGACGCTTGCTCTCGGTCATCCGGACCACTTTTCAGCCCCCTTGTAGATCGCGCGGACCCCCTACTTTCGCAGGAGGTCATTGCGAAGTGATCGCGACTGCTGAGACCATTCGGTAATTGTGGAGAGAAACTAGAGCTCGTCAAGACAGTTGTCGATTAATGTCTCCGTAAATTAATATTTCCACCGATTAAGTCTACTTTCAAGGGAACCTGTTTTAATTTAAATGTGACCTTTGAGTTTTACGTCTGGGTACAGTATATTCAATTTGATTTATAATTGAGAATATTTAGAACATGAGAATTATTTGGGACAATGTAAGGGGATAATGAAATATTTGGTAGTATGTAGGCTCTTGCGGTTAGTTGGAGAATTATATAAGCTGCATTGTAATTTAGAAGTTGTTCTCCGAGAGACATGTCCACTCGAGATCTGTGCAGCTACTCCCGAAGTCAAGTCTAGCCATCGACTTTCTCGTCTGTCTGACCGGCTCGCCTTAACTTACGGCCGGAAGTATTATCCGCTCGCCGACATCGTATTGTTTTCATTTAAGGGTATTAAACCGGCTTATGTCTGGTCGGACACCGCTGCTTCGTTAGCAGACAGGAGCCCCGCCTTTAAACGACTGTCGATACGTGGGTACACGTGAACGCCGCAATTCTGGAATGCAATTATCTCTTGAGACCCAGGGCGACCGAAAATGGAAGCACCAGGAAATCGATAAATTCGACTTTCAATTCTCACCGCGTGCACTGATTATCGTCATCGGAAAATTGAGAAACGTGAGAAACGTTTGGACTGTAGATTTTATACATTTCTGAAGAAAATCTGGTAAGCGAAATATTAATTTATTAAAATTATTAAGAGTCGAAATAAATTTATATTTTGGCGGTACAATGTTTCCTCGGCGTACGAGGTACCATAGGCTTGTAGTTTCAGATTCCAAAAGCCAAATGGTCAAAAGACGTTGGAGAGATTCAAAAATTTACAATTATCCCGGACTAAAAAATTCCAGACCAGTTAGGGCAAATAGTTCTTCCAATTTGTCGCGATTTGAAAGCTCCGTGATTATTCGTCGATTCGAGTTTAATTATCGGACGTTCGAAATATTCAACAAACGAGATAAAGCTCTTACCCGAAAAGAACGGGAGGAGAACGGGATAGACCGACGCGGTTTAAGAGTGATCGTTAAAGCGAACGGTTAAACGTATCGCGATCTGACGATCCATTAACCGTAGCCAATGAGCGGCCGCTAATTAAGGCTATTTATATCGGAAAAAACGGGAGGAACGGAAAGTCCGACCCTCTCGGAGTTCCAGGCGACCCTATTTCTTCTCGTTGAACAATCCCCCGAGGGCGGAAACTGGAAAGTTGCCGTACTGGTGGTCGAACGACAAAGCAAAAGATCATCTCGTTCGGGAGACACACCGATGGGCGGAAGGGATCTCTTTTCCGGTCCGATCGACCTGAAAATCTATGCAATCATTATCAATCTTGATCGAAATTAATAGCATTCTCTTCGTCGTCAAAATCTGTAATCTAGTTACGAAACTTTACCCTGCTTTCCTAAAACGTTTCGTTCAATTCGTGAGAAACACAGACGATCCGTAAAAATTATTTTAATTTTGATCTACTCGTTTTTCTTATAAAATCCGCACTGCAGTAATGACATTCTTGACTACAAATTTTGAGGTCCGTTCCAATTAAATACTAGCATGCAATCGCAAACAAAATTCCTGAAAGAGTCAAGCATCGCAAGCTTCGATCTTCCGCTGGGCACAAATCCGGCCTCATAAAGCAGCTTCAACAGCCAATCTATTACCGGTACTCTCTTTGAGGCCGGAAGACGGTGCCCGATTCGCCATACGCAAACCACCCCCGGAGTAATAGCGTCGGTCACAAAGAAATAGCTCTCTCGTTGGAGCACGCGGCGCAAAGTCACCCCCACCTTCGTTGGAAGGTACTATCCTCACCGGAAATCACGTTCGAGTGATTCTCCGGTAAGAAGATCCTGGGGGTTGGCTGCGGGGGTGATTCGGAGGCCGGTCGCGGATAAAGTGGCGGTGAGAAGGGAAAGGGGAGGTTGCGGAGGATAAAGAAGGCAGAGTTGCCGAAGGAGGACGAGGTCTCGGCGGATAATATACTTCGCGAAGTACGCTCGTCAAACACAAGCGCGAGCAAGCGGGGCCCGGATATATTAGAGGATGCATCTCCATAAAAGTTGGAGCCGAGCAGCGAGTCAACATCCCTTCGTTTCGCGCAAGAAGGAGAGAGTTTGCGGGCCGACAGGGGTGGATAGGTATCATCGTGGCGGTGCGATGTAGATGGGGAACGAGGGTGGAAAGGAGAAAGACGAAGAGAGGGAGGCAGAGTGGGAGAGAGCAGGGTTCCGGATCCTTTTTCCGCTCGGAACGTTCCCGTTCCGGGGAGGCAAAGAAGCGTCTTGCGGCAGCAATCACCGATATTGAGGGTTTCATTTCGTCCCTACGAGGGCGAGAGGAGGATGCGGGGGTGTGCTCGAGGAAAGTGCCGAACGAGAATCCGTCGGAGGGTTGCGGGGGCGGAGGGAACTGCACCGCTCCGCTAAAATCGAGGGGTCTGGTCTGCGAGGAGAGTTGCCGGATGCACGAGCCACCTCCGCGGCTTTATTCCTCTTTACTATCCGCCAAGCCGACCCCTCGACGATGTTGCGGATTTCGCCGACCCCGCGGCCTCCCCTGGAGAGGGAAGCGTCTCCTCGACGCCATTTCTTTTTCCTCCAGCGACCCAGAAAAGAACGAAAGGGAGACTGGCGATGAGATCGCGATGAAATCGCTGCCGGGAACTCTTGCGAAACTGGGAGAACGCGATTTCGATTCGACGCCGGTTAGCCGGCCGATTAGATCGAGTAATTTCCTAAGAGGATTCCCAGACCGATCGGAGACCCGCCCCCTGCAGCCGAAATCCTAAACAGATTCGGCCTGTTTACGGAAGATTTGCCGGTACCTTGGCGAGAAGTTAATCCGCTAGGTTGTCAAACGTCGCGGATCAACATGGACGTCCGAAAACTCGCCGCCCAGGCCCCAAGGATTATCCGCAAATAATTAGTAAGCCGTTGGTTAAATAAAGCGACGGCGCGATCTTTTTCTCAACTGGAACGGAGAATCCCGCCCCTGTGTTTATCCCGGCCGGCACAGCTTGCTTCCAAAGCTGTGACTTGCCACCCGGAAAACTTTCCCGGAGGATCCAAAGGCTTTTCAACCTCCTTCGGGATCCTGCGAGGCTGCTCGACCGTGTGTCGCGCGATGCGCTCCTGCTGCACGATCCCGGAATTAATTTCGACCCCGATGAACCAGACTCTTCGGTGAATTCGACACTTTCGAGGCGAACTTACTTAAGAGGCGACGAACGGCTTTGGGGACGCTGTGAACTTTAACTCCTACGAGGCTGGTTTCAATGGTTAGAAGTTGAGGGGAATAGATCGTGGATCTGTACGCAGGAGAAATATTTTCTACATCAATTATAGAAGACAGGGTTTAATAAAGATACGCTTCCTGTACATTCGAAGATATCGTGAATTAACCGAAACGCCTGACTTCTGGAGTCAGGATACAATAGCTTGGAGCCTGAAGGATTAAGCTTTGCCACCAGCTAAAGGAACTAAGCCTAGAGAAAAGGGGTTTCGCCGGCTTCGTTCGTTTCAGTCGTCTTCGGCTGATTCCGTAACACAGTGTTCGGTAGTCGACCAATTCTGCGTCGCGTCCCTAATTCCATCCGCGTGTCCTTGTGCGGGATTCTTGCATTAATTAGGTGTACGATCGCGAGCCCGTGGAGAGAGCCGGAGGATAGCCAGCCTCCGGCGGGCCGGAGTTAATCTCGAACTAAGGAGTGTTTGGTCCTGCAAGAGGGATTAACGTGCTACTCTTCGCTATGGGGGTGGACGAGGAGGGGAAGTGGAGGGTAGGTTAGGTTTGCTCGAGCGTTTTCTCCGTCTACGGGGGTAGGAAATCAGCCCGGGAGGGTTGCCGGAGTCGCGCGAGACCAGCAGCTTCGCACTTCGTGCACAGCCAGTGCTCCCTTAATCCGTATTCATCAGCAGTTATAGGCAAGAGCTAAGGGGGTAAGGAGCTAATCCGGCTCATCCGCGCTCAGCCGTGAGTCGCCCCGCCCCCACGGTTCTGGGTCATCTCTAAAACGCGTTATACACCGGTAGCAAGCGAGTACCGGCGTAGAGAGGAACTTCTGTCCGCCGACAATCCCCGCTTCGAAACCCCTCTCGCACACCTTCATGCCCCTCGGCTCGCCCAGACCTGAAAGCCTCCCTTTATAATTTTCATCGGATTAGAGGAACGAGAAAGAAGTCGGCGTCCAACGGGAAGACCGCTCCCGGCTTATCGGGTTGCCCATTTGCTGGCTGCCATCGTATCGGTTCTCTTCTTATATTGTTTCTCGTTAATGTAATTAGAAGTCGGCGCTTAACCGGGATGAAATGGCGCTTCGGCTCGCAGACGAAATTGAGCCCGGTTTCGTCACTGGCTCTTATTTTGACGCCATCCTGTAAGTCGTGTCAATTTATTGTCCAGTGTTTTCACGGCAGAAGACACCTGAAGAGTAACTGTCCATTCGACTGCTATTCGTTCCGAATTGTCGAGAAAACCACGGAGACTCGGGATCTCGGAGGCTGGGTCCGGATGAGGGGGTCCGCGAAATCTGATTTAGATTTCTGACCTCGAGCGGCTATCTCCGTGAAGATTGTATTCATCGGAGTGGCAGGTCAGTGGCAGGCGAGAGCTGACGCAGGTCCAGGTGCTCTGGAAGTTAAATGGACTTGTCTACCGGTAAAAGATAAACCGGATGCGTCGGTAGACGACGACGTCGAATAGTCTGACTGGCTTGTGCGCGTGTACGTAGCAGAGGCAACGAGGCACGCCAGCCAGAAACGTAGGAAGAGTGAAAGAGATACATCGACAGGAGAGTAAGAGGAAGGGAAACAGAGGGGAAAATAGAGAGAGAGAGAGGTATTCTGGGAGAAGGTTAGAGGCGTCGCGACGCGAAGCGAGGCGAGGCGTCGTGCCGATAAATCAAATTGACTGGTGCGACGTCGGGCGCAGCCAGGATCCAGCAGGCTCTCCCGATCCTCTCGCCGTTTGCCCCGACAGAACGGCGACCGTCCATATACAACGTGTCCAATCGCAAATCCCTTTAATTCGTTCCTTGCAGTATAAGTTTAATCCGAATTAAACTGTATGGGACGGCACATAAATTCGGAGCAAAGGCCGAGCATTAAAAGGAGCGGCGCTCTGGCAACGCTCTCGGCCAAGCCAGACCTGTCCCAGCGCTAAGTGTGTCGTGTTCGATGACCGAACCCCAGGGATTCCTTCCTGCACCGTGAAATCGCTTCGTTACACCACGCTAGATGATAATCCAAAGGGAAATTGCTGTTGTCGCGTCCGCGAACTACCCCGATCCTAGATTCCGAACAGATTCGACGCGGATCTTTGCCGCAGACAGCTCTGGCAGTGGAGATGAAGCTTTGATTCGATCGATACCGATTTTAGGAGACCCGAGCCGAACCTCTGTTTCGTCTTGTGCCGTTCGATGTCCCGATTGTTGCTGGACAAGCATCGCTAAATTTTATTTCTGATTGAAAGTCGAGGAGTTGTACGTCACTAGAAAATTAATCGACAAAGAATTGTATAATTTTCGAAGGAATGCGAATCTGACGAGCAACTTTGCATTTAATGAAAAAACCTTTTTGAAATCTGACATTCCATGTCAGCCGGTCTAACAATTGAAACGTTACTTCATACATTATTTTAAGCTGCTTCAAGAATGTCGGTACACGTTTCTAATGTTTTTTCAATAAAAGAGAGAGAATATTTTCGTCTTGGAACGAATGGAATCAATGTTCGATTCGCGATGCTGTATTTTTGGAACGGATGAATGAAACGCGAAGAGTTTCGTCGAGCGATTTCTGAAAGAACAGCGGAGCAGACGGTGAAATCGGTTTCGTGTCAACGGTACGGCGCGTTCCACGAAATTCGCTGACGTTCCCGAAAACGATCAAGTTGCATTACACAGGAAGTACAAGTTTCTGCATTAGTACCCGAGGCCGAGCCCAGGAAACAGGAAGCAGCGTTGCGAAACGTTGCTAGTATTTGGATTTCGATGCGGTAAGCACTAGTCGAAAACACGTAGTTCTAACGGCGCAACCGAACCCGCCTCTGGAAGTTTAATATTTCGATCTATTCTTTCGAAACCGTTTCGCATAACACCACCGACAATATTATTATAGACAAGAATTATTACTTACAAAAAAATATATAAATAAATAAATAATAATAGAATCTCATTTTCGACGTTAATCGATTCATCGATAAATTCAATTTGAAAAATTGAGATTACTAATAACTAGACCGCGGATCTTCATGCGATTATGGCTTTTGAAAATTTTTCAAAAAATACTAGGATATAAAATATGACAGAATTTAGGTCGATTCTAATTTATTTCAGATCTAAAGAGACCGCTACCGTGGAAAATAAGATTCTATTTAATCCACTTTCTTGAAAATTGCATAAACATCCGCAGTCTGCTAATAACTTTGGAAATCCTTTTTCCGAACTCGACGAGCTGAAAATTCGTGATGCTGCTACGGCGAGAATAAAGGCATAACTTGAAAACGCCTCTTCCGCTTCGCAGGAAACTTCGTTCCACAATCCACCCTCTAATGCACTTAGATCATCAATCAGTGAAGAATCAGTCAAAGCAGGCCAACGTCACCGATCCTCATTTGTTAAGCTCACCCTGGGCAGGATAAAGGGCCGCGGTCTGGGTCCCCCGCGAAGGGTACACAAACACGGGCATTCGATCGGCTTGTTCCTCCCGCCTGATGACGGCGTGTGGAGAATGATCGTCAAACAACGTGTACTCCGCGGCGAATGCCGTTAATGAGCGGGACACGCGCGATTCCTGAACAGATATCGCCATGGGGTCAGAAACGCCATAGAACCGGGACCACCGTCGACGAGCGAGGGTGGCTTGCTCGGGGCCCTTTGTGCAGTTTATGGGCTCGACAACGCGTTATGATTATTCACGGGGTTACTGTGTTTTATTGCCTCGGCTCGTTCCAAGGTGTCGCCGCGTGCCCCGTGACATCGGTGATCCTGGACACCCTCCGACCAAGACATCCGCTGATTTAGGTCAGGTTTACTTGAAATTTGTTGCGGAAGATTGCTTCCACCCGTTCCTACAGCCACGATTCGTGTTTGGGAGCTGGGGCGTTTAATATGGAAAATTAGCATTTTGATGTGACCCTCTGTTCTAGGACCTGCAAAATATTCAGACACTTTTAAAAAGACGAGAACTACTGTTTGAACAAAATCATCTGAATATTTTCGAGAAATTGACGCGAGACAAATTTTTTGAGAAAAAATGCAATGGAAGATTTAAAAACAGTGCACGTTCAAGAGATTTTAGTGGTCCGAAACTTGGTGGCGAGCGAAGGATCAAGAAGAGCCATCCCCTAAACGTGGAATTTTGGAAATTCTAAAGGCAGCTCCGGACCCATTGTCAAGAAGTGGATGTTCCCTCGGTATTCGACGGTCCTGCTGGCTAGCAGGGGAACGTCTCAGTCGTGCAGCCGGTTAGGTAGCGTTATTCGGAATATTGGTATCATATAGAGGCGAAAGGAGAAGGTACAAGCAATAATACGGCGGAGCGATCATCTGAAACCTGCGAGTCTGGCATACTTGGTCTCATTCGTCGCATATCGACGATGTCCGGCGGCCGATATGAGATATCGTCCAGCGAGCCGGTAATCCACACGAGACGGTAAACGTATATTGCCGCAATATTTCATAAGGCGGCATGACGGCCCCCGTAACATCGCACCGCGCCACCACTAATCCAGAATCGAACGATTTTCTTGTTTCCTCGCCTGAATTCCGTTCGTGCTGTATTTTTCTTCTACCAACGTTATACCGGGATAAACAATTTTATGAAAATCTAATCGTAAATCGATGTATCGATATTAACCCTGTGGGTATACCAGGGTTTGGTATCGCAAGAAAATTGTAAATATGAAAACTTTTTACCTGTTTTGAAGATTTGGATCTTCGGTATCTTTGGAACAGAGATAACAATTGTATAACAATTTTTTTCGGTCTTCTAGAGTTTCTCTATCGGGTTCGGTTGTCTTGGTTGACTGGTTTTGTCGTTTCTAACGAGTTTACAGGAGGTACATTCGATCGTCGCCAGGAACGAAGAGTTGGCCAGGGGTTTTTCGATCCTCTCCTATCGCGAAAGTTCTCGACCTCTGTCGCCGACAGGTCGAGATAAATTTGGCCGTTGTCGTAGGAGCATACGTCTCTCAGCGTGGGTTCATCTGGAAACAACGATGCAGATGTACCCCCTCGTTTCTTCGGCCGACACGTCCATCAATATCGCGGCGAACCGCGCGCCTTGTCAAACTTTCGAGCGCGTTCGTCGGGAATGCCGTCGATTAAAATTATTTATACGCGCGCCTCTCGTGACTGCGCAAGCGAAACTGCGAGAAAAGAAAATTCCCCCTACCAAAGATTCAACGTAATCACGATCACACTTGCGAGAAACTGTTGACAACGTTTCTCAGTCCTAACGTTGGAAAAATCACTCGTAGACTATCTACAAATTTTATTCGTCACTTTTTGTTTCCATTCCGGAAACAAATGACTCCAAAATATGCTTTCAACCCTTAAAATTTCTAAGCACTCGTGATTTCTCCATTCCCTACCTACATTCACAATTTTCTCTCCAAATGAAAATGAATCACGAAAATTTTTCAAGAGGATTCACAAAAATCTGGTAAAATCGTCGAGAAACTTCAGCTCGGCAACGTCTTCCTCCAAGCCCGAAGCTTATCCCTTCCTGAAAATCAGTGTTAATTCAATCGTCAACGGCAACGCAGTATATTCTCACGTGTTCCCCGCGGCGCATCAACGGATACTCGTGGTAAATCCTGTTATCTGCCGCGCGTTACGTACCCATTCGCATAAACTCCTTTCAACCATATTCGGGCCACGACGTGTGTAACGTTTCTATTCCGTGGTGGAACGCGTAAAGGTAGAGAAATAGGAAAAGAAAAATGAAACGGTTCGTACCCTCGGAGTAGATGCACGATAATGCGAGGAAGAGGAGCCTAATCGGTAGTAGCGTACCACCGCCGCTATTTATCAAACGAATGTATTCTAATGCGTTTCCCCGACTCCACCACCTCTTCAATTCACCTTATCTTTTATCGCGCATTAAGTCGCATTAAGTGCCTCGGGATCCAATCCCACCCCTGAAAGTTGTGTTCGATTGCGAGCTTCCGTTATGTCTCTTCTTTCTAATTGACTAAAATCGTTGGTTCAAATGAAAAAGTACACCTTCGGAAAATGGTAAATTTTCATATTATTAAAAATCTTGTTAGATCGCGCGTTCGAATACAATGGTGCTTGAAGTAGCTAAAACAAGAGGAGCCTCTCGCAAAGCAGAAAATAATGTCTGCCCGAGAGGATAGGTTTCGGCAAAATGAAGGCATCGACCGGTAGGCAATATACATCGAAGCGAGGATCGACGGGAAATCGAGACACAATGTCTATGTTCTCCCTCGCACGGAGAAAGCGGCGCGGACCAGGAGTATCGTTGTTCACCGCGAAAAATGTGGGAATTAAAGGGTTAACCGCAGGGCGGTTCGCATGGCCACCGCGAACGAATACAATAACGCGATACCCGGGACCGCCGCCGCGCCTGTGCTCTCTCTGGTCTGGTTTGGAAGAGTAGCAACAGCCAAGAGAGAGAGAGAAAGAAAGAGAGAGAGAGAGAGAGAGAGAGAGAGAGAGAGAGAGAGAAAGAGAGAGGAAGAAGCGGCGAGAGTACACGAAGAACGGACAAAGAGGCGGTTACGGAGGGAACGGGGTAGAGAGAAAAAGGGAACGGGGACCGAGAAGGGGGTAGGTAGAGCAAGGGTCGGGGGGTCAGTCGTATTAATATCGCATATCGGACAGCCATGGCAGAGGCAGCGGAGCCGTCCACCAGGCCGATATGAAATCATCGCGCCGGACGAGGGAGTGCTTCGCAAATAGTACGGCATAATTGGAATCCATCCGGCAAACACGGGATCGGCCGTGCTCCAATCAATCTGTCGCGATGCTTTCCTTGCCTTTGGGATCGCTCGTAAAAATTCGAGGCCGACGCGGGGTCTTCTGACGCAACCATCCGATGGAACTTGGAAACTCGTGATTGGCGACGAACGATAACGAATTTCATATCTTCGGACTATAGTTTTAACATTCTCGCCGTGTACTGCTATTCTAATGCTAAACGTGAAATAAAATACGAAGGACAATCTTCCTTTTACCGGAGACACCGAAAAAACAAATTGTAAATTCAAAGTCTCGAAATCCGTGATAACCAATCTGTATGCATTTATGTAGAACACGAATACAAGCGATATCATAAAATATCGAACACGTTAATCTCGTTAGCAGTTCGATATCGAAACACCACAATCGTCGATCACTAATTAATTTCGTTTAACTTTCCTCGTGTATCGCGTTCAAAAAAATGTTAATTCTCCGTAACAAGTTTTAACGACAGCATCAATACCAAATAGAATTTACTAAAACGATTAAAAAGAGTTCGATGCTTATGAAACGTATCATTTTCGTGGGAAAATGTTTTCTATAAAAATTGAAGATTGGAAAGATTAAATTGAAAGTGTTACAAACCCACAAAAAAAGATACGGATTTTGAAAGAAGCTGGGAAGCTAAGAGATCACGAAATTCCTCGGACCTCGTCAAGACACTTGTCGGTAATTAACGACGTCCAGAAACGAGACCAATCGGCCTATGAATTTTACGAGCTGCTATAAAGATTGGCCGCAAAGTTCGTACAGAGAGACGATATGATTTCGGGGGCCGGATGAACGGGGCCGTTGTGGGACCCCATCGATATATCTCTCGTCGTCTCGCGCTCGTGCGAGGAACCCTTGAGTCGCGCGTCCACCGATCGTGTTCTTATAACGTCTTCCTTTCTCAGCGATTCCCGAAATTAATAGCCGGCTAAGTGGCGGTTAAATTATTGCCTCGTAAATATCTCCGCGACCCTCCGCGCAGCTCCGTTTCCGTTTCTGTCTGCGACGGGGGTGCGAACGAACCCCCTTCACCAATTGCGCTTACTCCACAACGACCGCTTTCTATTCTATAGGAAATGGTAACTAGATACCGGCCTATCCGCAGACAAGATTTTTTCCCACAGAGATTATCGAGCGACTTGGGTGTCTTTTCCTGACTGTTGGTCATTTCGAATCTAGGGTAATAAAGATGGAGACATTCCTGCGTTGACACGCGAGATTTCATTGAGACGCCGATGTGATTTAAAAATGGTGTACCATGGTATTGTACTTTTGTAGATAGTAGTAAAATCATGAGACTGTGGATTGAGGGTGTTGTTATAGACTACGATGGTAGATTTCGTATGAAATTGTAATTTCAGAGCTGCATTTCCAATTATTGTCCATAATAATGATTTTAATCAAGATTATCCGAGGTCATAATTCATGGGTTTTATTTGATATCGTTGCAGGTAATATGAGGTTGAGACAAAGTTAATGTATTCAAATAAGTTTCGTAAATGGTTAGAAAATAGCCTGTCTCCATCGATCCGCAGCGCAGAGTCTGTCAACACCGAATACATATTTCACGAAATCTATTCCAAAACTAATTTCCTTATACTTTATGTAAGCAGCTAAGTGTCAAAAGCCGTCAATTATCTAGAAGTACGAATGAAGCGTTAAAAGAATGAGCACGGCGCATCCATCGGCTTAATGAACGAGCGGAATGAAGTATTTCGGACAGAACAGAATATCGATATGTGAGGACGATCACGAGAAAAATAGACGAGTCGTTCCTGAAATAGTCATCGGAGATTGGAAATGTGATATCGAAATTGTGCTCGTTCTTCGATATAATTCTCGGACCTCGGTCTCGAAATAGTCCCCTTAATTCTTCCGAACAGTCCAGACCATTCTACGTTTGTCCGTAATTTTTTTAACCAAATTCCAAGATCAATGTTCTCACGGACAAATAAATTCATTTCGCAAAGTCCTCGAAAATATGCTTTACAAATTCCACGAAAACAAATTTCAAACGTCGTAATTTCAAGCTGCGAGATAATACTATTAAAAATTCCATCGGGTCGCTAATGGAATATGAAAAATAGCAGAGGCTCGCATTGAGAATTTCGTTTGTTGTGTCTGACGCACAGGCGTGCGTAACGCAGAAAAATCTGCCGGGATAGACGCGTCGGAGGCCTGTGAAACCCGCTTATCTCTCAGTCGGAAAATTAAAACGTCCTTTTTACCAAGCGACCAATTAGATCGAGTGCTCGGGTAGCGCGGCTTAATTATCTCCGTTTCGTCGATGCTTTACAATCGGTTCACGTGCACACGCGGCTCGAAAAGGCTACTCTCACAAGAGACGCGCGCACAATGGCCCCGGTTATGAGCGTACGCCGGTGCTCCGAAAGGAAAACCACTTATTATCTTACTGTCAGGAGGGTCGTCGATTGCACTGCATCGGCAGGAACGGTAACGAGCGCAGCAATTACCGCACTCTTTCATAGACCGATAGCGAGAAACCAGAAAGCCAGCAGCAGCTCGTCTTGGCAGAACAATAGCTGGCGTTTCGAGCTTGCGCTCGCTATCGAGATAATTCCTCTCCTTCGCTGCCACGCAACCCGAGCCTCTCGCTGTCCGACATTTTCTTCTACCGACGTAATTTCTACAATTATTGCCCGTCTCGTTCGTACTCGCGCCTCCATGCTTCCCTCTCTTTCATCTGCGAAGAAATTGAACGCCAACGAAGAGGTTCCCAGAATTTCAAAAACCTCGTACCACACCTCGTTGTCATAGTCCGCATCGACACCCAAGATCCTCTTCGGGATTCCCAGCCCCTCAGCGCCTGGTCGGCGTCCTTAGCTCGCGGGGGTCGGCATAATTCCCACAATTAGATCTCGGCTATACGTTACTCGGTTTTTTCCATCGCGAGGGTGGCCAGGAGGAGTAAAGCATCGGCGTCGGCGAGGAGGAACGCGTCGTCGTCGGGGCTCGGGGTGTTCGGGGAGGAGAGAGAGAGAGAGAGAGAGAGAGAGTACTGGGGGATGGTTACGGGGAGAGACCGTGGCACAAGGGGGATGGGGAACATGGCCGCACAGGCTCGACGTCTCCACCTTTTTATTGTGAGCGCCAGAGGCAGAAGGCAGAATGTCTGTCTCTGCGGGCACACGCTCGCTGGTCCCTGTACGTGTGTGCGGACCGCCGCGTCCCTGTACGTGTTGGGGCAACGTATAGTGAAAGAAAAAGAGGGACGGTGGGCACCCACCGCGAGAGGGAACGAGTATCATCGGAGGGGGATCGCGAGGAGGAGGAGGAGGATGAAGAGGATGAGGGGGAGAAGAAGGAGGGAAAACCCGGTGGAGAAAGGGAGACGGATAAAGAGAGGAGGGAGCGAGACACGGCGATAGAAAGAGGACTTTGCGGAGGAGGCTGGCGAGCCAGCCACCTCTGACTGGCTGGTTGGCTGCGGAACAGTCCTCCTGCACACTTATTCGCCTGGTCGTCGTCGTCGTTCGCCGCCGGTAGTCGCGTTTATTTATCGGCGGTTGCCGTTGAGTGGCGCTAGCGCGGCATTTTAATTGCACTCTTATACCACCGCCGAGGATACCGGGCCCTCCGGGGCGGCGGTGGCCCCGCAGGGCCCCTCCCCACACCCTTATCGAGCCACCTCGAAGCCGCCTCCGCGACCTCCACTCTTCTCTCTTTATCTCGCTCTCTCGTTCTCTCCATGCTTTTACGCGCTGTCCCCTATACCAAATCACCTCCTCGCCTCGTTCTCCACCTTACCGCTCGCGTATTTCTCTCGGTGCCAGCCGTCGCTCGCATTTTTCCTCTTCCCACACCCTGCGAGCGACCGCCGCGACGATCCTGCGAGCTCTCTTCTTTCGATCCTCCGCGAGCCGACGTCGTGGGAAATGAAGCTGCCCGTTCGCCACCGGACAACGAGACGCACCGAACTACCCGGCCCTCACTTTCTCTGACCATTGTAAATTTAGCACGTCCGTTGATCCCCAAGCAAACTTGGTTGCTCCTAGAATCGTTACCACCATGCTTCGACAGTACCATTTTTAATCTTCTGATTCCTCGGACGCGATCAAAGGCCCTCGCGCTGCGTGTCGTCGAATCCGCAGCGTCCTGTCCCATTTGTCGAGGACCACTTCGATAACACAATTTCGTTCAGCAGGGTGGATCAGGAAATCGCTGGGACCCGGATCGAGCGCCTCCCGCGGCGATTATCGCGTCTTCGGTTTGGTTCGGCGTTTCTGCGGCCCCTTCCGATCTGCTCGCCTCGCTCCTTCGCTCCCGTCAGGGTTGGTCAGACGCTCGTTAATCTTTTTTACGACGCGGGAACTCCGTTCCCCCGGCCGTTGGTGACGAAGGAGGTGTCCCGCGCTAATAAATAATTTCTCGCGTACTCCCTGTAGATCTGGCGATGATAACCCGGCTGAAATACGCCGGACACAAGCCTTCGGGGAGGCATGCTTATGCCGCGAGCATCTCCACCGAGCCAGGGACCCGGCGCACACATGCTCGAACCAGAGGCGGACACGGATAATCGTGGAAAGAACGGGAAAGGAGCGTGAACACCTACGCTGCTGGACGCTCCTGCGAGCCGATGATGGACGAGGATGGATAACTTAGGGTCGCGGTCGTTTATGTTGAATCTGTGCCCTGCGATTCGAACTGGGACTCGACACAGTACTGGCGGTATCGGTGGATTAAAAGTACAATCTAGATACAATCGTGCACCCTGAGGACGAATAAAATCAATTTAATAGTAACGAATTCTGTCCGAAGTTATTGCTATTACTTCGTTTACTTCGTTCGATTTGTAAAAAACGTTGCCGTAAAATGCATCTTGTGTCCTGTACATGTTCATATTATTTATTATCAGACTTGTACATTGCGAGAGAGTCTCGTGGAACAATCCGTGTAAATACATAGAAATCGAGGCTCCACACGCAACCCTGCGTCTACCAGTCTTCCCCGGCCATCAAAATGGCGTCGGTAGGATTCAGCGGAGCGTTCCTCGGGCTGAAATAAAAAATCGTGGTGATAATGTAGTCCGCTCTCCCCTGGCAGTAATTCTGAATCGGAGCCGATCGGAGGGAAACGAGCGAGCGAGTCGAAATTGCGAATCGGATCGTGGGAGCCGGAGAAGAGGATCCTCGACTCGAGAGGATCTATAGATCTCGTAGAGCGTATCTGTGAGCCGGGTGACGAGCCGTCAAACATTCCTAGGCGTCCTCCGCCGCCTCTTTTCTCGTCTCTTTGTGAGGGGCGCGCGGTCGCGCTACAAATCCGGCAAACTCTCGCGAACGACATCTCCTGAATAATTCAGCGAGACCGGTCGCGGTGTCCTACGGGAGCAGCCCGTTGATTGCCTCGGGAGAGAGAGCGCATCGTCATCGGAAGGAAATTCCCTCTCCGAAGATCCCACCGGCTTCCTCTGCGCACCGATTCAAAAGAATTCGAATTGGGCTACGCGACCGATCCGGAATTTCTCGGCCTTATTCGTCGATACCATCGCCTCGCTGGTAATTGTCCGATAATTAACCCTTTGAAGGCGATCCGCCATGGCGATCGGTTGAAATTGTTTTTCTCGCGACGCGACTGAGATCGTCGAGACTCTGGAGAAACGTGAGCCGTTCTACGAATCACTTTTCTAAAATGATCTAACCCCTGGCGAGATCCTCGAATTTTCTATCCTCAAAAACAGACCGTTTTTGCAGCAATCACCGTTCACTGTTTTAATTGTACTTCCGAAGATATCTCTTACAAACGCAAGCAAGTAGAAAGAAACTTCGATGCGACGCCTGTTTCTGCAATTGCATTTTCTCTGATGTATTATAAAATCTTCAGAAGCGATCAACATCGAATTGTCATTTTCACAAATACAGTGGAAACATTACAAAATTCGCCCGTAAAAACATCCTTACCGTAACAACAAATATAAAGACAAGAAGTTTCGATTACAATAAAAACAGAGAAAAAAGCTGCCAGCACCGAGAGAAAGGTTCGATTACTCGGAAAGAATATGTTCGTATCGCGGATACGGTCTCCCCCAGTCGTTCGGGCGAGCACGAAGAATCCTGTCAATTTTCCCTTCGGATAAACATCTCCATTGTCTTCGGTTTTCCAGTTATATTTCCAGTTTCCGCGACGCGGCGGTTCCGCGTTCACGGTGCTTTCACGGAATAATTGTAATTCATCGTCGGGAACGGTACGGGGACTATAATCGAGGTAGTCGAGTACATTAATAGGATTCAGGAGTCCCGCAGGCTGCGTACGGGAGCGCGATCCCGATGCCTCGTAATACATCTCGCGAACGTTTCTCGTTAAAACGTACGCGACAATTGTATCTCGCCTAACCAGCTAACGATCCAGCGGAACCGTTCGAGGACGCTTCCGGAAGCTTCCTCGAGGGCGGAGAAAACAGTCTATCCGGGATCAAAGACGCCGAGAGGCTGCTATTGCTTTGATTAGCATAGGAATCGTAAAATTCTTTTGCACCGTGAGTAGAGGCTCGAGCTACCACAGTTCCAGCAATCCGGTAGCTTTCCGAGCGTCAAACTGTTGTTCTTTGTTCGTGATTTCCCACCGTTCGCCACGATTGATTTCTGCAAATCGTTGTTCAAATTGATTTTCACTTTCGTCCTTTCGCGACGTCCATTTGACGTTGTCTGTAAGTACGAAGATGTACGACGCAAGTTCGAATGATTTTATTGAAATGAAAATATCAGTTCATGCCGGAGTCGCCGGAATAAGACTTGCGTTCCCACAGAGAGAGAAAGGGTAACCTTTTCCCCTCGATTCGTGTTCTCTCCCCTCATCTGACGACTCTGGTTCAGGCAATAGAGAAGTCAGGTATTTGAGATTCGGATAATCGAGGTCCCGCCTGTTTCTTGTTAACAGTACCGTCTACATGCAACTAATCCTAATATATCCGCATAAAATGTATTCCGAAGCTGATGCTTCAAAAGCGCGATTGTGTTTGTGCAAATCTAACAATTTGCAAAGTGGTCGGAAGTTGTTTCAGGCGTTCCTAGGTTCGCGAAATCGAATCAATCGAGTCCGAGACACGCGTGCGAATTTCGAAAAACGGCAGTGGCTTTGCAAAGGTGGTTTTAGGTTGGAAGGTCCGTTTAAGTCGCAGCGACGACAACACAAGGGAACAATGAGCTCGGACATTACCGAGCCGATACCTTCACGGCACAATCGCATTTCCAGCAACGCGAAGCGGCGTCGATCTGTTTATACACGATGCCGGACACGCCCGACAAATATTTTCCTTGGCGAAATTCTTGGCCTGGCGTCGAACGTCCCTTGGGTGACGATAATGCTCGGGGACCGGGATTACCTTGCGCGTTTTAAACAACCCTCTCCTCCCTCTTCAAACGACGACCTGGTGCCCGATGTGCAAGGTGAAACAACTTTCGACCGGCTCTGTCGACTTTCCCAGGCGCAAAAGATAAACTTTTCGACAGGGCCGAATCGCTCGCATCTTCAAATCCTCCGTTCCCGTTGACGCGGAAAATTGGATTGCAGGAGAACGCAAATGACCCTCCGTCGCTGACGCAGGAGTGCGACCGATTTACCAGTAGCGTTCTCTGTCAACGACTTGGTTGGATATTAATTATTGTAATCGTTGAGGAATTTTATTTCAGGCATCAAAAATTCACACGTAAAAATTCAAAATTCACGCATCAAATTCGGCATAATCGAAGAGACGTTAAACTGCGAAACTTTCAGAGTGTTAAGAAAATCGTCTCGGCGGCAATCTCCATCGTGCTCGCATGGTAGGCCACGCTAATCGTTTCATACCTCGTCCTGAACCTCCGTATGCCGCTTTCCGTGTCACGCAGCGCGATTTTCCCGAAATGGCGAATACAATCGTATCTCTTGCGGCAGGTATATCCGCGTGGGCGTGTAAACGGCGTCGACGTAACTCGCAAACCTGGAAATCCGCGAGAAGTTTCGCCAGGTAGCTCGAGCGCGACGCGAAATTTGCATTCTCGGCGACTACTGTTCCCCCGATCATCGAATCTACATAAATATCGAGGCTCGAGTATTTTTTTCTAACACGTGTAATTCCATAGCCGGCCGCCGTTAATGGACGTCCCGCGTACGCGTATGCAGATTCTCGGAAGGAAGCCGATCGCTCTGTTCGCCAGAACGATCTTTGGTCGGGGATCAAGAGAAAGAGAAAGAGAAAGAGAGAGAGAGAGAGGACTCTTCCTGTCAGGGAACCCGTCACGGATCCGTCGATCTGACTAAGCGCTGATTAGCCCACGCCGAAGAAATAGAACCCGGTTACACGCTTCCTCGAACGAGTCCTTTCTGTCTGGATTCGATTACTGGCGAATGGTGGGGGTCCGTTGGCTAAAAATGGATTTTCCAATGTCCTTGGAAATGTCGCTTCGCTCCATTAATCTTGTTGGAACGACAGACCTTCGTCGATCGAATAAAAATAAATGAGGCAACGCGTGCTTGTTCGATGAATTTTTACTTTGAATGACCCTTAAACCACGTTACAAAAGAGAGGACATTTTTAGAAGATCCAATAAAATTAGATAGATAAAACTGTCGCTTTTGCAGTCTCTCTGTGCAAATTGCTCCGAGTGGGCGTGGCCTTGCGGCTCTCGAGCTCGCCGGAACCAAGGCAGTGCTCCGCATAGCCTTCTACGTCCGTTCTTTGTCTAAACCAGTTTGTCACAACTTTTCAGATTTACATACGATTAATTATAGTATTTAAGAAAATTAGCAGAGCGACAGTTTACTGCTCACATTTATATAAAATCACGACTGTACAAAGTAGAAGCTAGCTGAAGAAGCTGACAAGCCGGTTGAGAAGCGCAGGGTTAAAATAAATCTAGACACTACCGCGTAAGGTGTAATCGTAGCATAAATGGAGCAATTGATCAGTAATAGAAACATTTACTTTAGCAAGTTGAACGATAAGAATTACAAGGAGTTTGGACGAACGGTGGGCAATCTATTAACTACTTGCTCGTCCAGGGATATGCAGGTAGGTGCGGCAATTGATTTTTGTCCTTCTGGTTTTAACAAGGTAAGAGCTTCTTCCGAGTATCGATAGGGTCGAGGAGAGGCCCCAGCATCAGCTGTTCCTCGTCGGGGATATGATAAAGTTGCTTTGATGGGCGGCCGTAAAAAAGTGTCTTGCGTGTCTAATGGACTTCCCACTGGACCCTTATCTCCCGGTTTCGATCTTATATGAACTCTTAAAGTATAAATTACAGAGGCAATCGCGAACGATCTTCGAGGCTCACGCTTCGTTGCCGTCCTCCGCGTGTAATTTATGGCGCATCGGCTCGCGATTTATCGCGATTTTATGGTTCACCGAGACGTTGATCGAACCGTAGCCCAGCGCCGCGCCGCCGTCAGAGTCCACCACGCATTAGCCAAAGGGAAACAATTAACCTTAATGACGGTAATAACACGTTGCACCCTGTGCCATGACGCCGGAGTTGCTCGACTTGACACTTTCCCCTCGTATATCAACGGATTGTTGTTCCGTGACTCGGTATCGCTGAAGCGTTTAGTACTCGTGTTTGCGATTCTTTTCTTGTTCGAAATTGAACCAGTTTGCTCGGGACAAACGTCGCGCCGCGAGCGAAACGCTTTAATTTAGTCGATAAACCGGGGATCACGTGACTGACGCGGGATCCGCCCACCACTCTCCTATTGGTCGTCGAGTATACCGCGCTGCGTTTATATTGGAAGATGTTACAGCTTGCATTTTGTCTTCAATTATAGTTTCAATGTTCAAGGGCCGATATTGATTTAGTATACTAAATACTAATGGAATAATTATTTGAAACCTGGAAACAAGTGATAAATAATTTATAAAATTAATTATTTTCGACGTTGACCTGAATAATTGTGTTATAAAATTTTTCGTAAAACTACTATTTCAAGCCTCCAGACATTTTTCTGCAACAATATCGACAGACTCGGACGTCGTGCCGACAGACGGCCTCGAGGTCCATTTTCGTAAACCCGAAGTGGGTCTGCAGATTCCACCGAACTGGAAGCAGACGTTAATTTCCCAATTCCTTCGGGCCCGAAACAGCCACGGAGGTCGCCATCGGGATGGCAATCGTGCGATCTAGCGTCCGCTAGGGAATATTTCGTGCTAATTGTCAGAAGGTTATCGTCGATCTCATTATACGCATACCAGCTGCGTGTATCGTTGCGTTACGCGTCCGGGGCCAGGCTGGCCCGTCGACTTGCTCTTCGGGGCCGCGAGGAGGACGGGCCCAAGGCTGTCTTAGCGAGAAGAGGGGCGTCAGAGGGTGTCAGAGGGAGGCGAGCAGGGAGGTTTTACACGGCGAACGTTCCCTACGCTCGTTTAGTTGGTTCGCGCGAACGAGGGTGATGTCACCGTGCCTGTTCGATCCGCTATCGCGAATTTTAATGATGGTGCAAATGTCTCAGCCGGGCCGGCGCTATATTATCTTGGAGTTTAGGCCGGATGCGAGGCCGCCCACGCTTTGCTCGCCACCATTCCTCGCTACTTACGATCCGTGCGACGGAATTTCGGCCTTTGTCTCCCAACAACCGGTCCCAACTATTTCCTTTCCCTCTCCTATTCGATTTTCGCGACTCGTCCCGTTCGAACAGCATCAATTCATTTTTCTCCAGTAACCATTCTTCGTTAACCTCGTCTATCGCGTCCTCCTCTGGATCAGAACGTTGTTCAATCTGGCTTGTATCCCGATTTCAGGATCCTGTTCATTTTTCTCCTCTTCCCGTCAGTAATTCGTATCATTCTTTGTCTTCTTGCTCTTCTACTTCCTCTTCTACTTCCTCTTCTTCTTCCCACGACGCGATTCTAATGATCCTTCGTGTCGCACTTCCCTCAGCCGAAGTTCTCGTTTTGTGGATACACGCCTCTTCTTCGAGCTTATCGTCTTCGGCTTATCGTTGGTTTTTTAATGTCTTCACGGTATAAGCTGCTTTTAGTAACTTCGCGTTCTCGTGCTTGATTTTCTTGCTCGCGAGAATTCACGGTAGAAAAAATGCAGGTGACGTTGGTGGGTTTTGTTTCCTAGAAAATGAAGCTGCAGTTATGCATTCTATGGGAAGAGACAAGTCCGTGGAAATGCATTTAACGATGAACATCGCAATAATGGAACTATTAAGACCGCCACGAAACAAAGTCCAGGTAGCCAACGTGTCAATAAAGTACGCTTTCCCCGCGCTTCCGGTCGTCGGACGATCGAAGAAGACAAAGAAGAAGAAGACGAAGAAGAAGCAGGAGGAGAGGTTGCACAACAATGCGACGGCGTGGCAGCGGATTAACAATGGGGATAAATTACCCGCGAGCGAAGAAGGTCAGCGATTCCTCCGGCGAGCTGCCGCCGCGGACGATTACGGTGACGTTAATTTAACCGGTGAAACGTACGGAACGAGAATTACGAGGCACGAAGTGGTGAATGAAAGGGGCCAGAGGCGTATACTCTACTCGAGATTCTGCCGCGCGATCGGTGCGAACGGTGGGGCCCAGGCCCGACCAGGCCCGACCAAGCCCGATCCGGCCCGGCCCAAGAAAAACGACCGCGAGGACAAGCCCTATCACGCGATTCCACCGGCAACTTCGTAAATTTCAATTTATACCCGTGTCTACTGGTTCTGTTCATCCGTTTAAGTGCCACGCGAACGCCGCTACTAACGCGCCAACCGAAAGCAGGTGAGACTGCTACGAGACATGCACAAAGAGCCACGGACTTTGTTATTATTATTTATCGAATTCCCAACGACCGTGCCTTTTCATTGCTGCTGGAAGAATTCGACACATGATCTCGGATTATCTGGTCAATCGGATTATGGTAAGCGCTGAAGTTAGGCGAGTTTTATGTTGATGTTCTTCGGGTATTTTGTACGAGACAGTTGTATGTTTAATGAATGAAATTTCGCCGATCGAATCCCATTATTTATGTATTAGTGGATTTTCATGCTGCATCAAAATTTTAAAGAACAATTGCAAGAAATAGGTCGGAATCAAATCTATTTCCTCTACCATTTCAATAAATCACGTAAAGACGCACTGGATACATCCATCAAATTGCATTAAATAAATAAAATAGTTCTTCCTCGAAATAGCCTAAGGGCATGAAATCGACAGGATTCCTAACAAGAAGACCTTCGAGCGAGCCGTAAGTCGGTTTCGTGGCAAAAATATCGCGGCCAGTAAAATGTTGATTAAACCGCGGGATCTATAAGGCGAGGATGCGGGGATCGATAAAGAGAGATCTCGACAGAAGAAAAAAAGGATGACTATAGTAGAATTGAGGCCGCGGGATTCATCGGATGGTAATCGAGACGAGAATCGGACCGGTAGCCGCGGGAAAATAAAGTCTGTGTGTTCACCTCTCGGATGCAGGTGTTTCGCGGGTGACATCGAACGACACGATCGAGCGGGCGACGTCTTGTTTAATCAAGGCCGGATGGTTTACGCGCGATCATTAAAACCGGAACGGGCCGTGTTATACGCGGATGCATAAACCCGAACGGCGATACCCGGCCGCTTTACGTCGGTTTTATTTAAATAAACTTTCCGGAGTCGCGAGGAGGTCGACGATTCCAGGCGACCGTAATACGTTTCGCCGCGAGACACTCGTTCCGGAGACCTACCCTTAAAAAGAGGCTGCTGTAGCGATGGCAGTAAAGTTCGCCTCCAGCGCCGTAGTGCTTCTAATTTCTCCGGCACTCGCAGATTCATGGTTCGATTTGTTTTATACGGATTTCAGTCGGTCGCTGCGAGATCAGTTGCATTTTCCACGAATCAACTTTTATTGTCACTCGTGTGCAACGCGTTCGAAAGATAGATCTTTCTTTTTCCCGTGAATCGAAAGTCCAATAATATCTGAAAGAAAATTCCAGATCAAATATTATCGTACAACAGAAAAATACACTTTGCACGAACGAAAAACCCTAACATCGTTGAACGAAAATTTTCAGTCGAATACTCTAAATATCTGCGTACAATGGAAATATTTGTTAATTATTAACGCGAATCGTATCTAATACTCTTTCGTGTATTTCTGAATGTTCTCGATAAACGTACCTCGTGTAACTTCGCAGTGATGAAAAACGTCCTCGAAGGCAGCATTTAGTTCACGGCAGAGGCGAGTCTGTAAATAATCGTTAAGACCGAAAGGGGACCGGTATCGGGCGATGAGTAAGAGACAGTGGGCCCCAGTCTCGATTTCCCAGGGCCCCGGTGTGTGCTCGACTCTCTGAATCCCGATGAGAGAAAAATGCGGCCAGCACGCCGTCCGCGCTAATAATGCTCCGACAAGGCCCGTTTATCGCCGATATCGATCAGCACGATCTAGCGCGAGCTTGTCGCATAAGTAGTCGCCTTTAATACACGCGTCCGAGTACACGCGTACGATTTATGCTAAGCCCCTGGTTGGACGTCACGTAAGAACTATTTCGTAGCGGATAGATGTCCGCGCGCGGAACGCTGAATAATTCTGTGTTCGGCCACGGCGATTAATGCAGGAATCCTAGCGGTTTCTGTTCGGTCGAGCATCGGGGAGGAAATCGGCGAGAAAGAGGGACTTCTGCTAACCAGGATTCAGTCGGACAACCGCGAGCTTGTGTAATGATGCGGAGTCAGCTGGCTACATCGGGTTCGAGGATCGTATGTACGGGAAATAGAGGAAATACGTACTGAACGAGGGAACGCTGTGGACCTTAGAGAAGGTGGAACTTGGCTTTTACGGCTGTTCTTCTGAAATAGCTACTTTGAATCCTGTGTCTTCCGCGTGATACTTGAAACCGGAGGATCTTCCTCTTAACAACCCCTGCGATCCTAACGTGATTGCGAACTTTTCGACCCTCGAAACATTTCTGAATTGAACTTGAAAGGTGCTAATATAATAATCTACCTTATTTATCGTTTACATATTTTCTTTCACACGAAAATCACACGCCCAAAAATTCTTTACTCGCGAATCTTCATAAACGGTGAACGATCGCGCGTATAAAGATCGTCCGATTTTATTGGTTTGGGACTTCGCGAATTAACGATCGATTGTTCGAGGACCACGATCAAGCCATCCTAGGGATATCAACGTTCGAGGCCACCGGAAAAGGAGCCAGCATCGTCAGCCCCGTCCAATTACCCCCGTGAAGGATGCAGCAGAGCAATATAATGGTCGAACGGTAAGGGAAAAATGCACAATAAATCCCGTATCAAAAGTCGGTATCGGCGGGTCGAAATAGATCCAGGACACGGGTTGTCGCGAGAGGCGAGCTCGTTGTCGTCATTAACGTCACGTCGTCGACGAGAGGCGTTTTCTGCCTGTTGTTCGTCCAGGTCCGGTGACGGACGAACGGACAGTCCAAGGGGCGAGGTCCGCGAACAGAACAAGAAGAGAAACGAACGCGGTAACTCGCGTGAACCGCGTAGGCCGGCCCTAACGAGCTCCGGGGCCCGCTCGAAGATGTGTACGACGTTCCCCGGCATGCTCTCGTTAACCGGGGCCCACGGAGAGGCCCACGGTGTAACGTGCGTGTGTCCGCGCTGCGGGCCCTCTCCTGCCCGTTAAACAGTGACTTAATCACCGGCTCGCATCTGCCGGGCACCGTGCAAAAATCGCCTAAAGGTCGCGGCTCGCGATCAGGCCAACACGCTCTCGCAGATCCTCCTCTCGGCCATCGCGAAAATCCTTGGAATTGCTGCGAACGATTTTTCCACGAACGAAGTTAAACCGCGCGCCACGTTTTAACCAATTGTCCACGGTAAAATTTCAGTTGCTTAGCGTTTCAAGGACGTTCAAGGTTATTTATTGGTTGCTCAACAATTTTAGTGTACAACATGCTGTGTCGTTTGGCTTATTCTTTTTACGATACACCAACCGAAACAATTTCAAGTCTAATTTCAAACGTTCGCAGGTTCGTCGACTGTCGGGGATCCGGACAGCCTTTGGCGGTACCTCGTAATGTTCGGCGGGGTCAGTCTGACCGTGATTTGCAAGGGTAAAATCGCCAACACCGGGAACTCGCATGATCGCTTTCATAACCGGCGATGCCTCTATATCGGCGGGGCTCGTTCTCCATCCGGTAGAACTGCATCGGCCGTAATCTGCATCCAATCAACGGCCGCGTCCATCCACGAATGCCGGCTGCATCCACATTTGTGGATGTTCCGCGCCGATGGAACGCGACATATAGAGAACGGATTCATGCCCGATGCAGGAGAGCCGTTTCCACGAAAGGCAGAGCCGACATCTCCTTAACGATCGACCCGGTGCATCGGCGAGGATAATCGTTGCAGGACGAGATGCGCTGCGAAGAGTCTCGTTATCGCCTTCAGGAGCCGCCGTGTCAATTCCTAATTCAAGTCTCGATCAAGTCCGACCTTCCGTGATGTCTGTTTTCTGTTAAGGCTTGCGAGATGAACGCTCCCGACCATTTCGTCGCAGTCGTTCGATTCATTAAAATCCTGATACCTCGATCTTCCTTTTGTACATTTTCGATCGACTTCTTCGAGATCAGCGGCGATCCTGGTTGGCAGCTTTAAGTCAAAATGACTAACCAAGTTCAGCCATCTTCGCAGGATATTCAGAGGATGGGCGCAGACAGGAAGATCGTTGTATTTGTTCGCAGTCGGTCAGCATTCAACGTTCGGAGGGCTCATCGAACGAAGCCACCCGTCGTCGCACCGCAATCGAGCTATCGTTTTCCTCGTCGATCAGGTGGCGAACAGGGGTCAGAGGAGAGAGTACTTTACCATTCGAAGACTCGTCATTATTTATAATTTTCCGCCAGCGCGGTGGCGCCCTTCTGTTTCGACGGACTCGAAAGAATAGGGAGAGGAGGTCGGAAGGAGAGGGTCCGGCTTTTCTTCTCGCGTTCGTTTCGTTCCTCGAGGTTGACGACGACGACGAGGAGGAGGCCGTCGCGTCGCGTTGACGGGCACGAGAAAACGAAACAGGAATGATAAAAAAAAGACTCGAAAGAGAAAAAGCAGAGAAAGAGAAGCGAGCGAAAGAGAGAAAGAGAGAGGGAAACAGTCTCGTTCGCCCCCGCAACTGGAAGAGGCGTCGAGAGATGCCCGTCTCGATAATACCTGAGACAATGACCGACCGGCATCGTTACTCGGCTTGGAAACGCGCATTCGCGAGGACGGGGGACACTCTTACACCTGGAATCAATTTATCAAAGACCGAACCCCGAACGCCGAGGCCGAGAGCGTCGTCAACGGAATTCCAAGTTCTTTCGCGTGAGTATTGTTCGGGCCCGGTAACGATGCCGGACGCTCAATAGATGGAATCGGGGGAGAAAACCGTTTCCCCGCTTCCGACGCCTTCACGCGTCATACCGACTCTTCGTGAACGAGACGCTGTCCTCCTCTCCATTTCCGGTGCGATGTGGCTTCTCTGATTCGTTTCAACCGAGTTCCTTCGGCAGACTCGTCAGGGTTCACTTTCTGTTCGCCATCGTGGTCCGTTATACTCTTAAGGAATGAAACACTGTTGTTCTATCCCGTCTCGTCAGTCTATGATACTCTATTTCTTAGAACCTCGTCGTCTCGCAAACAATTTTTCAATGTTTCTTCATCGTACTTGTCAGGGAAGAGTTTCTGCACGATACTGTAGACTTCGTGCTTTATATTGATTTTTAAGGAATGGAACACTGTCGTCTTCTTCTTTCTCGTTCGCTCGCGATGCTCTGTTTCCAAGGACTCGATCGTAGACTTCTTCATTGGTCTCTTCAATTGTCGCGCGCGAAACAGACACAGCAATATACAAAAACACGTAAAAACATCGTTAGACATTTTTGTGATCCTGATCAATCGTGTTCAGCAACATCGCTGAATAGACCATAAGTAATCAGCAATATTTTCAACTACTGTTGCTCATCGTAAAAATCACGAAACGAGACGAAACAGCCGAACGACCGGCAACGGTCGGTAACGATCACGATAATCCGAAGTCGGAAATTCCAGAGAGATACCAGGCAAAGTTTTTCGCGAGGTATCGATTGGAACGGTGCCGTTTTCGTCTCCGAACCGAACCTCTGAAGGAGTATTTGCGGATCGGTGGCGAGCTATCGATACAGATTCCCCATTAACAGATCCAGTAACGGTACGCGCACCTCGGTTTACGCGTTTCTCGTATTTCGCGGCGGCTCGGTATCGCGTTAATTAATCTCGACCACTTAGTGTCTCCGCGTTAAGTCGTTCCTCAAATCGCCGCGCTTATCTTCCGTGGGCTGGCGACGGGGATTGAAGCCTCTCGGGTTAGCATTAACAGAATGGCACCGTGTACAGGCTCCGCCGATCCAATATCCCGATCTGATCCGATTCAGTCTCTATAAAGAGATTCAGGGTGTAGCGAATAATCGCTTCGACACTCGTTACACCGGCCATAATACCGGCCGCTTATCAAATCGCGGATGCGAAACGCTTCCAAGCTGCCGTAGATGGCGACGGGACCGTTCCCTGAACCCATCCTCGTTATTTCGAACGATTATCGAGTGTTCTCGCCGAACCACGCAAAAACTCGAGCTTCCCCCGCAGCTTTCAACGCTTCTTTCGATCATGCTACAACGGAATCGATCGGTTCAAACTAATTACAGTCGTCCCGGCCGACACGCGATACACCCGTGATATTGCTCCTGTTTTTTGAGCCTGAAACCCACCCGATCTCGCGCGTACATTTGCTAGAGGATAAGAAATCTTGATTCAAAGTTACGAGGTGGCGCGCGACCGTTATGGAAGTAATGGCGCTGCCGTCGCCCAAAGATCCCAGCCATATTAGATTTTATCGAGGGGATATTCCGGGGAAAGTAAATAATACGTTTGGCGTGTCAATTTGCAAATCGAGGGACGATTTCGTTACTGTCAACGGCTCGACTCGACGCCGATTACGTTAATACACTGATACCGAGAAGGTGATGCGATGTTTCCATCCGGCGCCATTTGGAATTTCATTTCGAAACGAGGAACTGCGGTAGCATTAAAATGCAGATGTTGAGGAGCGTACAGGGTAATTAAATACAATTTTAGGAAGAGTTAAACATTGAACAGAATAACACAGCGAAAGAGAAAGTGATCATTTTGCGTTATCTGGGGGCAGAAAAAATGGACGATTTGTCACTCGAGGAGTCTTCCACATCTCGAGGAGGCTGTATCCTCTTTTGAGGAAGGTGTAGCCGGCTAAGAGCCGCTTATCGGCTCGTTAATTTATATTAATGAAGAAGGAACCAAGGTAGCAAAGCGAGTATAAAGGAAACAGGGTTACAAGTTCCGTTAATGTGTTTCTAACGAATGCCGAGGTGACCGGGGCCGGCTGGATCAAAAATTAATGAACGGTCGCGGAGGAATACCGATCCCCGTGGCCGTCGGCGGAAAATAAAAGTTCGGCCGAGGGCCCGTGTCATGTAATCTTAATCGGTAAATGAGACATAACCAGTTCGAGGGCGGTGTTTGTGTCCATTAACCGCATACCCGGCCATTAAGCCGTGCCCATAAAGGTCTCCGAAACCTCGGCGTGTTTCCCCGAAACCAGAGACCGAGCGAAACATGCTCGAAGAGGCAGAAGACCACGTCGCGGAGGATCGCGTCCGAGAAAAGGAGAACGTGGCGGCGGAGATACAACTTCGAACCGCTCTGTTCGGAGTAACCGGACCCCGTATACGCGGGCCTGATCGCCTTAAAAAATATTTAGAGCCTGCTCCGTGTGTACACCGGCCCCGAATTTGGGTCGGTCGACCGCTGGATTTGAACATCGGAAAAAGATCGAGGGGATGCAACTGGATTGGGGAGAAGGTACTCGATGTTGTTTCACGAAGGTTCTTGAAGCGAAGACAGTATTCGTGAAGGAGTTTCTCATTAAATACGAAGAATCTTCGATGGTAGACTTTCGTTTTTCAAATACTTGCAGAAGGTAGAAGGGTTTCTGGGAGCGCGAAGGTGGCTTCGAAGACAGGGGGCACAGGGGGTACAGGGTCCGACGGAAGAGCAGAAGTCCGAAGGAGCGATGTTCCGCATTTATAACGAAAGACGTCGGAAAGCAGCAAGGTCGCGGTTCGTGGGTCCCGGTGTCGGGGGGTTAGGTCCACGAGGACACGGGGCCCGGCAGCGAAGTGCAGTCACTAAGAAGAGAGGAGAGGAGAGGAGAGGAGAGGAGAGGAGAGGAGAGGAGAGAGAGAGAAAGAGGAGAGAGTCCTCCCTCTTCTGGCACTCGCGGTGATCGGACACCGGGAGTATCCGGCGAGGTATTCGAGACTCTTGTAGCCTGTCCTCGGCGGATGGGCCACGGGGAGCACGGCGGTGGGTGAGCACCGATGCGAAGGTGGAGGGAACCGCGGCGCATCAAAAGACGCCGCCACCAGGATATAGGGTTACCGACTCGCCATAGGCCAGGTTATTCCTCCTAATAGCCTGTATTGGGTTAGGACGGCTGTATATAGTAGTTTCGAACTTGGCCTCTCGATTCCTCCGCCTCTCCCTCGACCTCCCCCTCAGGTCCACGATGGAACATCCGTCCTCTGTCCTATCTATCCCCCTTCTAGGGTCCAGCTTCTTCTATCTGCTTGTCTCCCGAGTCCCGCGGTATACCGCGCGCGCACGAGACCCAAAGCGAAACGCGACTTCTACCTTGTCTTCGTCCTCTTCGGCTTTGGCTTTCGTTCCCCTCCCCCCTCTCGCTCTCTCCTTCGCTACTCAACAATCCCCATTTGTATCCGGCGAAGCGTGAGCTGTAGACACGACGCGACGCCGTCTCGACAATGGACCCTTACGAAAGTGTACACCTACTCGGACACCAAAGAGGACTCCGACCACCGCGATCCGCGGACGCAGCTTTACCGATCGGGTGCTTTTCGAACAGGTGTACGCGGCCATCGCGGCCTTCTTTTAACCCCAACTCCGTCCCCTTGTCCATTTGACACAATTTTCACCGACACCGAATACATAGCGTGGTCTAATCGTCGCTTATTAGTCGTGAACCACGAGGAAAACCAGCTTTGCACTTGTCTAAGAAATTCATAGTTTATTCATATTTTCACTGTTGGCTGAGGATTCGTAAGACTACAAACACACTGGCATGAAATGCATGAATTTAAGAATAGTTCGGAGGAATAATAGCACGTCGCAAAGCGCTAATTACGGAAACAATCTCCGCAACATCCAACAATTCCATTTGTTCCATCGGAAACGAGATCGGTGAAGAAAAAGCCGTGTATCCGCGCGCGATCATCGCGATCCAGTCGCCGACAATTAGTCCGGGCATCATAATCCTCGGCAGGACCGGTTCACTCAGGCTTTAATTAACCCTATTTAATATTAACTCGCGTCTAAAAAGAAACGGATCGATCGGCCGATTCCCGTGATCCCGATCAGAGCGGCCGTGCTGAATTCAATTACGTCAGAGAAAGAAAACGCACCGCGGTCTCGCCAACGTTATTTACCGATATAGAAGCTACTGATTGATCGGCAGCGCGGTTCGAGCCTTGTCGCTGCACCCTTACAAGACGAACAAAAATAGATGAAGCTCATTAGGTGTATTAGGCTCGATCGTACGACGATTGTAAGTCACTCGAGCGCGGTTACGGTTCGCGAGTCGCTATTTATTGGCATCTAGAATCCCATCGTCGCCCGCGCCGTTTATGGGGAAGACTTATGTCACTCGCGGGTGGCTGGGAATTCCTTTCGGACACACTTCTTCGTTTCGACATCGCTGACCGGTTCTCCGAAATTTTATGGCGACCGCCTCGCTGCGAATCTTGCGCACTTACGGAGCGAAAGATTTCTTTCGAACTTTATTCCGAGAATTCGACGCGCTCTAATAAATTTGTTATCTTATTCGGGGCGCAATGGAATCGCCAAGACGGTGTAAACATTTGACTAAATTGTCGTGTAGAAGATGGCGATCAAGATTTTTAGTTCAAATTGAACCGACAAAGTGTTTAATTTATTTGGAATCTTCTGGAATCCTCAAGGAGGTATGCAAACTTTTTCTTTGGTGGCAATTACTTTTTACCGTGCATACATTCATATTTGTACAAAGATCCAGAAGATTCTTAAACGTACCGAGTGCTACTCCAAGCAGAAAACATACGATCAAACTCGTGAACATTTCCAAAGGTCCTCGGAGACAAAAGACTCGAGGAAAGGCGATGACAATTCCCACAATGGAGGGAACAAGGCCGCTCCGGCTGGGCAGAAGCACATCCCTAAAAACCTTTTTCACGGTACAAGCTTGAACTCGTCGCAGGCCGCAATAAGAATGATCAAGATAGCCTACAACAGCATCCGCGGCACGGAATCCGGAGGAGGAAGTCCTCGATCGTGTGTCGCCGTCGAACAGGCGAGACCGGGGAAGAATGTTGGTCGGCCGCGGAGATGTGAGAAGCTCCTGAGGACTTGGGAGAAAACGGATTCGCATTCGATCTAAATTTAAAGTTCGCCGGAGCAAGCGGGACGTTCGATTTCACGGTGGTCCCGGTCTGGAATTAGTCGAACAATTCAACCGGGCTACACGGTTCGCGCTTCCTCGGCGTCAGCCTGGATAAATTAAAGCGGCCGAGGACACGGGGATAGAAGTTCGGGATAGCCTTCTTCTCTTCCCATCGGGCCCCGGATCCTTGTGTTAGAATGACGGATCCCTCCGAGGGGCCATTTAGTCTACAGATACCGATCTCGATCCTGGCACACCGGACTCGCTCTCGCTCGACTATCGGCGGAATCTTAGGCGACCGAGACACCTTGATGTGAACCGCCGAGCCTCTTTCCTCGTCGGACCGTCTCTCCTCAAAGATGGGCTCGTGTTCACCGGAAAATTTTCGCTTTTGTCTCGCCCCTGCGCTACGGGAAACGACAAATTGGAGGATGCACCCTGTGCTTTCGGCGCCGACGAACTGCTTTCGGGCATGATTAGACACGGAGCTTTTATTTCGTTAATCTAAACAAAAAAGATTGCGAATAAATCATTTGGACCCGTCTAGTGGTTCCAGTTTCGATCTCAACGACCAGTGTATCCGAAAAATTGTAATATCCAATGAATTCGTATTTAATCGTGCAAACGGTGGTTCGTAAAGTAAGTTTCCGAGGCGAGGCACAAATTTCGAGATTCTCGGTGCATACGAAGAGTGCGCGCGTGGGGTCTCGCAACGTGTTCCGGTGGCAGTAACGACGGCCCGTAGCGTTCGAAATTAATTGCAGTAAATTCTTATACATCCGTAGGAAGCGGCGGGCAAAGATTAGCCGTGGAATCTGGTAACGATTCCCCCCGACTTAACCCGAGTTTTACGCACGGCTTTAGGTAAGACAATGGCGTGGTTCCAGGTTTACATTATTTAATGTTCTGAGAGTCGAGGCGAGGGCGAAGAGTACGGGGGCTGGCTGGGTCGTCGGTGGTCGGGGCGTTAATTAGGCGGTGCTCATATGCTAATACGCGGGACTAAGCTCCGCTTATTCGCATAGTAGCTGCCATGAGCCGCGTACAAGCATACTGCGCCTCACTTGGTTACTCGGTTATGGTACACGGAAGCCTCCCGCTGTCCCTACGCGCCTCACCAATCCGAGACTAACACGGATACACCTGACACCTATGGCTCTCCCTGCGCCTCTCTTTGCCCAAGGAACACCTACACGCGTGCCGCGCTATTTGTCTCGCTAATATGTCCCCGTCGAGCCTTCTATTCCGTCGCCACTCTCCCTCCCGTGCTCTTGGAACAAAGGTGAGCAGCCCTTCCAGCGTTTTATAGTCCTCCGAGGAACTTGTAAGCAACCATGAAGACGGTACGTGGACGCTTTAACCCACAGTTTGCGAGCCACCACGGCCAACCGCGTTTCCCGTGGTTAAACATCAACGAGCATACGCTGTCCCTTTATTTCTGACGATCTTTCGAAAGACACATTACAGAAAGTTCGTTCGTATCGTGAAAGAGACCTCGATATACCAGTTAATGGTTAAATAAATTGCTTTGTTTTTATGGAATTGTCGAGGTTGATGGCACACTCGAGGTGTTAACTGGGCATGAGGTAACTCGTCATTCAAGTTTGGAAAGCTCCCGAAAGGTGAGAGCAGTTTTTTCTTTTAGGAAGCCATGTTGAAACGAAATGACATCACGCAGGCCAGAAGCCAGTTAACAAAACTGTGCATCAGAGTTTCTGCACTCGTCCGAGACAACGTTCCACCGAACAGCGAACACCTCGCACCTTGATCAAGCAGAACAAGTCCGGGGGCTCTTAATTCACTGAGGAAACGCGGAGTACGTCTTCCTCGGGTACCGGGGACCACGGTGCCCCATGTCACGCAGCGTTCCGTACGTCGTCGGTCTCATATTTACCTTAGCGATACGCCCACGCGGTGCCATCCCGTGGGGAGGAGAGCCAATTAACACGGTAGCCGGGGTCTGATCGCGATCCCGGTGCCGATCTGTTGGCGCAACGGGTCGCCGTTGGCCCGATTAAAATTCATTAAAGCCGGCGAGATTAGTGCGGTTCTGGAAATGGACTCGAAAGGCCGCGCGACGCATATCAATCGGTTGTCGGGCCAAAGGGACGACAGGGATGCGGCTAACCGAAAGGACAAGGACGGGAGACTGAGGAGAGATTCTGGCAGAGAGGAGGAGAGGACACCGGGACCCGAGGAGGTGGAGAAACAACGACGGAGGAAGAGAGAGAGAAACCGGCGTACTGGTGGAGAAAGAGAACCGGGCCGAGTCGCTAATGAGAGCGACAATTCAGTGTGTCGAGCACAGGCCGCGTGGAATGCAGCCAGCCTCGGGTTCCAGCATTCATAAATTTATTCCCGCCGCCTTCTGCCAGCTTCGTTTTATCGCCTGACAATATGCCGCCGCGACCAGTTCAACCGACGCCCCGCCACGAACTTTCAAAATCGACCGACTTGTTAGAGACGCTAGACCCGATTGATCCGTGCGAGGCGCAAACGCTCAATCCTCTTCTTGATGGCTTGGTAATTGGACAATGGTCTTTGAAGAGCGATCGTGAAAAGAATTAGTGTTAACAAAATTCATTTTTGTATGAATTTTAAAGGAGAAGATATGATCATCCATTGATCATCCAACAATGTTTTATGGCTTGGTAATTGGACAATGGTCTTTGAAGAGCGATCGTGAAAAGAATTAGTGTTAACAAAATTCATTTTTGTATGAATTTTCCAGGAGAAGATGTCATGATCATCCATTGATCATCCAACAATGTTTTATGGCTTGGTAATTGGACAATGGTCTTTGAAGAGCGATCGTGAAAAGAATTAGTGTTAACAAAATTCATTTTTGTATGAATTTTAAAGGAGAATATATTATGATCATCCAATGATCAACCAACAATGTTTTATGGCTTGGTAATTGGACAATGGTCTTTGAAGAGCGATCGT
>CM052193.1:2072011-2125876 GCA_028455805.1 Lasioglossum figueresi
GAATTAGTGTTAACAAAATTCATTTTTGTATGAATTTTAAAGGAGAATATATCATGATCATCCATTGATCATCCAACAATGTTTTATACCGAATATTATTTGAACAGTGTAGTGCACTCTTTCGCATTTGTAAAATGTTTGTTGGAACACAATATCTATGCTAATGGCTGTTCGGCGAATTTCTCCAAAAAATCTCCAAGCACAACGTATGTATTCATCCTCCGGTGTAAAAAATGTAACACAACCAATAAAAAACGAATAAAGTAAAGAAGAATGAATAAAATGGGAGTGCACAAGTAGGCACATGTGCGACCAACGGAAAAATATAACAGAAATAATAAAAAACGAATGAAATAAAGAAGAATGAATAAAACGGGAGTACACAAGTAGGCACATGTCTGACCGGCGGAAGAGCGAAATAATTTCGCCGTGATCGGTATTTTCGCCGTCGGGTGCTCGAAAGCCGGTATTTGCATGAAAGATTTGCAGCGTTGGATGCTGCGAGTGCAACCGGGAGTCCTGATACACGGCAGAATCCTGCGAGCGCGTGACGATGCGCTGGGACTAACGAAAGTATCACCGTGGAAAAAAAGTCGTGCGAAATATGGGGACAGACGAAATTTATCGATGACGCTTCGCGAGCCGTCGCAAATCTTTGGAAACGAGCGGCTCGCGGACAATTTAGAGACGGCGCGACTCGACGAGGGATGGCGAGGCAGAGCGAGGCAGAGCGAGGCAGAGCGAGGCAGAACCGAGGCGAACGCACGCGGAGAGGCACGCGCAGAATGTTTCGTGTCACGAAGCCACCGTACATGGAAAACCATCGACGGTGCAATTTCCGCCATTGTCTGTCCGCCACACGGATCGTGTACACCGGCGCAATACACTCCTATAGTCGCGTATGAATTATAGTCGAACAAGAGGCCGTTCCTCGCGTTTTTGTTTGCTCCTACGGGCTTTTACACGGAATTCGACCGATGCGTTTCGTTTCGACGCGGCCGGATAATCCTCGCGACGCGGTTCTCGCTTTTCCCCGCGTTTCCAAGCGCGATTCGCTGTGCTCGACATCCTGGCGAACACACCTTTCGAAAAATCACTACTTTCGGCTGGCTTCGGCCCGCAATTCCACGGGAACCGATTTTTAACGCTGTCGAGCTCGCGGTTTCACACTCGTAGACGCTTTCGATCATTTCGTAGCTAGATCCATTCAGATTGATTTCCTTTTAAATATTTTTGAACCTTCTTCTTAGTGGACCTAATGCAAGTAGCTAATAATTTGCACTACCAGAAAATTAGAATTTAGATGGGTTGGCGAAGCAAACATTCAATTGTACAAGAATCGTACATCGCAATGATGCAAAATAACTTTTTGAAATGTTTTTACCGTGTTGCATTTTATCCACTAGTTTCTGTCGTAAACTGCATAAAGTGTGATCGATTGCACATCAGGCTATGACTCGTAACCAGATTGCAGATTTTATGCATTTATCACAAAAATGAATAGATGAAATAAAAAGAATACAGGGATAATCTCGTATCGATGTATGGTATTTTTCAGTCACGTTTCCTAAAAACGTCGACCAGCACCTTCTCCGAAATACAAATAAAACGCGCCAAACCATTTTATAAGGACTTCACAGCTCCTGTAAATGATCGTCCACATATTTATCCCTGGATTCACGCGATTCTTCTTATTTCTCGACTCGCAGATCCCGAGTCTGGTTTGATTAATCGACGCGGTCAGCGATAATTCCAAGAAAGCTCGTGCTCGTCGCAAGACAAAGATCTCGGAGCTGGCGCGAGTCGTATGTGTGCGTCGGATCGGCGCGTTTTTCATCGAATATGCAAATACCATGAATACCGGGCACATTGTGTCGAGGCTGCTTTAAAAAACAGCGGTGTACAAACCAGTTCCGGTGGAGTCTACGTGTGTGCACACCTGTGCCCGGCCGAGGCGATAAAACTTTCGCTCGATAAGTTCCGGCGTTAATTCCGTTACGTATTCGACGACTCGTTCGAATAAATACGAAGACCGATACGCGGCTGCCGAGCTCAGCAGCGATTCAATAAACGCGGAAAACCGAGTATTCTCGTGGCTGCACAATGCCTCCGCTCAATGGGATCGGAGCGTGAAAATCATATTTCTGTGATCGACTCGACCATAATTCAGTTACTTCGATAGCTCGATTATTGTTGTAACAATTTTCATTTTCCATTCTAAATCCGTGTCGGTCATCGTTGAGGAAGTGCAAAGTAATTTAAAAAATTAGTACATACTAATACTATACATACTAACTACATACTAACTACTATATTTTGTATTTTGTTCAGATTCCTTTCTCAGTTAATTTTCCACAGGTGAATCACAAAAACAATTCTTGGACATTAGAACCAAGTAAAAATTACTTCTGCTTATTAAGTGTCGTATCAACTTCAACATAAAATAAAAATTGTTTTGGATCTCTCCATCTAATGGACGCCAATCGCGAAGCAAGAGGTTAATGTTCGTTTCGACTATAGTGAACGTTTTCAAACAATCCAAGCACCCAGAAAGTCGTTTTAATTTTTCTCGCAGGAACAGCATGCTATAGTTGATCGTGAAAATAAGCGAGTCCTCGGTTGAATAGAGTCGTTCTCCCGCGGATATCGGTTTTAACAGGGCTGTTCGAAACTTATTCGTTGTTCAGTGGATCGAGCCACACGTCGGGTTCAAACAGCGAAAATGGCGATCCGGAGAGCAACTTTCGCCGCGGAAGACACGGCCGGATCGTTCAATGGAGATTCCGGTTGAATGGGCCGCAGTCAAAGGATACGATGAAGAAGGTTTCTCCTCGCGATAAATAATCCCTTCTCGTGGTCGGACCAGCAAAAGAAGATCGCTCTTTATTTTTTGACAGCGGTGGGGATCAATTGCGCGACGTGAAACGGTGATCCTTGTAAAGAAACCGCCTCGTTTCGCTTTCTAAGCAGGGACCAAGATGGCGGCGTGGCTCCGACGTTGCGGAATCGCTTGACTTTCTCTGATGGCGTTCATTTTTCATTCCACATATGATTCGATTCATTGATGGATAAAAAATGTTTTAAAAATGTCGGATGAACGAGGGAATTAAGAAATTCGGTGTTCCGAGAAGACGAATAATTGCGTAACGCTTTGAAAATTGTTGAGCAGGTCTGCGAAAGTTCATGTGTAAAGATCGACAGTCCAGTCACAGCTTTTCAAATTCCAGCGTGCGATAGCGGGCTCGCGAGCGCAGAAGAGGCCGGGGAGGTAAAATCGCGATAGAATCGGCGCGCCGTTTCAAATTTGGCAAGGGAACCTTGGCGCGGACGTGCAGCCGCGGGCAGAGGGACACTTCCTCCGCCGTGGCGAACATCGAATACCTAATCGCGCGCCACGTCGACACGGTCCTCCTCTTCGTTCTCGAGCTGGTAGGTGCCAGCGGCCGCGTTAATGACGCGTGTGTATTAAAAACGCGGCCGACTTAAAATAAACGGGCCTGCGAACGCCCGGTGATTGATGAGCGGACTTCGTGCTCCTCTCCTCTCCTCTCCTCTCCACTCTCGCTGTGGCAAACCCCTCTCGGATAGAGCAGTGCTTCCCAAAGTGGGCGACACCGCCCCCTGACGCTAGAGCGATTTGGGGGTGGTGGCTGAGTGTTGGACTAAAATGGAAAACCCTGCCGCAAAAACCGGGCGAATTCATACTTTCAATAAAATTGTACTCTCTAAAGTTTCATATATCTTTTACTGCAGAAATTGAACTGTTATCACAATTTAAACTTACTCTTTGATCCTACAGCAAGGTCTTCAATTGCAAAAATATAATGTATAATTAACTGTAGACTTGAAGCAGTAATTTTAAAAATATTTTCTTGGTGATACATAAATTCATTTAACCCTTTGCACTCGGAGCTATTTTAACTGGAAAATTAAACATTTCTTCCGATCTAGAATTTTTCCATCGTGTATGATTTTTTAAATTTGGTGGATATGAAATTGATGTAATACCTCGTACAATACTTAAATGTTTAGTAATTGATTAGATACCGACAGATCTAATAATGTAAACAATATTTTAAATGATAGTCCAGCAATTATTAATGGCGCCTCAGAGGCGTCACTCGAGTGCTAAGGGTTAATATCACCAGTTGAGTGTTGATATTTCAAGTCCTATAACTTCGTACAAAAAAATCTCACAAAATTGTACTTGTGCTTATTCTAAAGGTTGAAGTGTCTCCTTTCATCTCAGTTTCATCTTGAACTTCGTATCGTCAGGTCTGGTACTGAAAATAGCCAACGTTAAAGTAAATCGTCAAAGAAAATCAATTTTGAGAGTTGTAATTTTTTTTCGAAAATGGGGATATTTTCTGATAGATGAGATAGGTTTGGGAACCTCTAGAGCCTCGCCACTCTCGAAGGGACTAAATCCTGCACTGGTGGAACGGATAGCTCGACGATTTGTGCTCGGCTCGTTTGCGCGAGGAACGCACAAAGCGAGGCGACACCGCTCGCGTAGATCTTCCTTTTGCGCGGAGAGGAGATCACAGGCCTCGCAAGTCGACCGGCTGAAAAGTGAGACCGGTTTCAGCGAAACCGTGTCACTTTGTTTTATAATTGCCCGCTCCGAGCAACCTTCCGTCGATGTTCAATCTGGCTGCAACCGCGCTCGTCTCTCCGATCTGCTGCCATTTCGTACGCGGAGATCTTCGCTCTCGGTTATCTACGGGATCGTCTTCAGCTAACAACCGAGATACTTAATCTGAGATCTAGAAAAATTCATGGGTGTACGGAAGCAGTCTCCGTTGAATTAAATTATACAACGAAAAAAGAAGACCGCGTTATAGGAATACACACATTTAGTTAGTAAACAGAAATAGTTGGAGAATACAAAGCGAAGAAAATTAAAAATTGATTTACCATTCTTCGACATTATAGATTTCAATCGAATCTATTTTATCGAATTTGTTACAATACGAATCAATTCTCTGATCTCTGGACTAAAAATGAACAAGACAACCATTTTCCTCGAGTTGTACATAAATATTGCTATTGAAATATGAGCGAAGTCATTTTCTGAGGGGGATGACGGTTCTTTGAGGCGCCACCACGTGACTTCCGTCGGTTCTAGATCCGTCAACATAACGATCTTGGTGACGGCGTCGGTTCCTCCCGTGCTGAAGACGACGGAGGACCGCGCGTAGTCGTTTGTCTGACGGCAATCGTTAGGCCAAGCCCCGACTGTCACGATTCACGTCGGATATTTTAACGAATCGCGTCTAATTATTTATAATTAATTGCCGGTCGAGGGGGTCCGGCGCGAGCGACGATCGATCGCGGGGAGATCCATCTGCGCATCGACGGTATAGCTCGTAATTTGTAACGTCGATCGTCGTGCGCGCGCGACCGCGAGTCTTGGCTCCTAGAGTGCATCAATCTTCCAGCTTTTTTTATCCACCGAGCACTGACAAAAAAGTCTGGAGTGCGTTCTGGTTTATGGAACAGCGTCGGTTTTTGCTTCTTGTCGCTCGGAAGTGCCGATGAATTCTCCCGGTCCATTATCTCCGGCTCCCACGTCGCAGCTATTCCGATTATTCCCGAGCCACGAACTTCGTTAAGATGATTGATCAATAATGGAACCCGAGCGGTGACCATTTGTAGCGAGCCAGAATTGTTGCACAACTCCGGACAGCGGATGAATCATTTATTTGTGGATCCGGAAGCTATAGATGAGAAGCTAATTTGTAGAATCGCAGCTGCCTTTTGCGATTTTGGCACAGGGCATAAGAGTTGCGAAAAATTTTTGGTTCACGAGAAATGTTCGTCTTCGGCGAATTGAAAATTTGAAAGATGTATGAACTTGAAATCGACAGAACTTATTGATTCGAGAAGAAGAGATTACTCGACGAACTAAAATTTAGTAATAAATGATACGGAAAGTTAGCAAGCTTGTTCCCGAGCGTTCATTTTATTCTACTCGAAGGAGGTCTCGAGCGATTCCACGAAGCTCCGATAATCTCGAAGACCTAAATCGCCGGCAGCGACGGATCCGCGCGTTTCGCGTTCGGCTTCCATTCATCTCGCACGACTCGGCCAATGTTGATTTATTTGGACGATCTATTTCGCGTGGCTCATACATTTTAACGCGTGCATCGTTCACCTTGGACCAGCCGATCCGTCACGATCCATGGATCAATGCGTTTCCTTTCGCGGACTCTGTCGATCGCTTCGGCGAACAGCTCCGAAAAGTTTCGAGACCCCGACGCGAACGCGCGGAACGAAAGTATGTGTTCTCGTGGCATTAACATTCGTGACAATTTTCTCCATCGACATACAAATTTTCCTCGCGCTGGAAAAAATTATAAACGTTGCCAAAAGTACAATTGTTTCGATAGAAGAGACACGGCGTGCCACGCTTACTTTCATCGGCCACAAAAAATTTCGAGAAGACGGACACGAAGCTCGCGCGTTAAATCAGAGCACCCTAAGAGACCGGCAAAGAGGGTGGCTAATGACACGGTTCGTTGAAAACGGTGGCGTTTCGTGTGAACGGGGCCGTAGTTTGTACATCAAAGGCGACGAACGTCTCTCGGTTTGGTAGCTCGGAGCTCGCAGCATAGCCGGTGGGAAAATATCATAAATCCACTTTGACGGTTCGCGCCTCGACGCTGTTGTGACGGCCGGTGTCGTCCGCCCCCGCTTGTCGTTCTCTCGCGATTCTCTCATAATAAACGTCATTTATTTATACACACGCCGGTGAAGCCGGTGAGGGTGGAGGAAAAGATCGACGGCTACACCGGGACCCGGGGAAAAACGCGCGATGCGACCGTAAATCGCGGCCGGTTTGATATATATTGTGAGCGGCGCGCACGTGGAAAACAAACATTAATAGAACGACTGTTAGTCACCCTCCGGCGACATACAACCACCCTCCTCCCCCGCGCCACCACCCCCCGGTGGCAGCACCCGGTGTGTATTACTAATTATGTTACGACGTCGCGTCCCGGACCATGTCACAACAAGCGTCGCCGGATGTAGCCGGCTTTTCGGAGGATATAAAAGCTTCCTCGTTGAATTACGATTGCCGGGCCGCGCGATCAAAGCGGTGCCCCCTCCTCCCCCCTCGGCTCACTCGTGCCCTGTTCTTAACCGTTTATTCGTTGGTGAACCGTCGGATCCACTCGTGTCGACGCTCAGACTCTTCTGCTGCCTCTGGATTAAGAACTCAACAGGTTTGTCTTAGGCTCGAATGTAAAAAGTAATTTATGGGGGCTGCGTGACGTCTCGTTCGTTCTAACTCCTTCCCTTGTGATTAGTCTGTGAATTTTCGGCGGTTATGGAAGAAATAGCTGGAGGAACCTTACGAATAGTGCAGGAATTGGAAAAAGCTGGATATCGAAAGACATCTTTCTAAATTTTAAATACAACTAAGACAATTTGTCCAGCGACAGTGTCGGAAATGACCAGCCGCGTTGATTGGAATATCGAATGTAACCGATTCACGCGAGGACCCACCAGTTTTGGCCATCTTTTCGCACGGGAAGGCGCGCCGTGCGTGGTCCAGGTTGCAACAGAAGCGAAATGCGATGAGGCATATCGTGCGCCCGACAAATAACGAGCGGCGCAAGACCGATGCTATTTAAATTGTCGGGGAATTAGCATCGGGTTAATCGCGGCGTATCGTTAAAATCGAAAGAAACCGCGGCGGCGGCGTCGGACGCGGACGGACGGCCGGCGATCCTTTAATTGCGCTTTTTACGGTCAATTATCTCGTTAGACTCGGGTATCCCGCTGCTTTCAGAATGTTAATCCAGCCGGGCGATCGGCCCATGCCGGGTTGCGGGAACGCAGACGGTAGCGGGCAGAGAGCGTTTCTTTTCTCGATATCGTGGTCCCATAATCGACGGCCAGCCACAGCTCCAGGGCCTGGCGTCAGGTGCGGGGGCACAGGGAGGGGGGCGAGATCCGAACGAGAACTTTTTCACCTGGGCCCCGAACGGAACACCAGGAACCCCGCTGGCGTAATTAACATTCGGCACGTTTAGCCAGTCCGAGAGTAGCTTCTTGCCACCGAGGCCCCCCTCTGCCTGCCTCCTTCTTCGTCCATGATCTTCGTCCTGGCCAGACACTGATTGAGACGTGACCAAGGGATGACGGGCCCCGAGACTCTTCTACTATGCTGCCCCGCTGATGTCTAGTCGCGTGTGGCGATCCTGCCGGTCGATGACTCGCGATCAGGAATCCTTGAGCGAACGGATCTACGAGGGAACGCCGACCGATAAACGTATGCCAAGCTATCGATTTATTTTTGTGACAGGTGGCCGTGGGGATCGCTAATTGATAGTTTGAACGCGGCGATTGCAGGTCCCTCGATTGCTGGTGCGTGCCGACGAGGACGCGTGGGTGCTGGGGCTTGGGAAAGCGATTGCTGGGCTGGTAAATTAATTTCGTGGGTGGAGATCTTTGTCCACGTACAACGGCAAGACGCAATGTCAACATTTTTGTAACCAGCGAAACGGTACTTTTCTCTATTCTTTCACTTGGGAAAGAATTTGTGAGAATCTGCGTAAAGGTCTACGCACGGTATCTTTCAGTTTCGGTAATCGTGGAACAACGCATCTAATTGTCAGGCGGTTACAAGGCGCGTACTAACTCTTTGTTAACGCGTCAGAAAACTGGAGTCACGGTTCGAGTAACTGGAGTACGATCTAATTCATTAGGATGGCTGGCGAATACGTATCTCCTTATTCGAGCAAGAGTGTTTTTCTACGGAAGAAGGAATCTCGATTACGTGTCGGTATAATTAAGACCCGGTGACTCAGTATTCTCTTAATCAGCGTCCAGATAGCTGCCCTACTGCGTTTATGGTGTCACCGTGGAGAGGCCACGTGTTCTGTATTTATACCTAACCGACTATATAACATTTACTATCTGTTGCGCGAAAAATCCGCAGCATCTTGTATAATTAAATTGTAATCAGCTAAAATTACATTCTTACTTGGTCGAACGCGCGTTACCGTAAATTAAAAATATACTTTGGAGTCGATGATGAATTTCACGAAGTGGGTCGTGTCGAGAGGATGTCGGAGTGTGCTAGCACACATGGATCCTTTTCACTCGCGCCTAAAAACAGGAAAAGATCTGTGTTTTTTCTTCTCTCCTCTTCCGAAGCCTCGGGTTTGTAACACGAGGAAAAAGCGACGCTTAAGGTCGGTATTTTGTCCCTTGGTAATGTCTCAGGCATAATGTTTTGTAACTCGATCTGAACTCCTCGATCCCTCTAGGAGGAATGCGTGTCCCGTGACAACTGATGCACGCCTGCTCTTCGTCTATGTTATCCACATGTTACCGATCGTTGTCTGTTGCTAGCCAACAAAACAGTTCCATGAATCGTGCGCGTCTCCGGTGGAAACTGCTCTCGAAGCTGCATACCGAACTCTGCTGCAGTTAGTCGCACTGTAATACTCCGTTTCGTAGCTTGCTCGCAACGCGTAACGCTAAATCAATGCGATTTCGTAATTTCTGCTGATGTCTCGTGGCATTCGGAAAAAGTAGTAGCGAAATAATAGTCAGAGACGTTATTGGAACCATTTTCAAAGAACTCGTTGAATCTAGAAATGTAATCGTTAGAAATATCGGTAACCCAGCCAATCTTGAATTCTTTGTGATCTCATCCAAGTTTCAACTCCCATAGAGACATCCCACCTTCAACAATTGACGCAAAAAATATTTCTCTTGCAATTTTTATAGAAGATTAACTCTTTGCACTCGAAGCTACATTTGAACTCAAAAATGAAACGTTTCTTCCTACCTAGAATATTTGCATTTCCTATGATTTATGAAATTTTATGGATATGAAATTGGTACAATACCTCATGCAATACCTGAATATGTTGTAATTGATTAGATACCGACATATTTCATAATGTAAACAATATATTGAACAATGGTACAGCAATTTTTAGTGGCGCCTCAGAGTCTCCGTTCGAGTGATAAGGGTTAATTTTGTCTGGATTATAATTTTCAAAAATTTCAATAACCCGATCAATCTCGAATTCCGCGTGCTCTCGCCACAGTATCGACCCCCATAGAGCCAGAACGAAGACAACAGAGGTCCCCCGATCATCGAAGCAGTGGCACAACCTGTATCGAACGAGACGCAGACGTCCGGAGGATTGATTCGTCATCCATCGGGGCCGCAGCTATCCTGTTTTTGCCCGCGATCCCTTGACTAGTCACCAGTCATCTTCCACGTCGTAGTTTTCGTGTTCTTGTGTCCGGAGTCGTCGCTCGGTTCGAGTCGTTTAATTAAATACAGTTTTTCATCGGTGGGCCGAATCCGCGGCTGCCCGCTGGGACGGGAGAGCCCGCGGCCGGCAAATAAATCAAAAGGGGAACTGAAACGGGGACGAAGACGACGACGAAGACGATCACGACGAGAGGAGGCTATGCCGCCGCACTGTGCCGGCCACGTCGTCGGCTTCCTGGAAGGCAAACACGAGTCGCCGATATAATTAGTGGCAGCGCGTGTCCGATCGTTTTCCTCTCGATCGACCGCTCCCGAGAATCTGCGTTCGAAGAAAATTCGCGGAACGATCATCCGACGATATGACCATGCCTTTCGCACCTCGAACACGTTCATTTCTCTTCAAACTGTATCCAGCATGGTGCAAATCATTTTTTTAAGCGGCTAATTAATTTTTTCAGAATTTTACCCGAACTGATCAGCGAAGAACGACGATACGACCATGCCTTTCGCACCTCGAACACGTTCATTTCTCTTCAAACTGTATCCAGCATGGTGCAAATCATTTTTTAAGCGGCTAATTAATTTTTTCGGAATCTCAACCGAACTGATTAGCGAAGAACGATGTCAATATCGAATGTGAAATATCAAAATTGCAGCTAATAAGTTGTAGAAATAGTTCGTGCAACATATGTACAAGTTTTCTATCGACAAGAACACAATGGCACAATGTTAATTTCATTTTATTTACGATTATGTCACTTCCACGCTGACTCCACTGAAATCCTCGTTGCAACTTCCTCGATGAATGTTCTGTCTGATAAAATGTCCACGCTGGAAATATATGCACGTATGTAGGAACAGTATGTATATTGTACGGCATATTAGAAAATTTCTGACATTTGGGGCAACGGTAGAGGGGAGGGACGTACGTCGTAGGAGTTTATAAAAGTTCGAAAGAGATTAAAAGTCCCTCGGTTGTCAGGGTCGCCTCAAAACAGGGAGCCGTCTCACGGGGTCGTTATAATGATTGATGTCTTTCATATCCAAAACCGTCTCCGACGAATGTTCTAATGCCTCGCTTCGCCAGACATCGCTTTACACGCTGCAGTGTCCCTTCCACCTAATGCCTGCGACGCAAAAAGGGGGAAACATTGAGTCGGTGGATCTCAATATGTATAACAGCTCCGACGTATTCCTCTTTGTCGAGGATTGATCTTCTGCTTAAACGATTTATTACAGAAACGTACGTTCATGCTCAAATATATATATATATAAACATTAAATATCATCCACGTACGATGTTGCCCACAGCCTTCGTAAAATCTTCTATAAAAATGAAAAAATTCAGCAGAGTTAACCATCCGCATAAAAATCCAAGCGGCTTTATCGATTGAGCATACTACACGATTGTACTCGTACACAATACAGTTTCGTGTGAAGTTCAATAAACCAGTTCAATGCGGTGTCCGTCGTTCGCAGCCCTAACGACGACAATAATCTAAAGGCCGATGAAAACAACGGACACGTTACTCCCGCCATCAGGTGGGTCCAAGTTAGTGTCGCTCGCGGAGTGACAACAGCATCGACGCGCCATTAAACGTGGCGTTTGATCATATTCCCCAGCGGTGTTCTCATAAATCGTGGTCGCAGGGTGTCCATAACCCGAGGAGAACATCCTCTGGCCTGCGTCCTCATCCCGGACGATTAAATAAGTCATATCGTCGCGGCTGCTAACGAAGCGGCGCGCCGCGGCATCCTCGGCCAGGTCGTTCGGCGTCGTCTGTCGCGGTTGTCGGCTGCCAGAGAAAGAGAGACCGGCCGGCTTCTTTTTATTCGCAAAAAGAACCCCAACTCCCCCGTCTTCCACCCTGCCGAAGCATCCCGCGAGCCTCTCCTGGCAGCGTGCTCCAGACGCGGTATTTATAAACAAGCACGAGAGAGATCCGCAGCACGCGGATGGGACTCCGTCACGATACCTTGCCCCCACCGCCATCGAACGCAGTGGCATAGGAGCGATTTTTACCGCGAAGAAATTGTAGCTTCGCTTCGCCAACCCGTGCGAGCCCACTTGCAACCGTGAAGCTAGTTACCATCAGCCTTTTTGCACGGCGAAGTCCCAATTACTCGCTTAAGACTATCTCGAGAAGCTGAACAGTGGATCTTCAGAAGTTCAGGAATTGATTTTATACTTTGCCAACCCATGCGAGTGCACTAGTAGTCCTCCAGCTAGTTGCCATCAGCTTTTTGCACGGCAAAGTCCCAATTGCTCGCTTAAGACTTCCTGATCGAGCCGAAGAGTTGATCTTCGTAATGAGAGGTGCTCGTTGAAGGAATTTAGGAATTGATTTTGCACTTGCAGTCGTCCAGCTGGGTACCATCAGCTTCTTACGCAGGAAAGTCCCAATTGCTCGGTGTAGATCACCTTTAAATCCTGAAGAAAGCATCTGTGCGGATGCTGCTGCTTCGGAGTAATGGCAGATGCACGTCGAAGGCATTTGGGAATCGACTTTTTCAAACTAGGGAATCATTAGTATTGGCTTTAGTTGCTAATTGGTCGGTGACGAAGCCGGGAACCTGTTCGCTGTTGCGTTCGTTTTACGTAGTTGCTGTAATTGCAAGTGTCTATGGTGTTGGGTATTTCGTTCCTTGCGAGCAGATGCGATGGAAATCATTTTTATGGGGCCATTGGGACTTTGGATTCTGCAGGGATGCGGGCGATGCTCGTTTGCTACATGGTGTTTTAATCCGGTTCTTGCCGGGTGGAGAGTGAACTGTAAAGGCGATCTTAAGAACCTGTTGGGATGCTGTTGACTTCGGATACTGGGGATCGTGTTGGGGATGTACGGTTTTAATGGAGCTGAAATTAGAAGCTCGATCATAGTAGATTTCAAGGTTGACATTCTGCTAACAGGTGTAGAGATCCCAATCTGGTAGACTTTGGATTCTATGTTTTTATAACAAAAATTAAGAGTTCGAAGAGAGTCTGTCTCGTGCAACCTCTATCCTCCAGCTCCAAAAGCTACCCTCCACCCCTACGAAGTCTCCGCGCACTCAACATCCCCTAACCAAGCCGAACTCTTTTACGATGGCCGGTCGAATCTCGCGCGCTCTCGTCGCCAGGAAATAATAACTATAGACTCGGAGATTAGTCCCCATAAAGCCGGCCCGATTTTCCCGGAATCACCGTTCTAACCGCAATTGAGCCGTCCGAGCGGTGGACAGATCCCCTCTAAACCTAATATCCGAACAGCCGGCGAACAATTACAGTGACGTAACAATGCTGTCTCGTTGGCCGCGGCGTTATCGCTTTCGGTCGTTAATACAGCTTTTAACGTCCGGGCGTGTTTCCATCCGAAACCGTGAGCAAAAGAGCAATGGAGAAAGCGAGAGAGTTAGAGGAAGAGACAGGCGAGTTAACCGCTTAAAAATTGATTCTATACCAGTGGCAGAGCGAAACGTCTGTCCCCGGTGACTGGAGGAAACGGCGCGGCGCGGCGCGTTCCTCTAAACTGTAGCCGCTTTGACAGACTGCCGGCTGGCGTGAAAACGCTCGCCAATTAACCCGCGGTGAATTATGCACCGCCCCTTGCCCACTAATTTAGTAGGTGACTTATGTCGTACTTGCCAGCCGACAAGCCCCGGACGAATTCGAGTACCTCGCTGAACGGTGAGCCTTCCCTCTGTCTCCTTTTTCTTCTTTTGCTTCCTCCTCCTCCTCCTCCTCGGCCGCGTCTCCTTCCGATCCCCTCGCGATCCTCTATTTTTTCCTCAGCCTTGCTCGCTCGCTCTCACTCCCAGCTTCGGCTGATTTCTTTCTCCTCTATCTCCGCTCTTCCTTCTCCCAGCCGGGCAACGAAGAGGACTGGATGTCGCGGAGGAACAGCCGGACATCCGGCAACTCGCGAACCTCTCCTTTGATGTCTTTGAGCGGACGAATTCGTGGGATCGTACGCCGAATGAAATATCGCTACTACGTCTCTCTCTCTTCTTCTCGCTCTCTTTCTCTGCCCGACTCGATCCTCCTTCTCTTCCTCTGACGATGCTCGTTGTCGACGCAACCCGAAATCCCGGATACGCGGCCGAGACGGTTACGAAGGATTAGTCGGGCCCGCAATCGGTTTATTGCCCGGCGAATCTCGCGCCTTTCGACGCTGCTCTTCGCCTCTTTAGCAGACCGCTTTCAGAGGAGCCTCGTCGCAATTTTGTTGCCGGCCTTTGAGCACTTTCGGACAGGCCACCTCGAGATTCACGGTTGCCCGTGTGTTCCCGTCTTTCCGCGCAACAGCTCCGACGATTAACGTCCGCTGAAATTATTTGCGGCGTGGTGATCGAGGGATGAGCCCGGGAATGTGTTCGCTGAGGCGAGGATTAAAAGCGGTTTTGTTTCCTTTTTTCTCAGGCTCGGAGCGTGTCTTTACACGTGATCCGTGTTCGTGGTTAGGTTCGATAAAGGTTCAATGCTAAGAAGTCAACGATGCGATTAAATTGAATCGAATTCGTTTCTGTATTTATGGATCAATACTCGTCGACCTCGAAAGAATCACTGTGATCTTTAATTGCGCAGTCCATGCAAAAAGTTGAATCTGGACCGAAGTTGGCGGAATTTTTTATCACCAGTGTCAGTGGCATGATCTTGATTAATTCTGTTAAGCTCGCAGTTAATTCCGCTGAATTCCGTGTTGTCGTTTATGTCGCGCTTTTTAATTGAACACGCTTTCCATCAGTGTCACGATTTATCCAACGAGAAGAACGTAGTTGTACGCGATTGTGTTTTTTGTTCCTGAACTTTTTCCAAGCGAACCAGTGAGGGGAACTTCGTTTAACCGGCCGGACTATTTAACGCGAAACGTTAAATAATAATTCTTCGTCGTCGCGCAATAAATTTAAAGATATCGGGCGACAGTAATTTTGCATTTTCTAATAAATCCGCGGTCCATGATTTTCCAAATGACGCTACGAAATCTTTCGCGAACGATCTCGATAGCAATCGTCTCGCACGATCCCCGCTCAAGCTCGATTACCTGGCCGGGAATCGCGACTCTAACCGGCGCGGGCATTTACAAACTTGCATAAACGGCGTACAGCTCGTATCCGTCGGAATGGCAGGACTTTTGTACCATCGCGGCAATAAATCTCCCCATAAATACTTAGCCGGATACAGAGCAGATTCGTGGAGCACGGTGTGGACAGGTAGCGTGGCGGACACAGTGTGCGAGGAGAGTGTCGCTCGTAAAATTCGGATTTGTCCGATGGTCGTTAAGAGAGAAATTCAAAACCGTCTTTCGTCCTCTCTTTTTCCCTCTCTGTCCTCTCTCTTCAATCCCTTTTTCTCTCTCTCTCTCTCTCTCTCTCTCTTTCTCTCTCTCACTCGTTCTCCTGCAGGCTGGTCCAGGCCGCGAGAGTAATCTACACGGTCGCGCGACGATCTATCACCCGTACAACGAAAGTTTGACGCAACGTCAAAACGCGAGCCCGTTAATTTTTCATGTCGTTTCACCCGGAACTCGCGCTGTAACCGCGTCCTCCCTCTGACCCCTCTCTTTTTCCTCTTCGTCCACGTTCTCGTCCTCTTCTCTCCGCTTTCGCGAGGCCTGGAACCCGCGCGAGCCCGCCCTCGTCCTCTTCTGGTCCTCGACGCTGGTCCAGCAAGTTGTTTCGACGTTGCCATTCATTATTCACCTCCTACACGGGTACGCTACCTTTCGACACACGGGACGCGGTTGCGCGAAGATACGCGCCCGGGAAAAGGACCGGGAACGTGTTTTACAAAGAGCGTCTAACGATTCACGAAACCTCGGCGTCCTCCGCTTGGACGCCTCCATCGAGACGCGGCGTCCCCTTGTTTCACTATTTTCACCGTACCCTGCTCTCTCAGCAATTTAATTCCAACTCGGACAAATTATTTATCTTCCACGCTCCTACACTTTTACCACGTTCTTTTTGCTGGATGCGGTGGCAGAATTCTCCCGGGTTTACGAACTACTCCTCCAGCGAAGCTTGTTGCTCGCTGCGATTGTCGTATCGCGTTTCGAAGATTATTGGTTGATTTATTTGCCTGAACATTATCGTATATTTACCGTGTCAAGTCCACTTCTAATCGTTCTTTCGGTTAAGTTAGTAATTAGTTAGTTTGTCTAGCTCTTCAAATAATTTCCTTTTAGTCTTTCAATAATTTGGTTCTCTCCAAAAATAATTCTTCATCTTGTACGCTTTAATTATAATTCCGTTGTCCTCCATTAAATCACACTAATTCCCAATCGTTTACAAAAACGAGGAGATTTAATACGAATTCAGGTTCGGTTTTCCTGAAACCAACAAGGAACAGAAATTAGCATAAAGATCCGTAATCAGAAATCATAAATTCAGCAAGATATCGGTTGAAAAAAATTCCACGCTACATTCGTGACTCTCGGCCGTCATCGGCAGGTTAATTAGCGAGTCGGCCGATGTTTTAATTATCATTCTAATTCCATTTCTACCTGAAATGGTCAACGATAAGAGTACACGAAACAGATCTCCAGCGCGGTAGTTTCAAGCGCGTTCGATGCGTCACAAGATAAAGAGGCCGCAGGGAAATTCTTTCCGAACGAGAACGAGATCGCTTTTCCCTTTTTTCGTTTTTGATCTCCAGGTCTCTCTCCCGATGCTCGGGTAACAGCAGCTGAATCGGTAAAGAACACCGGGGACGTCCGTGACGATCATAATATATTGTCGACGTCTGGCTTTCCGATTTGTGGCCTCGGTATCGAATGTTTGATGCGGCCGCTCCTCTTCGACGTAGGTCCCGGATACTGCGGACTATCTATTGTTCCTGAATAAACCATCGTATGGCCGAATACCAACGGCAGGCAGTAACTCTTCGACTTCCTGCGCGATTACTTGAAAAAGTCGCGTGTACGGTCCCTTCCGTTCCGCTTCCCCGGACTGTTCGTGAGCGCTCGAGCCCTCTCGGAACTCGCTCCGCGACGAACTTACCCGTTTATTGCGCTGTTAAACGCAACTATGATCTTCTGACACAGGGATGTTCGCCGCACGATCGATCCCCGTCAAGTTCGATCTCTCGAGCGTCGGCAACGAAGTCAAGAGTTCGCTTCAGCTTCGGCTCTCTTTACCAGTAGATGTATTAAATGCTCCATAACTTATAAAAGTCGTAACGTCAGCTAATAATTTTGTTTGATATTATAAAAGAACATTTTCAAGCTTCGTTTTGACATTACGGTAAAATTATACAATAAAATTATCAACCCCTCGCCGTACTATAACGATTCAGACTCGTCACGAAGATTTTAACAAAGTCTAATGAAATGAAATTTGATTCGTTTGTAAGTAATATTTAAGCATTCAAATAAACATAGCCATACAAAAAATATAATTTCTCTTTTCCCTTCTACGACATTTTCGTCGAGAGGTTAAAGAGCCTATGAATACCGATAGATAAAGTGTTACCAAAGCGAAGAAGCCCAAAAGTATAATTTTTCTATTCCCTTCTGCGGCATTTTTGTTAAGGGGTTAAAAAGAGCCTATGTATACCGATAGATAAACTGTTACCAAAGCGAAGAAGCCCAAAAGTATAATTTTTCTTTTCCCTTCTACGACATTTTTGTTAAGGGGTTAAAGAGCCTATGAATACCGATAGATGAAGTGTTACCAAAGCGAAGAAGCCCAAAAATATAATTTTTCTTTTCCCTTCTACGACATTTTTGTTAAGGGGTTAAAGAGCCTATGTATACCGATAGATAAAGTGTTACCAAAGCGAAGAATCTCAAAAATATAATTTTTCTATTCCCTTCTACGACATTTTTGTTAAAGGGTTAAAGAGCCTATGAATACCGATAGATAAAGTGTTACCAAAGCGAAGAAGCCAAAAAATATAATTTTTCTTTTCTCTTCTACGACATTTTTGTTAAGGGGATAAAGAGCCTATGAATACCGATAGATGAAGTGTTACCAAAGCGAAGAAGCCCAAGAATATAATTTTTCTTTTCCCTTCTACGATATTTTTGTTAAGGGGTTAAAGAGCCTATGAATACCGGTAGATAAAGTGTTACCAAAGCGAAGAAGCCAAAAAATATAATTTTTCTTTTCTGTTCTACGACATTTTTGTTAAGGGGTTAAAGAGCCTATGAAAACGGATAGATAACGTGTTACCAAAGTGAAGAAGCCCTCCTGGCCAGCAAGACGCAGAGTTTCCTGGCACGGCTGCATCACCTGTCGCAATAACTCGGCGAGAGGTGGGAGTCAGGCAGTGCGTAATACTGTTTCCCGAGCTGTAAGTGGTGGCTGGCATCGAATCCGCAGCAGAAGCCACCAGCCAGCTGTGTGTTGTTCCACCCCCAAGTGTTCCCGATAGGCGAAGCACGTCGCGAGCCACCCCGTTCCTCGATTAAGCTATCCAATAAAAAAAGTTGAAAAGTCTCGGAAGCCTAATAAAAATCTTTTCCCGTTGCCGTGAGCCCGTTAATTACCATAAGTTAATTACAACGACGTGAAAGCTTCGTCAGCCACCCCCGCCACGGTTCCCGGTATACACACGGCGTTATTCCACCCTCTCTCCGCGAGCGTTCACGCTCCAACACAATTCAGTTGGTCGACTATGTGCACACTGGCGGAGCGTTACCATCCAACACCATCGTCGGCCAGCATCGCCGCCGACCCACCCCCATCCTCGTTCTTCATATTTACGAGGCGAACTTTGCTTCAAGCCTGCCGATGTTTTAACTTTATCGCGACCGAAGTATGATTTTACGAGAAGCCCGCGGGCTAAATATGCCCGCGTCGTAAAATTAACGGCGTTTCCATAAAGGAATCCGGTGTGCTTGCGTTAAAACTCGATAAAAGCCAATAAAGCATCGCCACGGAGCCTCGGTTTAGTATAGTTTATCGCCGTTCCTCGGCCACGGTGACCACCGGGGTCCACGCCGGCTGACCGTTCGCCAACCTGCGCCCATTTGCAGTGTCCTTCTCCGGATAAGACTTACGAGGATTCCGCGGAACACGGGTTCGAGGACCTCGCGACCCACGGCACCGATCCAACCTCGAAACTACACTGTTATTCGACAGCCGGCTGTTAATTTTTATCGTCCGGACCGGCCACGGGTCCTTGAACGCTCCGCGGGTGCCTAGCATCATCGTCCTGACGCCATCAGGACACTCCGATCCTCGACATTCAGCCGAAGTCACTTTGCTAGGAAGCAATCGACTCGTTCACCAAATTACTTATCGCCTTAAAATTGAGAATGGAAAGGAACGTAAGATAAACTTTAAAAAGACAGCCGATCTTTGTGCAAAATGAAAATTGTCTGTACACAAGGAAACAGAAAAAAATGATAAAAAGAAGACGACCCCTTTAGCGAAACGCCTGTAAACATGCAGGATAATTGCTGTATAAATTCCACCGCGAAGGGGGCGTTACAAATGTTATATTCTCGTTTACGAATGATGTTCGTTCGCAAAGAGGTGTTCGTTCAGTGAACGGGACAGTTTCGTTGAAATCTCCGGTGACTAATCGCGGATCGCTGGTTCCCAGAACTGACGTAGAGCACGACTCCCATAGCGCGAGTTACGGTTTCTCCCCATTAATCGTTATTCCATCGATTCGCGGCACGGTGTAAGGGTGTTTCCCACAGTATCCGCGTGTACTCGCAAGATAAGTGGTCGATTATCGTCCGTCCCTCCCTTGCTCTCCTCGTCGACTGCCACTAAAAACTGCGTCCCCGTTGGGCGGCAGATAGTGTTGTCTCAGTTAGTACCCAGCGACACGATCATTTTACAACTGGGCTACTATATTGGTAATGGGTTGGTTTATCTGTTGGCGGGTAGGTATTGGCCGCTCGTGTGGGATACGCTGCAGTCCTCCCGTATATACACCTGCATTTTTGCACATCGGTATCTTTATGGCGGCATAAAACGGGTTTACCGGGCAATTTAAATGCCATTCGCCGCATTAACGCCGCGTCGTAATACATTTTTGTAATTCTAAAATTAGACGACACCCCACCTCCGCCACCGATAATGCGCAACGACAAATTAATTATTAATTCCGTGTACGCGACCGGCCAGCCGATTGCCTCTCACCTGCTGCAGCTTCTCGGTTCCAGGATTCGATTGTAATGCAGTTTTCGGAACGGGAACGTTGTAAGAAAACGTCCATCGACGAAGCAATAGCTGCGTCGTTTAGAACACGCTATAGTGCTGAAAGTGGGATGGATCGTTACCGTGACTGTATACCTGAGATTAAGAGATAGACTTTTTCCATAATCTAGTTATGCAACGCGTGCATGCCATTAGCGCGACTTACGACGTACAAATGTACTTTTCTAATGGACTAAAAGCATCCCCTAATCTGTATCAGGGTCAAGCATAGCTGAGACCTTGATTGGAGATCGTTTACGGTTGACGTCATCGTGCCGATCCTCCAAGGTTGTTTTCAAGGAAAAAAGCTCCATCCATCGATTTGGGTTATAATAAGCTCGTGTAAATATTCATTTACTAAAATCAATTTTGAAATTTATAGATGTTGGGGCGACCCTTTGTTAGAGGATCTTTGCTTGTCAAAGATGAGACGACACAGTTTCAATATCGAAAACATGTTCATCGGTTTTGCTTGCTGCATTTATGGGGATACATTTGTACGCAGGAACGCTGCGAAGATTAATGGAACCGCAGCGAAGTGAACCAATAAAAAAGGAACACCGAGAGATCTCTGACCCACAAACATTACTATGAACAGCCGTTTTAGAAAGTCCAGGTTCCAAGAAGGAGCTTGTATGTACCTACACGTCCGACGGAGGAGACAAAAAGTAGAATTGTACCGTGTAGAAAGGGTATTCAGCGTCCGTAAATAGACGATTCAATTGTGAGCCAGGATAGCAACTTTCGTGCGCCATTGAATCGACATGATCCCACAACGGGATCGCTAATACCATTATTCACTTCTCCACTACAGCTACTGACCACTCGACGCCATTCTCAAGTTGCAGTAAATATAAGCTTGCTATCGGTTCGAACGATCTGGCAGCAACGTTGACTATTTTCACTCTGCTGCAACTTCTACGGCTCATGGAACGTTCACGTTATTCAATATGTCATTGTACTTAAACTTTTACATTCAACATTTCGGTGAACATAAATTTGCTGAAGTATATGCAGCGCATTGATCAGGATCCATTTGGTTTCTTTGAAAAACGAATTTTCAGAAGATCGTGTACTATTATCAAGATCTCCTAGACGTTGAGGTAGGACAAGCTCGAAAAATTGTGGAACAGCGTTCTAAGCGGTCAGAATTGCGGTCGCCGATGTGATCGCTCGATTGGAACAGCAAAATTGAAATATCAGGGTCCGACTTCCCGCGGACAGAGTAGTCCCGTTTTTGGAGCATCGATACGGCGAGGGCACGGAAGGCAGACACGGTTGCAGGAACGGGGACGAGGGGGGGTATAGAACGAAGACAGTGGAGGGCACACACCGGTGTCCGCATAACTCTGCGGAATCTATCGAGAGAGGGTCGAGGACCCCCCTGCTCCCCCGGCTGGACCCCCACAACCCTTTGAAGGTTTATGCCGATTCAGGAACGAGTTGATTCATGAAGACGGGATGGACCTCCTTGGGATCCGCGGCTCGGTGCCCCCAAGGCCGTGGCGGGTGGTCCCGCGGCTTGATTTCTTGTTTCCTCCACCAGGGCCGATCCTGGCCTGTGTGTCGTTTCGCCTCCGTTCCTCTTCTACCTTGGTCCCCGAGTGGGACCGATCGAGGGACAGACCGACTCTGCGAGCTCGTGGGACAGTGACAGAAGGGGTCCCGGGGACCTTGCGGGAACCGGGCAGCAAAGAAGGGAACGCTCACCCGGCGTTCCCCCCGCTGTCTCCCGTATACCTATAGCGATTGTCGATTTAAATGTTTACTAATAACCAAGCTTGTCCCGCAACCACCCAGAAGTCGGTCGCTTTGCATTTTTATAAGTACATCTTGCGGCCGGTTCCGAGAACGAGGACGTTTCATATTCATCCGTTGCTGCTCCCGTCGTCGCCGCCGACTCGACTCGCCAGTTTCTGTCCCCCCTCGCCAGCCTCCTACTGGACCGTATTGTCTCTTCTACGATCGGATGCATGCGCCGCGATTAGGCCGACAACGGCATAATGACTCGCGGACAGCCACCGGACCCGTGCACGAGGCCCGCTCGTTAATCGAGCAACCGGGAATCTGCCCGATCCTGCGCTTTTCGGGGAAACCGCTGCTGCTTCGCTTGCTGCGAGAGTGACCGATGTCGAGCATGGTCTTTCGTGGATTTGAACCTTCAGGGAAAACGCTGCTTTTTATAGATACTGGCACAGAATGACAGTAGAGAATAGTCGGCCACGGATAAAATCAAATAAAATCAAAGTCGAGTCCAAGTTGAGACCATTTTAATCCAAATTCTAATTCGTTGGTAATGTATATTAAACCCGGTAAGATCGGTAACATTGATCTCAAAATGGCGAGGCCGAAAATACGTAAACGAACATTAACTCCGACGCAAACCTAAAACTTACGTCTCCACATAGACAGCACGCAGGGCCGCTATAGAAACTCCACACTGCGCCAAATCGGAAGACAACTGCACCGACAAGTCCCAAATCCTAGATCCCCAAATGTTCGCATTCCCCCGAGCTCCGCCTCCCAAGTATCAATTAAAATCGACAGACACATAACGCGCCACATCAAACGGCTGTCAGCAATCCCATCCACGTCGCCCTTACCTGTTCACCGTGCTCGAACAATGGAACAAAGCAGCTCCGCACACCATCTTCAAGATCGTCCTCCTTTTTCTCACCGGATCGAGGGGTGATCGATCAAATCCGCTCGCTGCGATAGAGAAGGGACACGCGTAAAATAACAAAACCTTCAACGTTCATAATTTTTTTTTTATAATGATTCGTTTATTGCGAAAGGACACAGTCTGCAAGCCATCTGCCAATGTGGCATATCGGCGAGCTCGCGTGAAATTTTGGACACGAATGACTAAAAGGTGATGGCGATCGTTCACTCTCGACATGACATGATATGTTGACGGTCGTTGCGCGCCCTGCGAGCGTCGCCGGGGCCCTCGGCCCTTCTTCTTTATTACATAGTACGTCTCTGTGTATGCGTGTGTTGCGTGTGTTGTGTAAAGTTCTATAAGCGGGCCCGAGGGCCCGCGACAGCGGGGGGGCAACGGGAATTCCGGGTTCTGGCGGGTTACGGGCGGAGACGAGCGCGTTCGCGACGGGGCCCGATGGAAAAGACGAAACGGGGGCGCAGAGAAACGAAAGGAGGGGACCCTTTGAACACCAACCAGACCGCGGATAATATCACGAGAAACCGGTCGTGCAATAAATAAATAATACTTACGAACGTAGGAGCCACCCCCGTCGATCGACGCGCCCCGCCCGTAACCCGTCTCAGCGATCAACGATCCATACCTCGTCATGATCGACCGAGTCGACGTGAATCGATAATATTATATAAACATTGCAATAACAATAATAATAATAATCATATAATAATAATAATAATAATCATCGTCGTCGTTAGTATGAATTATGATCTCAAATATTATAATAATAATATCGTACCTACTCTACATACAATACATACACTGGCCGGACGCTCTCTAGTGGGCCCTCTCTACTATTTACAAACGCATAAATAATTATTATTATTATCGTGTGTATTTATATATATAGTACTTTATGTATAGTATTACTGTCGAGTCGACGCCTAGGATAGCTTTCCATTTTTTTTTCCTCTTAAACCGCGATAGCTGCTGCTGCTACGGAGATAAACGGGAGAGGAAGAGCTTGGGAGCAAGGGTGGGGGGGCTACGAATTTTAATTCTTTCGAGGAAAGGGGGTAGGGAAATTGGGAGGGACGAGGGTTCATCCGAAGAGACTAGGAATAGGGGATGATCGTGGAGAGAAGGGATCAGTACATCTTGTTCTGTCGTTCTCCGGTCGGTTACTGTACACTAATTACAAGATCGTAGTCTCTTATTATTGTCATCCACACCACACAGCGCCGCGCCTGACGATTGTCCATCGGCGCGGGGCGGTTCGAGTCGGGTCCTCTCGAACAAACTTAAGCCGAGCTTTCGGGGCCCGATCACACTCGGCCGGGGGACTTGAGCTCCTGCGTCGGAGGCAGGCTTCCGCTCGGAAGGGGGGCCTGGTCGGACCCACCGGAGGACGCCGTCGACGAAGAGGATAGAGGCGAGAGTCCTCCGCCGCCCCCATCGATGGTGAACGGTTTCACGGTTCCGGTTCCGGCGCAAGTTAGTACGCTGGGCGCGGTGGAGGGTGGCATGACACCGCTCAGGCCGCCCAGGGTCCTCGAGTAGGTCTCCAGCAAGGACATGTCCCCGGAGCCCAGATGGGAGGCTCCGTACAGGTTGCGGTAGAAGTCCGGATGAGGCCGCACGAACTGCGTTCCTGAGTGCATCGCCGGGTGCAGAGGATGATGCGGCGGTAGACGACTCGCCAAAGGACTCACCAGTTTTCCTCCGCCTCCTCCGCCGCCTCCTCCACCTGCTACACCACCACCTCCGCTGCCGCTGCTGTAAGGCGACGACAAACCCGTCATCGTCGTCGGCGTCGATCTCTGTTGCTCGCCGTCCTTGCTCGCCATGTCCGCCAACGACCAGATTCGGGGCTTCGTGGTGACGCCGCTTCCGGTTGACGGCGCGCTCGTGCTAGGCGGAAGATGATGACTACTAGGGGACGTGCTCTCCGGCGACGGGTGACGCAACAGTCTCCCGTGAGAGGAGGAAAGATACGCCGGGTGCTGAAGCTGCAACGGATGCCTCGGCTCCCTCTGGTCGTACAGACACTCCGGACTATCCGGACCACTGTCCGCTCGCGACTCGCTCCATTCGCTCTCGGTTCTTCCCTGCACACCTCCGGAACCGCCGCTCGTACCCAGCAGCTCCATCCGGTGCGCTGGTCGCTCGCCGTCCTCGCTCGAACCGGTACCCGAGTCTTTGGAGTCTGGAACAGAGAAAGCTTGCTTTTAGGGGGCGAAGGGGTTTCTCGCGTAATGGGTTTTTATCGGAGAACGTGCAAACCAGTGTGTTCTACTACAGGTTCCTATTTCACGTGTGAAACTATTTCACTGTACATACTCGTAACGAGTTGTTTTCTAGAAACGCTCTCGAAGACTCACCTAGTCGATCCTTCTCGTCCACGCTTTTTCTTCCACTGTCGTCGTCTTCGTTGTTGTTGTCCTCGTCCTCGACCCTATTCCTGGGCTCCCACGTCATCTTGTTCTCCTTCTTCAGACGTCTCCTGGCGTTCGCGAACCACGTCGATACTTGTGTCAGAGTCATCTTCGTGATGATGGCCAACATGATCTTCTCGCCCTTGGTCGGGTACGGGTTCTTCTTGTGATCGTTCAGCCAAGCCTTCAGTGTACTCGTGGTCTCTCGTGTCGCGTTTTTCCGTCTCGCGCCGTTGAGGTCCATGCCATAGCTGGAACAAGCAAACAAAGACATTCTTTGAGCAACACAATTTCCATCGGAAAATCAAAATTTGCTGCATAAATTAAAAAAAAAACGCTACCCAATAAGAGAAAAGTGTTGAAATTAATCCATAAAGAAGCAGCGAGTCTTCGACCGTCCGTGGCGCGTGCAAATTCATAAAATCGAAGAATACGCTAATATTAGCCAAAGCGAACACCGTTCCATTCCCGTCGCCGTAAAGAATCTTTACAACATCGAAATAACTATTTCCGTGGAACATTTGCATAAAGAAGTGTTATCCGACGCGGCGCTGGAAGCGTTAAATTTCCCGATGTCAGGTGGCCGGGCATTCAGCCCTATCTTCTTAGTCGTATAAATAAAGGAGTGGAGCATTGGTCGGGAGACAGTCCAGCCCCAAATTGAAAGCATTAACCTCCGGGGTGGTACGAATAGACGTCCTCAATATCGCGAAGCGAATCGAGGCGGCGAACTGAACAAAGTCTTTAATGGAAACGCTTCGGTCGAAGTAAGAGGAGGCAGAGAGAAGACAGAGAGAAAGTAGGAGGCAGAAGGGAGAGGAGAGAAAGAGGTGGAGGAGTTAGAGTCCATCCTTTTATTAAGTCCTTCGACGTTGGCCGTTCTCGTCGTCGTAGGATGCACGTGACCCGGATATAAGGCGGTCGGGGACGTACACAAGTCGCGATACGTTATACGAGCAAACTGGACGAGAGAGACACATACACCTGGGTGGGGAGGAGACGCAGGGAACAAGGGGGGATAGGACGAAGAAAACGAGGAAGATGGCAAAGTCTCCTTGGTGGAAGCTCGTGTCGAGAAACTTATCCAATCGTGAGGCTCGTTACGCCTTCCCCCGCCCGGGCCCGGTATAAAAGTCCGAGTCCTGCTCGGTTAGAGGAACGATATAAGCGGGTAGCTACTACTTTCATCCCGAGAGCAGATCTCTATCTAACGGTTTAAGCTCCTTCCTTCCATCCTGACCGGAGGAGGAGCACAGTGGAAACGAGTCGAGAAAGGCAAGAGCGAAAAGGAAAGAGAGAGACGTACCCCCCTTTCTCCACCTCTCTCCAAAGAGCCCCCCTACCAGGCTCACGAAGTCGGACCAGAGCGACCGACCCCCCGGGATCCCATTACTAAAAGACTAACCCTTATCAAAGATTAAACTTCGGTATAACTGCTGAATCGACGGGATCGAAATTAAATTTTCCACCGGCGGTCGACTCCCGAGGACTCCCGAGATGCTTACTCCCCCGGCCACTCGTTTTTTCCCTTGTCCCACCTCCACTCGACTCCGTTCTCATCGTTGCGGTCCCCTTTTCACATTTCTACCACCCCCGATTCCACCGCCCCGTGAACCTTCTACCTCGCTCAACCCTTTCTTCTCGCAGACCTCTCGCGAGGGACAACCGCGTCCAAAATCAACTTGGTTCGAGATCAATAAAATTTCAGGATTACATTCCCGAATGTTCAGACTGCGTTTTGGTATAAGGACAAGTTCAAGCATAACGCATGTAATCTTCAGACAAGGAATTAGACGAAAGTCCTCTCCGAAACCGTACAAACGCTAAATAATTTCTCCCGAATCGAATCTACCGCATCCGGCCCCGGAGTAATCGAATAGACAGGTCGAATGAAATAATGTCGGCAAGCTCTTCCAAATTTCCCGACGACTACGATTAACCAACCAGCACCTGTCCGCGAAAGATCATTCGGATCCATTTTCCTCGGTAACGACCGAGGAGGTCGATTACCAATCGCTATGGAAACAAGGGGCCGATGGGATCAGATCTGCTCGTGTGTCGCGCTCGAGCTGCGAAATCTGCTGGCTCGCAGCTCCCGTACATAAGTGCATATATACGTATATGTATATATAATACTCTGCATACATAGAATGGTCGACAGGTCTATATTCCGTCGGCTTGACCGGGGCGTATTTAAAGCTGTCGAGAACGCCGGTGGCGCGGCGAAACGGTGGAGGCTGAGCGAGCGATAGATCGGTTGGAGAAACGAAAAACTCTATCCCGGAAGGCGCGGGGGGTGGAAGAGAGAAAGCCGGTTTGCTGATGGGTAGCAGAGAGGGTGCGAGGGAGGGTACAGGTGGACGCGGAAGAGGCGGAGAGATAGAGTCTCTCTCGACAGGAGGGCCGAGGGTCGCGGGGGAGGAGAGACGGAATCGGTAGAAAGCAGCAGTTCCCGCTCTCGGGGGCGGCTGGCTGTTATCATGAGAAACAAGCTTCCACTCTGATTTTTTAATCCGATCCGCGCCCCCTGCCACCGGCTGAATTTTAAAATAACTGCAGAACGCCATTTGCTCCTCGCAAACAGACCGGGGGGTTAAGCCATCCTCTCCCTCCCAACCCTCTCTCTTTCTCTCTCTCTCTTCTATATCGTTCTCTTCTGCCGCCTCTCTGGACTTTCTTTCTCGCTTTCTCTCCCTCTCCCCGTTTCACCCGGGCTCTTTCGCTCTCTTTGCGAGAGAACGCGCACCACGGGGACTCAGGTTTCGACCCTCCGCGTGCCGGATAGGCGCCGATTCCACGGGGAAAGAGAGAAACACACCTGGGGGCGGGGGTGGAGCCGAAGAAGCGCGTGTGAGCGCTTTTCCATCTCTCTCTGTCTCTGTTTCCCCGGCGTTGATGCCAAATTGAAATGTTTAGCGCCTCGTTTCAGCTGCTGCGAGTCCCGCGACCACCCCCCGCGGAAACAAAGACAGATGGAGGCACCCGCAACCGAACAACCGGCACCGAAAGATACCGCGAGGGTGGAAACGAGATGGAGATAGCTGGAGAGCTAGCCCGCCTAGGCCTGCCCCCGGGAAGGGTAGATAAGTGACAGTTTTATTAATTTCCCATCTCCGCGGGCCACCCCCTCGATCCCGGAACGTCAGTCCCGTGCGTCCACACACACACACAGAGATACACAGACGCACACACACGAACATGCTACCCGGAACGAAAGAGGGTGGAAATAAAGCTCAATAATGGCGGCTACCCGTCACGCAGCCTCGACAAAGGTGCGCTTCCGAGGCGACTCCGAGGGGATTTCGAGCAACGATATCTCGTCGTTCAGGATGTTGCGAGACCGGGACCGGGGGTGATGGGATTTTTCTGCAACTGCTGCGTGTGCGCTCCACGCGAGTGACCCTTTTAGGAGCAGCGGATACTTTAGGACTTGGACAGTTAGCGTCTCGAGGATAATTCGAATGGCTACGTCGATGGTGGTTGGTGACCTTTGTCCTTGTTAAAGATACTGTTTCCTTCCCCAAACATGAAGATAGCAGACACAACCTCAGGATATAAAGTTTTAGTTCCAGGTAGATTCAATTCTTCGTACATGAAAGGGTCTAAAATGTCTAACAAATGAACTTGCGTTTTTTTCTTATCCAGCCCGACGAGCTGCTGGGTGTATCGTCTAATTTCTTCTGTGAAGGATACAGCACGAATGCATTTCAGTGGGGTGGAACCACCGATCAGGGTCTACAGTATCGCCGTTCCGGCTGTCATCCGAATCGCGAACAGTGTTTAAGCGTTCCCACCCCCGAATACAGAGATCGCTCGAAGATCGAAACAAGCAAAAGCCATCGACCATCAAAGTCCACCGAATCGGCCATTTCCATCGCGGCTCAGCCCCTCGCGTTTACGTAAAACGCGTCTGTCAAGGCGTAGCCTTTAAGGGGGATAAAACCGGGGGGTTGAGTGACCATGGCCAGTTCGAAACGAGGCAGGTGTGCGGCTCGCGCGACTCCGCCCCTCGTTACCACTCGTAACTAGGGGTGATATCCGACTCCTTTCGTCCCTCTGCCGCTGCCAGTCTCGCTCCCTGTCTGGCCTGTGAGAACTGTCGTTCTCTTTTCCACGAGACTCAGCCGGCGACGCGCACCTTTCCAGGTAGGGTGACCGTGTGGCTCGGGGGGGTTCTCGCGCGCGCTTTTATCAACGCGAAGGTGCAGCCATTTCGGTGACGGCGCCATCTTTTTCCCAACGCGTGTGCACGCACATGGCATCGCCGAAAGCCGTTCAGCCGAGTTGCTGCCCTCGTGGTCGCGTTTCGGTTTAATCAACCGCGAAGCCACGCCAGCCGTCCGCGGCCCCTTTCATCTGTCCATCCGTCTATCCGTCCTCCTCTTTCACCTCGACCAAAAGAGGCGCGGGAGTCCTCCGTTCCCAGGTACATTCGATCCACAGGTACCCTCTCAGACCCGAACCGTGGCGTCCGATTGTTTCAGCAGCGAACGCATTTCAGGCTCGACCGAGCCGAACGCCGTGCCCCGTGCTCGCTCGTTTGGATAATGAGCTACATCGGGACCCCGATAGGGTACCCCAAGAACGGCCGACATCTTTTTCTTCGGGTGCTCGCTCCAGACTGTCCGATGACGTTAGACTTTGCGGTCGGGGCCATTTTGACTAGCAATCTCAGGAATTTCGTCGAAAGATGTTTCTTCTAATTTCGGATAAGATCCGAGTCGTTATTAGATTTATAAAATATTTTTAAAGCCAAAAATCGGCGAAGGAGATGAATCTGGGGATGTTATTGATCCAGAGTCGTGCTATAGCGAAGTGATTTTGTTCCCGGAGGACTCGTTCGGCCGTCAAACTTGAAGCGGTCCCTGCAGGACGAATATCCAGGGCTAATGAGTCGGGCCAGGATGTGCCACGTCGCGGCGATGATGTACGGCCATTTAATGACCTGGTTTTCGTCGGTGGGGGTGGGTTTTTGCGACGGTTGCGCGGCAAGGGTTGCGTCGGCGACGTCGGCCGAGTGAAAAGTCAGCGACACGCGTTTTTCGTTAGCAACGACACGGTGTGGCGTTCGACATGCAGATGACAGCGGTTCGCCTTCTCTCTCTCGCGATTTTCCCATTAGCCTTAATGGAGGCAGATTAGTCCTGTCGAGCGAGCGCAAAGATTTAATGACTCGGCCGCACCCTCTCTCTCTTTCTCTCCTGCGCATTCTTTCTCTTTGTCGTTTCCTCTTTCGACACTCTACCCTGGTAGAAGGCTGCTAGGCGAACGCTTTTACGGATAACGCGTGGAGACGGAAAAGGTCACGCCGCGCTTACACAGATACCGTCCCGGAAAAATCGCTCATGGGAATTGTGATTTATCGGCCGACCGTTTAATGAACCTTTAGGCGCGCGGACACCTTCTAATGTATCCTGTCTCCCGGTTAGATACGGGACGCCGGCTTTTGATCTTCGGCGAATATCGTCGACTCGCCATTTTAATAGATTGCGAACATTTATAGGAAATAAAAATATTCTGCTCAGGTAGAAATATAATTTTGTAGAATTTCTTCTGAGAATGTTCAGCTCTCTTTCTAAACAAGTACCTTACTTGGATGTAAATACAGTGTACAATTAGTAATGATTTTTCCGCAGCAGAATCTCAATGAATGCCCGAGTAACAGTCTCTGTACCAAGAAGCACTTGCGTCATGAAACGTTACGTAGTCCTGATGCTGTCAGCACGTCGACAGTCGTCCTCGAAAGATTAATTACGAAGTTAACATTTTCGAATAATTCTCGTCAACTCGTTCACGCTACAAAACCGTCCACCGAAACCAGGACACAATTTGACAAACGCAGAAAATCGTTTAGAAAGTTGTGCCAAAGATTGCAGAAGCCTCTCAAGACAGGAGTTCGCGCCACCCTCATCTAGTTCTTGTAGTCTCGTGTTGGTTTTTCCAGCTCCAGGAGACAGCAGGGTACCTCGTCGGCAGGCCATAGATCCAGCGTCAGTTCCTTTATCGTTCGGTAAAGGTTGCCGGTCTCGTTGTAACGGTAGAACAGGGACAAGTGTAACTCCGGAACGGTACACGGCTCGCTCTATCACCGAGGTTTTGTAAATTTTCAGCGAGTTAGCCATAACAGCGAGCCGTCGTAATCTCGGCTAACGATAATTCAGCGGTGGCTGACTTTAATCGCGGCCCATTGGGGCCGTGGCTCTGCTGCAGCCTCGGGATGAATTTAAACGATCGTATGACAAAGTAGCGGACCGTGTATCATTTTATATAAACTCTGTTACGTTCGCCGCGCGACTGGAACCAGCCCGAGGAGAGGGATGGCGAGAAGCTGTTTGTATAATCTCTCTCCGAGAGACGAGAATCTCTCTCTTCGTATGGGTGAACGCGCGATCGCGTCACCGTCGGTGTTTCTCCTCCAGCGATGTCCGGACACGGCCAAACAACCGTGCACGGATACACGTACACGAACGCGCAGGCAAGTTTACGATCGATCTGCCGCGTTGCAACCAACTGGCAATAAAGTTGGATGTGGAACAACCGACTGTCACCACGGACACAAAACTTCCTCGCGTCTCTCGCCGCCTGAGGGGTTGAGGCCCTTCTCGTGCGCTGTTCCCTGACAATTCAACGAAGATTGCTCTTCATCCTACACCTTGCAGAAGAGGATAATTAATTACTCCGTGTCCCTCATAGGCTGGGAGACTTGTTCCGAATTGCCGAGATCACAAAAATTTAGATCCGAGCGGTCGAGATAATATTTTCCTTCGACAAGTCTATTGCCACGTTTCCATGCGAAAGCGTACAGAAACTGAGTTAAGAATTATTTGCAATTGCATTAATGCAACTACAAGATGTACGCGATACGTCAACGATATTGTTTGCCATGGACTGGTTAAGGGGAAATAAATTAGTGTTGCTAATAATGATTGCGAAGGGCTAGCCACGAGGGAGTGCGTTTTCGATACTTTTGATCATCGGTAATGCGTTCGGAGCGGCCGCAGTCGGTTTGCACAGTGGGAGCCAAAAGACCATCATCCGATCGAACCCCTAAGTGTCCCTGTGCAACCATAAACGAACATCAACGCCGACAGACAGACAATCCAGACGGATAAATGGATCAGTTGCCCCATGATTCAATATAATTCCATCCCGGCCCGAAGACAGCAAATATTTGGCGAGTCGTTCAGAAGGGGTTGGCAGCGTACTCGAAGCGTAAATCAAATAAGCGATCTTATCGTCGGGGCGTACAGTGCCCGATGGCAATGCTAAATGCTTCGCGATAGGATCTCCGCGTGACATTCGAAATGTTGCTGCATTGTAAGCAGGCTCGATACTTTTACTGCGAATGTTGCTACACTTCGCGTGCCACAATTTGCTATTATTTTCGAACGATCGTGAACAATATTTACATCTTATGTATGTTTCTTGAAATGTGTTATTTGGACGGTAGATAGGAAAAATGAGAATTAGCGAGCCCGTGGACGTTATCGGCTGTGACAAGGGGACAAGGCGCGTGAGAAAAAAGTGATTTAATCTTACCGGATCGCCGGTGAAATAGATACAGCGAGCGGTGAAAATCAATTCGAGTAAGAGGCAATTTCTGTCGCGGGCAAACACTGGACCCCTCGCAATAACTCGTCCCGCGTTAATTTGGTATCGAGCGCAGCCATCGAGAACCACGGCCCCCTCCCTCCCCCGCTTTTGGTCTAATGATGGAAACCGATGTGTGGTTTGTGTGCTCTATATATCGGTTGCAACGAGTTGCTGGCACAGCTCGAGCCACCGAAAGACAAATCTATCGCTCGATTCTTTCTCGTCCATTGTTACGTCGATGACTTCGTAGAAATCAGAAAATAATACGGTTCCGAGCAACTGGTGATTGACACCGGCAACTGTACCTATATTATTATGGAAATATACACGGTATCGCTGCGAATATATAATTTTTGTTGGCCGAGTAGACACTTTGTACATTCGTGCCACGTTTTCACCCAAGGAAATCATTTAATTTAAACTCGACCTACGGCATAGGAACGAATAGATACATAGTAACGCGAAGTGGGTCATTTACTCATCGCTGCTGCTTCCTATTACATAAAATCAACATTAAATATTAATGGAACGTCGTGGCGCATGAACGCTTAATATAACCAGGAGTCTTTACATCGAATGCAGGCGTGTATCTGTGCTACGGTCGCAATCAATTCAGGTGGTAGCATTCATTTCGTTGCTCGAAATAGACGTATCGAATCGTCGATACGTCATCGTTTCCATTACAATGTGCCCGATTGCGCCATTATATTCATCATAATAACCCGGTCTGACAGCGGTGTAATCGCTTAAGCGCTATTTCCGACGATTATCACGATTTCATTAACGAAATTCAAGGAACCCGTAGACAATGAAATAATTTAAAATCACTTTCGGTGCTCGTTTCGGCGATCGATTCGATCGATTCGAGTGGAAAGACTTCTCCATAGAATTACCAATTCGATGGAAAAAATTTTTGAGACAAACTAAAAATATCAGATAACAGAACTGAAGAACTATACGGAAGAGAATCGATACGTTGCGATTAGAATGACCCCAGCGACACCAGTCGCGAAATCATCGTTGCCGTCCACCGCCGAAGGGTGAAAAGAAAAACGCAAGGGCTGTCAGGCTAATTTCTGAGTGAAAGTGTCAAGAGATCGGAGTACGGGAGCGCAAAGACTTCTTCCAGGGAAGTTCGCGCGCGGGGCTAGGCGCGATCGTGCTGAAACATTTCAATTACCTCGGTCAGATCGGCGATAGCTCACGGAGCTCGCGGCGAGTTCTCTCGGAGGAAGCGGATGAGCTCTCTGGGGGATCAGATAGATCCGGGGGCGGTGCTGAAAATCGTGGGGAAGGTGTGTGTGCGCGGCGAGTAGGTACCTACTATCCGAAGAGAGAAGAGAGGAGAGAAGAGCATTATGCGCGGGCGTGCGGTCTTTGCGCGCGCGCGCGCGGACGCGGGCGCCCGTTGCGGCCACTTAACATAAGCATACAAAAAGCCAATAATGCAGAGTTGGCATGCGCGGCCGCGAGGTCTCGGGATCGTGCGGGTTAACGGTCTCGTCTTTCCGGCGGATTGGCCCTGCTTCCGGGGACATATAGGGTAAACAATAAGAAACAACCTGGCCGGTTGTGTATCGGGCTCTCTCGCTCGTTGTACGAACACAGCCGGCTTACGTAGCCCCGACTCTCTATGTCCGGCTAACGCTTCCTCCGCGATCGTCGACACGTATTATTAAGTGTGTCCGTACAACGACCGATGTGTCGGCACGCGTTGCGATCCTCAGCCGCGTTTAAGGACCTAACGACGCATCGCGAATCTTAATTACACCCGCAACAGCAGCTGCGACACTGATACATCGTTGGAATCGAGCAGCGCACAGCTGGTCGATCCGCCTTCGCAGATTTCTGGCCCTTGCTCCCTTTTATCTTGTCCTATACGAGGCGTGATCAATAAGAAAGGTGACTTTTTATTTTTATCAAAAAATATTTATGTTCTCCCCTTCAAAGTAATCCCCCTCAGATATAATACACTTGTGCCAGCGCTTTTTTCAATCCTCTAAGCACTTGTGATAAGCACTTTTTGGTATAGCTTTTAGCTCTTCCAACGATGCAGTCTTTATCTCCTCGATCGTTGCAAATCTCCGTCCTTTCGTGGGTCTCTTCAGTTTTGGGAACGGGAAAAAGTCGCAGGGGGCTAAATCCGGTGAATATGGTGGCCGAGGCACGATCGTGGTGTTGTTTCTGGCCAAAAAATTACTCGCAAGCAACGATGCGCGAGCAGGTGCATCATCGTGATGCAAAATCCATGAATTGTGTTTCCAAAATTCCGTTAAAATTGCTTGGCACGAACCGAACAGGATGCCGACATCATCGGCAACTTCTCTAATGGGAATTCGACGATTCCCCAACACTATTTTCTTCGCTTCTTCTACGTTTTCATCGGTTGTCGACGCGCTGGGACGTCCAGGGCGAGCTTCGTCATTAACATCTTCTCGGCCTTCTTGAAAGAGTTTGTACAACACATAAACATTCTTTTCACTCAGAGTACACTCACCGTATGCCACTGTCAACATTTCAAACGTTTTGGAACACTTGATTCCATTTTTTACACAAAATTTGATGCAAATTCTTTGATCCAGAAAATCGCCGAACACGCAAAACACTTCTAACCTTTATGCTTCTCGCAAACAAACAAAAAATGCTATATACCTGAAATGTGAACATATGTTCGGGACGAGTGTACCGGCATAAGCAAAAAAAGAAAACGAAAATCGACTGTAGGTATCCCGCGAAATTCAAAAAGTCACCTTACTTTTTGGTCACACCTCGTATATTAAACTAATTTTTTGAAACTGTTAGTAATTGTGGAAGAGTCCATTGTATTGATCACAGCTTCCGATTTGACGCGGAATTTTTTTGTTGTAACACAGTTCTATTATTTTTCGTGCAAGCTTGTAGCCACTGCAGTAATAGGGGTTGAAAGTTGCTTTAGCTTTCACTTTGGTTTCTTCTAACTTTGCTGCTAACCTATGGTAATTGTATAATCTAGTCTTCTAGTCTAGTTTTGGTTTACCTGTAGCTTTTCTACCTTAACGGTGCTCCGTTATTTTTTATGTAGGCTTGTAAAGACTGCAGAAGTAGAAGTTGCTTTGTTTTCGTTTCAAGAAACATAGCGGTAGAAAATGTAAGCACAAAATAGCAAAATGTGAGGACGGTATTTTCAGATAAACGAAATGAATAATGCAGAAATTAAATTCTATTTCTATTTTCCTTGCAAACGACGCATTAGCGTTTCACTCTGCATAATGATCCACGGTCCAACGATAACAATGACAACATTTACAAGAACTGTGAGAACATTAGCTTGAAAATATTTAGTTATTTCTTTCATCGGAACAGTAATCTTTCGTAACACGATCGTAATGTAAAGGTGTAATGGCACGAACTACGACACGTGTATCTTGAGTTATCAAGACCGAGCAGTGCTGAATTAATTTATCAATTAATTAATATTTAATTGGTGAACTTGAAACAGGAATGGAAGTATCGATCGATAAAGCTTTTCTCGCGTTGTAGGATTCGTCTGAAAACAAAATGCTTTCATGTTCATAATAATGATAACAATAATAATACTCCTGCTTTCTTGTACACAATTGTACACACACTCGTAAAGTATCGTGTGAGATAAACATGGCGTGAACTTGATTCGTTAATTCGTACCGTTTGCAATGGAAATATTTCTATCGATCAAGGCTAAACTAAAACAAGAATTTTATTCGATCGTTCGTTACGACGAGTTTCGACACTGATTCTAGTAAATGTATAAAATCCAAGTTACTATACCTGGCTTTGAAAAGTTGTAAAACTCTATCGCTCTCGCAATTATGGAACTAATTGGTGCTAAAAGGTGTGTTGTGCATTTATAGCTCACAAAAACTTTCGGAAAATTGTGCAATAAGATTCTGAAATTAATTTCGAATTTAGCGAAACCACTCTCGGAGTAACTGCATTTTCATTGGATCCTGAATACGCGCGGAAAGTGCCGCGATCAATCAGCGATCACGATACACCCGCGCTTAGTCATTCGGCTCGCTCACTTCTTAATTATTTCTTAATCGCCTGTTGCCCCAGCCGTGTCCGTCGGACATTGTAATCGGAGCTATTAAGTGGTTAGCCGGTGCGCGTTACAAACGCGAATTCTGTCCGTACACGATTCGATAAGAGGTTCGGCGTTGTTCGCGCGATTATTTCGAAGTGCGGGTTGCGCAAGATAGTTCGTACGTAGAGCGAATTGTCGATGCAACAAACGTACATTCGGTCCACAGTGAGAGAAGGAAGTTTGAAGTTAGAGAATTCGGAGCGCCGTTCGACGTATCTTACGACACGTGGGAAATAAATCTCGTGCAGCAGTTTGATTATTCCCGAGAAAGAATGACAGGGAGAAAAAAGTAGCGGTCCCGATAAGGTATCGGCCGTCTGCGACAAATAGACGCGAACGATTCGCGAGACCGAGGAAAATGACCGTCGAGCACCGGGCTTATCGCGAACGACGTTTCGCGCGTCGTCACCATCGCGATATCAGCCCCGAAAGAAACCCACGGTTCATTAGACTCGCGCGATCGTTAGAAAACACTGTTCCCTGTCCACAGAAAATTGAACATAGGAATTTGAAGCAAGTCAAATGTATCGCGAGGCGAAATAGGCGAAAAATGCTGGTTGTCAGAAATTTCAATAATTAAAACGCCTATGGCGGACGATAGCAGCTGGACGACTCGCTGTAAATTATGTGGGTATTTCGAGATAAGTTTTGTACAGAGGTTGTTAACGTGGAAATAGATAATGTCTGTAGTTTTACCTAAAAGCGGCAAATGAAGCAGTACCGTTGGTTCAATTAGCAAAACTAGGCTCTTAAATGTCAGAATAAAGTGCTGATAAAACGACATCAAATTAAAAAATTCATTAAACATGCACCAGTAACGATGAAAGATTAAATCTTCCTGTGGCCAAGAATCATCAGGTGTCTCCTTCAAAAACAACGAACAGAAGTTCCCCAGACACTTTCTGCGATTAAAACACGAACATCCACTAACGTGCTCGGATAGTTACAAAATCGTAATCGCTCGCTTCCATCGCGACCCGAGTTTCACGAGTCCAACAGTCGATCCGTGTAAAGAGCAGATAAACGGCGGGAATGAAACGCAAAGGGAGGCCCGGTCGAGATAAAAGAATCACCGAACCGTCGATATCGTGGTTGGATCTCTCGCGGGCGAGCAGCAGGTGCAAATATCCCCGATCTTCCGGTAATTGTTAGCCGCGGTTCCGGTTTGGACCGGGGCGGTAGGTCTCCGTAAAGGAAGACCCGGTGCACGAGTCGACTAGACCGAATGGATGCTAAGCAAGCTGTAGTACCCGATCGCTTCCTTGCATACGAATCGAACCGCGCCGGAAGTGCGTCACACGCGTGCGGCCCCTGTACAGATTTCCACGTCGGTCACGCCGAGGACAAAACGTCGACCGTCGACGAGCACGATGTCGTCGACCACCGGGTCGACGGATATGTGACCGGTTTTCTCCGGACCAGATAACCGACATCAGAAAAATCGATCGAAACCGACGATACCGATGCACTGCTCGCCACAGACGACCACGATATCTCCTTGGGCTTATCGCGCTCCGAGAAAACGGAACACGCGATTTTCTGTTACCATGTTACATATTGCAATTACTAGAGACACGCTCTTTCCGATTACATCCTGAATTGTGTCAACGTGGCTGTTGTGATATATTCTACTAATCTTGCAGTGTTTGTGTAGCTTGTAGTGTCTAGCAGATAAAAATTTGCAAAGTCTCCTTATCAATCCATTTTTGTCATAAATGCATAAAATTTGCAGTGATAAATATGATGCAGATCTTTATGGAACATAGAAACTTTGAAAGTCGATTGCCAGCACTGGGAATTCAGTAAAAACGTATTCTTCGTTTTAATCATTTTAATAAGCTGAATCTAGTGTGAAAATATTCAGAAATTCTGCTGATGTCTTCACAGTTTCCTGTTTCACCAATTCATTTCAGTCATAAATGCATAAAATTCGCAGGCCAGTGGTAAAACACTATCTCGATATAACACCAGAAATCGATAGCAATTATACTCGTGAATCAATAAGTCGTTAATATTCACGTCGTCTTCTGGGAACGTTATTTAAATCTCTAAGTTCTTCTTCGATGGAAATAATTAGAAACCCTGTTAAGAGACTTCCGGTCGATAAAGGGTTAATGCATTGCCTGTGCTGCATTTGGAAGGAACTTAATAATTTTCTCGTAAATGTCGATCATAAAAGAAGATATTATATTGTATTACTCCAGACAATTTGTTGTTTTACGACTGGTATCGCTGTTGAATAATTTATAAACCCTTTCGGGACGAATGTCGACATAATAAATTTAATTCTTGCCATTCTCACTATGGTCTAGTTTTCTGAAGAAAATATTCTTAGTATTTAAATAAAAATCCTCGATTGTTTATCTTGTTATTTTCCAGAACTGTTAAAGAGAACAAGCTCTTGTCTTGTTCTTATTATTCTTAACACTATATTCTTGTAGATAATGGCACCGAAAACAGAAGAAAATGTCAAGAAACGAGAATATTTTCTGGTCGAATAGTACGTAAGATTAATTCAACAAAATTAAAAGCGATTGCGGAACCGCGGCTTCTCTTACATAATGAAATACACTCTTATTAATAGATTGCAGATTTTATGCGAACATCGGGAATCCGAGATGTCACCAAACGCAATAAAGCGAAGTCAGAATGAAGTTTATTTTCGACTTCGTAAATTGTAGATAACGCAAATTATCACGTTTGAAAATTCATTCGCTACTCGACACGTTCAAATTTCTCCAGCACCTAAAACAATTTAATCTCTTTCTCGATTAATGTTCTAAAGTCTTAAAGTCTCTGTTCTTTAAACAAATGAATGCGAGTAGAATTTTTACGGCGGGAGCAACGTGTTAACAAGTCGTAAACGACAACATACTAATCGCTTATAGTGAGATTCCGTTGCCAGACCGACGTCGATACGACGCCGATAACGTTTTCGAAAAAACTGGTCGGAAAAGGAGCGCGACGAAGGGAAAAATTGAAAAGCAGGACGGAAATACAGATAGGGCTAATTATCGAGAGGCGAGACGGTTGTCACCTTCGATCCGAATTCCTAATATCAGCCGATATCTGTATGTCCGTATATATACGATTTATCGAGACCGGCGAGACCTTTCACCGGTCGCATCGTGACACGCGTTGACCGATTCCAGCGCTAAACGCGAGAATAAAAACGCCCAAGGCGACAGTCCCGGGTCAGCGGAGCGCTAATTTATTAGAATGTTTATGTGTTTCTCTCGCTCGTTATCTGGCCGTGTGCGCGGCCACGAACGGATCTTCACCAAACAGCACGTACACAGTGTGTCCGATGTATACGTCGTTTCAAAAGATGCTCAAAATGCGGACAAAATTTTCGAAAATAGTTCAATGCTCCTGTAGGGCACAATGTTTTAGGAACGAATTAAACTGGAGAAATGGTTGATACATTTTCGAAGACAAATTTTACAATCTGTGAAGTATGCGAAGTCCGAGAGGTTTATCGATTCTCTGAATGAAGTTTGTGGAATAGAAACTTATTTCGAAACAATGAGAACTATTTATTACGTGATCGGTAAAAAAAAATACTTTTGTCAGACACCCTTGTACGCAAGTTCAACATTTCTGTGCTTCGCTGCACAAAGAAAACGCGATTCCGCGCGCGTGCTCGCAAGATAATTCGAAACTAGCGAGGAAAACTTTCCGCCCGATCCCGCACTCGCGAGCGATCGACGACGAAATCGATACCGACTTGACGCTCACAGAAATCGAATTGATCAATCCTTGTCTTTTAATATGCTCTTTCGTCTAACTATCGGTGACACATTGCACAGTTGTGAAATTTATACGTTCATACCAAACGTCGATATCTTACTATAATATTAACTGTCGAGCTGACAGGTCGATAAGGTTAACTTCAGATTTCGTTCTTTACGATTGTAAATTAAATTACCTAACAAAGAAATTGTCTGTTTTAAATTCAATTTAAATGATACACTTCCTTATAAAAGCGAACTTAACGAGATGTCTGTATTTAAATATATCTGTTTCAGAAGAATGACAATTTAAGATTAGCTTCTCCTCTGCTTCTTGTTCCTTCGAATCGATATATGATCCATAGGATCATAGATCACCACTGCTAAAATTCTCCGAAGCCCCAGATAAAATAAAACTCCCGTAAACTATAAATTATTCGATAAGAGTTGAAATCTAATACCAATCTAAGAGCCGCCACATTAGATAAGTTGTTCATAGAACCGTTCATACCGAGACACACTAATTTCATTGCTCTAATCATTTTTCGAGCTCATTTCCCTCGAATCGGACTTGTACATAAAAAACGAAGATAACTAATGCAATCTACAACGTTAATGAAGATCCACGGATCGTATCAGCCGTAATGGCTTCATGCTGCACAATCTGGACATTGATTGACGCTGATGATTCGTTGAATAAAAAAATGATCTTTTCAATTTCCAGAAATACGTGGCACAAGGTGAGCATTGTGCCCACGAGCTAGAAACTAGAACTTCGTAATTCAACGTTGATGATCTCTCCGCAGAAACGCGATACGGTAACGACTAATTTCATGTTTCCGTTTAGTTTAATTCCCGACATTCAATTTCCTTATCTTGAACCCCTTCAAATAAGACACGTGACGGACACGTTCATCCTGCGGCTGTTTCCCCGCTGGGAACAAGTAGTCTTGAAGCTTGTGCGAAAGCTATTTGAGTAAACGCCGTGAATAATTAGTGCCCTCTTCTTTCCCAAGGAATTTTGATTAATTATCTATTTATATTTTGGTTAAAAGAGCCGGGCAAAATTTCGCTCGTTAATCAGCAAGGAGCACAGCTTCGTCTTTGAATACCTTCTGGATTTATCTTCTGTTTTATTCGTTTTTTTATTCGGAGTTTGTTAGCGGAGCTCGTGTCGTATTTACCATCGTATGTTATAGAGTTCAAAGTTAGAATCACGTTTCCGTGCGCCATTAAAAAATCAGCGAATTAAGAGGCCAACGACATCGTACAAGAATAGACGGTGAAACAATTCTGTGTGTTCCTTATTCTCGTATTTTACGCAAGTGCAGTTGGTCATACGCAGGTTACCGTTCAACCTTAGATAGCCCTGTCGTTCGCGAACATGACGACAATTAAAAACGCGGATTCAACTTTTTCCGCTAAAAGACGACGATATTTTATCGAAGAACACAGAATAAACGAATTTTGCAGTGATATTCAATTTATCAAGAGCGAGGATTTTTTTAAAATATATGCATGAAAGTCTTAAATATTGGAAAGAATGAAAAATGTGACCTTTTATTACGTACAAAATTAAATTGTCTGCATCTTTATTAGTCCTGATATCAATCGTCTTCAAAGCGTCGTCTTTTCGAATTTCGTCCCGTTTAACGACGAATAAAATGCAGTAGCACGAACACAGCGTTAATTACGGTAAGTATAGAACAAATATTTTCGAAACTCACCCATTGAAGGGGTAGCTGGCGAAGGCGGCGTCGTAGGGATGGTAGACAGATGGATAAGGCCACGCCGCCGCAGCTCCAGCTCCGAGATTTTCCTTCAGATCGAGTCCGGCGGCCTGCAACCGAGGCAATTATACTTGTTAAATAACCTGACAACGCCTCGCTCGAGCAATTAGCGCTAGCTGATGCAAGAAAACGCATACGTGTCCGAGGGCTCCATTAAATAATAGTCGCTCTTTAAAAACTTGATGCTCGTTCACACAGAATCACGCAACATGACAGCCAATCACACGCAATTATTAGATTAAGGATCTCTGCGCGATGCAAAATGCTTTTTTGTCGATCCTGGACGCAAGAGCCACAGAAAAAATTTATTTGCTAATTCAATAGATTTCTCGCAACTTAATAATACCGTTAAAGAAATAAATAAATTTCTATTTAATACGACTCTCTCGATCCCGATTGAAATTAGTATCGCGGTGCAGTAGCGATTTTTAATGAACGTTTACGCGAAAACAACGGCGCGCAATCTCTGCTTCCGCAGCGGCTCGGTTCGCACGGTAAAAAATCATTTTTCGAAGGTCGCGCCAGTTAACTGGCGGTGCCACTCGATCTCCAATTCATCGACGGTAATGAGAAAAATAGCTGGCAAAACGGCGATAATAATAATTAGAATCGATGCGCGGCTCTTGTTTGTTTCTCTAACCCGTAACCCCGTCGGTACGACTCGCCGACCCGTTTTAATGCTCCATCAACCGGTGGAATAATAGAACCATAGAGAAATCTCCTGCTGCGTGTATGTGTGCCCCCCTCGCACATCATCCCTCTAACGCCTATCAGCAGCCACTCTTCTATATGCATTAGTCTTGCATTAATCGCATTAATTATACACCGTGTTCGAATCGCGCAGTCATCGCCGTGGACCGGCTGTAATTAGCAGCCGAAAATAGGCGGCGTTCGCCGTCGGCAGCGGAGCGAAAAACCGTGGATTTGCCACTGTCCTGAAATTTCGCCGACTAAAATCCCCTCGCGGAACCGTAATTCGAGAATATTACTCGATCCTCGGTACTTGTCACGCTCGAGTCCAAAGTCAATTAACTGTTTAAAACCGCGTGAATTTTGCAAATGATTTTCTTTTCTCGGAGAGCTCGGCTATTCCCATGCGGCGGCTTAATCGCGATTTTGATGGACTCTGATCGCTCGCGAAATTGTTCTAGGGTCACCGATGTCTGGAAAATGATGGCATCGTTTTGTTGTAATTTTTGGGAAATTATTAATAAAGCTGAGCAAGACATTTAGGACGCGGAGCTCGCAGTTTCCTGCAAAATGAATCGAAATGATCGAGCAGTGGGGTAGCAGGCGTCAAGAAGGGATGACAGGGGGTAGACGAACGCTTCCACTAAAAACGATAGTTAACGACATTGTGCGCGAGTGGCTGAGCTAGGTAGCCGCGAGGAGAGAAACCTGCGCAATCTGGTGCCTCGTAACGAGGCGGCCTCGCCGTACTCTTGCCCCTTAAGCTCGATCATAAAGAGCGACGATAACAGGCCGGGCTCGGCGACGGCTCGAACACGACAGTGTCCCACTGTTACTGCGGGACGGATTCATAAATTTACGCTTCGCGGCTATTTTCTTCGTGTAGAAGCTTTGTGTGTGGTCCGATAACCTCTCTTGCCCGGACGAATACGCCTCGAATGCCGATCCCCGTTCCTCACCCCCTTATGACAACTTTACTGTTAGGGCCTTTAGCGATAACATCTCGATTATCGCGCTACATGCTATTCCTATCCGAAATTGTTAACGATCTTATCGAACCGCCGTCTATTCTTTAAAACATTACGAAACTGTAACTAAAGTATGTAATACGAAGTTGCTGCTTGTTCTTTCGGGGGCTTGATCTCTTTCGTAAAAATATAACTGGTTCGGATGATCGACTTTTTAGTCAGGAACTTGCTCGTGTCTTCGAGATTGATTTCTTTGTGAAAACGGCACCTGACGTTGGTCAACAGACTTTTTCAGGTATGAGGTTACCGCTTGTTCCTTCGAGGTTGATCTCTTCAGAAAAATTGCATACAACCGGTTGAAAAGTCGACTTTTTTAGTTAAGGCCGTGTCGCTTGCTCTTCGAGATTGATTTCTTTATGAAAATGACACCCGATGTTGGTCAACAGACTTTTTGAGGTAAGCTGTTGCCGCTTGATCATCTCCGAATGACGTGCAACTGGTTCGGAAGATCGACTTTTTAATGAAGAAGCTGCTGCATGTGTCTTCGAGACCGACTTCTTTATGAAAATGGCACCCGATGGTTGACAGAGTTGTCGAGCGACACGGTGGTCGTTTGTGCCTACAAGGTCGATTTCTTTCGGATCGACATTTTAATGAAGAATTAAGAGATCAACTCCAAAAATGAAAGCCGATGTGTACTCGATTGTTTGAGTTGAGAAAGTGCCAATTGCGTCTTCCAGATTGAGGTCTTTCCGAAAGCGGTGTCTGAACTAAATTTTTATTACGCGAGATTTACTGCAATCGTAGGAATTTTTAATTTTTTTAAGAGTACATATTGGTCATATCAATTGCAACGCACTCGAAGAAAAATAAAATATTTTACAGCATTTATAAAGAGAAGACGGCTGAATTGTTGTAAAGGTTAACAGACAGATAAAATTGGATTGACTAAACCTCACTCTCGCACACGATCGCTATCGCATTGTACAAGCATTACTATGTAAATTATAAACTAAGAAAGCGGTTGTCCACGCGATTCAATAAAGAGGCAACTACTCGTCGCTAAAAGGAGACTCTGGCGAATTTCACCGAGCGCAAGCGTGCCCGAGGAAAAATCGTGTCGCAAACTCGATATCTGCTTAGAAGAACGCGACGTTCCACTGCGGGCAATCGACGATCGTCTTCCTTATCGCATTCGCGAGACGCGATGCGAGATAACCGTCCGATCCGCGAGGCAGTTTAATGGCGGCTAGGCTCGAGGTATCGGCGGAATTTATATTTCGCGGGGATCGGATAAAAGAACGATTTGACTCCAATGCTCGATGGAACTGCTCGCGACTGTTCTGACAATAAAAAGGAAAGGATTCTGCCGTGCTCTTTCTATACACTTCTCTCTCTCTCGCTCTGTTATTCTTTCGACTTGCTCGTGGATGCAGTAAAATTAACTTTTAAGACTGTCGAGTGAAATGTTCCGCGCGCGTATGAACGTCCACCGCGTTTTGCGACGTTTATTGCGCGTTACTCGCTCGCCAGCCACCTGTGTGATAGCATAATTAAACAAAATGGGGGGGAATCGAGCGGAGAGGGCTGTAAAGATCGCGTAGATTGAGTTTTCGGAGGATTAATATGCCGTGCGTACCTCCTCGAGGGAGATCACCGAGGCAATTTTGCCTTGTTTGCGATGACGCCTCTCGTTTCGAGATAGATAGAGGTTAATGAAACATCGTGTTTCAGACAAGTTCAGACCTTTCGACAAGAATCAGGTTTTACAGCGATTGGAGGAGCTCGAACATTGATTTGCGTGATCTAATCTACAAAAAATGACCTAATGGCCAACGAAATTGAATAAAAATACTCAACACCTGTAGAACGCGAATGAGACAGTTAATAACTATTAACGAAGGTCCGATTACTCACCGTGGGCGTGTAGAAGGGCGCTTGTTCAGCTCCCAAACTAGGAAAATAAGCTGCCATGCCCTCTGAGGCGGCGGCGGCAGCCGCAGCCGCGTAAGGTGCGCTGTACATTGACAACGCTGCCGTCGGCAACGCTCCCAATCGTTGGTAGCCGCCGAGCAACTCGTACTGGCAGGAGCAGACCGTCTGACCAGTCAACGGGTCCGTGAAGATCGGTCTCCCGGTGTCGCAGCATCGACCGGTCGGCGTTGGACCGCCGGTCGTCGGCGGTGGGTGACCTTGGGATGGACTCACCGAGGTAGTAGGACTACCTGGTGGCCTAACCACTGCGCTAGTCACCGCCATCCTCGCATTCGACAGACCGGCTACGCTCAAGGGATGATTCGTGGTAGTGCCCGCTACGCTGACAAGCGACGAACCGCCTGCGCTCAGAATAGCGCCGGACACCGGCGAGGCCGACGACGACGCTAACGACGAGCTTACTGTCACAGGACACTGGAACATAAAATAAACTTTGGTTAGATACTTGGAAAATGATTGGCAATCTGTCGTGGGACCTAGCGCCCATCGTAAGTCCCGAATTAGCTATCTTTTTCTGGGCTCCTGTACCGATTCCTGTGTATCAGTTCCTCTTTCTAGGCTACTCTACTATTCTCTGTCTGTCAGTTCCTCGTTTCACATTACAGATTTCGCTGTTGAAGCTTGCAGGTGCAGCCTGCAACGATCACGCGAAGCACAATCGCCATTCATTGTAATATCATCTTCTGCAGAATTCAATGATCCACCTGCACCTCGAGCGACAATAGCCAAAGTCACTATTTGCGAGACAAGCATTAAAAATCTTTAATACCAACTTGACTCTAGCGATACCCGAGTGTACACAGCCAACATTTACTTATCGGCTCGCGATCATGAATAACGCATTACGAAAAATCCGAACAGCAAAGTATAATATTTCCCCGCAAACAAACGAAGCTGAAAAGTCTTATTGTTCGTCGAGCGAATAATGTAGACTCAGTGCGCAGCGAAAAAAGTATTCCACAGAAATTCGTAGAAAATATTGTCCCGAACGGAACACTCGAAATTCCAGGTTCCGTTGAAACGTCACGTAACGCCACTCCGACCATCAAATGACGCGGCGCTACGTCATCGGGTCCAACAACAGCGTGACACTTGTACGGCTTTGTTCGGCTGGCTTGTCGTCGTTCAGTCACCGATCACGAAACACTCTTTAATCGAATGTTCGTTACATTCTAACCGTATCGAGTGTGCGTACGTCAGAGGACGGAACGGAGATTGATTCTCGCGTGTACTCACGAAAAGAGGATATCAAGTTATTCCAGCGGAAGGTTATATCAACGTGTTCCCCTCCCGGCATAGTCGAGCAAACAATCATCCCGGGACACTTTTATGCCTCGGGTCACCGTGTTCTCGCGTTACACCTCACCTTTTCCACGACCTTTTTGTCGCATGCTTCATATACCGAAGAAATTAACTTCTGTCGACCCCGCTTCCCTCATTGTCAATACTCCTGCATGCAACGTTTGCATTTCTTCCCTGTTCGAGGACGGAACTGTTGACCAATTTATACAATGTTCGGTGAGTAATGTAAAATATTTGTAAAATCAAAATTCATCTCTAACTTTTTTATATAACTACCACTAACTAATTTTCCATAAACCACGACGGCCAAGTAAACTCTTCACAATGTACTCTTAATAAAATTCCAAAATATTATCGAGCTCCGACGGTACCTTTCGTAAACACCAATCCAACATTGTTTTAATGAATGCCGTGCGAGATTTCAGGAGCAAAGAAGCTTAATATTGACTAGAGTTAGGTTCACAAGCGGTCCACATTGAAGATCTTGTTCCCCGGTCCACCGACACGTGCGTGCCAAGTAGTATGCGTTGTTAGTCGATTACAAAATCGGAAAACTCGACGGGGCCGGTGGTTTTTGCGTTCGTGGACAGCCGGGTACACGCGTTACGTCTCCGCTGGGTACACACTCGTCGCCTAACCGCATTAACATAGCCAAAGTTTGCTCTCGAGAAGGCTACCGGCGACGAGAGAATTCGCTGACGACGTATCACGTCCCTTCGTAGCCTGACGGTCTCTGTAATCGTCACCCGATCCAACGCATACCGTCCGGTTCCCGTCGCTTCAGATAAAAATAAGCTGGGAGTCGTCATGTTTTAATGCTCCGGATCATCCTGAGCGGCGCCTCTTGCGTCGAGATCAACGCGATGGAATTTTTCCACTTCCCTAACTCTGTCGTATCGATACCAAAAATTCTCTTCGACGTCCGATAACGCTCAAGTCTGATGATATCTATCGCAAAACTGGACTTCGTGGTTTTAATATGTTCAGCAACGATGGAAGAAATAGGTACGTGCAATTTCAAACGATAAAAAGATTACAAGAATTTAACCATGCCAATGCATTTCTTGCAACCGAGTAAAATCACTCGAGTGAGAGAAATAAATTCCTATTTGATTCCCATGCATCGCACAAGTGTGATAATTAAGTAAACTTAATCGAGCCCCGTGTTCTCGAACCGCGTCCCACGACCATAAATCCCCGCAAGCACAATCTAAAACACTGACCGTCCATTACTTCTCGAAACTACCGTATTACGTTCGCTGTCTGCGCACCTCAAGTTCCACGGAGAACGAGTCCGCCATCCGCATTCGACGAGATAGCAGTACGCCGTCCATTAACAAAGTAAAATTAAGCCTGCCGCGGTACACGGCTGGTTATCTGAACAGGCAAGCAAACGACGACGTTTCCATATCGATAAACGGCCGATGCAAGATCGAGGAAACATCGGTAGCGAGTCGGACACCTGCCGTGCGCTCGCCGATTGTTTTCGATCGTCGAAACAATGAACGGCTCTCACCGGTGCCGGGGCTGGATGTCGATAATCATAGAACGTTCTCTGCGGCGCGGCAGCTGTGCGAAAGAACCCCCATGTTTTCCAGCAGCCTGAAAAGGCCGAGAGGTGCGACTGCTAAGTCGATCGGCGGAACGTGGCCCCTCTTTGTGCTTCCGAACGGTAAACCGAAAATAGGGGGGGAATAATGCCGGGGAGCGGGGGGGTCTGCTCATTAATTCCATATCAAACAGCACGGCTAAATAGATTAGCGGGTTGAGTGGGTTTCGCGCCCCGGACCTAAACAAACCCCCGTGCTCGTTCCCGCAGGATCGTGCGACTCTGCCCGACCATCAATCCGTCCCGTCCGCAACCATCCATCCATCCATCCAGCCAGCCAACCAGCCAGCCATCCATCCATCCATCCATCCGTCCGTCGGCCGCCTCGTTCCGATGGCCCCAAACATATTGTCGAAAGCCAGCCGCGCGCATTGTGCCGGCACGAAAAACGTGACCCGCCACGCATTATGGCGTCGAGAGCCGCGTTAATGCGTGTCCCGGGCCCAAACCGTCCAACCGCCTGCAGTTTCCATGTCGATCCATGTACCCGTGCGTTATAACCGTACTCGCGGATCCATGACCAGCCTAGATCCTACGATCACCGCTGGATATACACCAGCCCTACGCGCTACCAGCTTTCGGTTTCGCTAATGCCAGAGAGACATTCACAGCGAACGCGACGATTCACAGCGCTGATACTTTAATCGCCGACGCGATGATCCATCGGCCCGATTTGTTCGACGAGTTTCGATCACTGTTACTGCACCGCGGAATTTTGATCGGGCTCGACGGTGGCTGGGTCGAGGGGATGGGTGATGGACGATGATAGAAGAGGCCTGAGCAACTGTGATTAGGACGCGTCTTAGCAGATTGTCGGCTGGGGAGGTTGGATCGAGGTGGTGAGCGATTGGTGGTGGTTAGACTGCGGATGTTTATGCAAAATGAAAATTGTTGGGATCGGATGCAAGAATAGACCTACTTCTCTTTCGTAACGATCTTAACCCTTTGCACTCGAAGCTATTTTAACTCGAAAATCAAACGTTTCTTCTGACCTAGAATGTTTCCATACTCTATGATTTTTTAAATTTGTTAGATGTGGAATTGATATAATACCTCGCGCAATACTTAAATCTTTAGTAATTGATTAGATACCGACATATTTAGCAATGTAAACAATATTTCTAATAACGGTACAGCGATTTTTAGTGGAGTCTCAAAGTCGCCACTCGAGTGCTAAGGGTTAATAGGTTGAAAGCAATACATAGATATTTTTAAATTCTTGTAATGTTTCTAGCGTTCTAAGTGTACCACCTTGTTCTTGTTGTGATTCATCAAATTCTTCCCACAGAATAATTCGAGTTGAGGGTGGTACATGCTTACAAGAGAAGGCCGGTGCCGGGGTTGAAACCGCGAATCCCCAAAAAATTCCGATCGGCGAACGGTGTTCGAAACATGACGCGGCTCTCGCGGCAAGATTCAATGCTTCCCGGGTCGGGGGACGAGCAAAGAGGGGCACAGGAGGGTACAGGCGGGTGCAGAAGGGCACATAGGACTACACAGGAGTGTAGAGGGGGGACGAACGGTGGGTCGAAGAGCATCAACGCGGCAGAAATACTGTGCCCGGGGCGTCCGTTCTCACCGGGGCCCGTAAGATTCCACGGGTCCGCGAGAAAAGCAGAGGACGGCCAAGCAAGAATGCGCCTTCGGGGCCTCAGGATCGGGCAAGGGGTTAAACGACGAAGCGTGTTGCCGAGTGTCCGAGGCCACGGGCCATAATTCAGTGCTAGGGCCCCGGGAGGAAGCAGCCGGCGAGTCCCTGAGTTACTCGACGCGATCGCATCGAGGTGCTGCGAGAAACGCCGGTTCGCAACCGTGTGCAACGGACCCGGGGCCTCGGGGCCCCCGGCAACTATATCACACCCTGAGGCCCGGTGGCGTTCAGCTTTTGCTGGCGTCGCCGTCCTCCTCGTCGCCTTTAAAGTAGGCTCCGAAGGCGTTGCGTCGTTCCCCTTCGTCGCGAACCCTCTTTTCTCGCACTCTCTATCTCGAGCTGGTAGCCGGTGATAATTATTCGCCAACGAGGGATCGATATATCGAGCCATCGACCTGATACGCCAGCTCGTTTGTCTCTGGCCGCATACTAATTGCCTGGCCGCTCTCCCTTTGCGCCGGTGCGGGGCCTCTGGAAAACGGAAGGCGCTATTGCGTTCGCAGACTCGATGATTAGAACCACTTTAGTCTCGATAATTTTCCAGACTAAAGACGGAGGCTTGTGTCGGTTGTTCCATAAGCTTTTTCTTTATCATTTTGTCGTGATACGATTTTCATGATTCCAATGAGTTCGTTGTTCTTGCAGTGACACAGCAGAAAACTGCGAGTCAAATTCGATTTCTAGAAACCAAAGTTTATAATTACGAATAATCAAAAGGTATCGTTCACGGCGCGGAGAGTCTCGGCTCGGTTCTCGCGCGAATAATCGCAAGAACAGCTGAAAGAACCGATCGGTCGGTCGGTCGGATATCGAAAATCGCGACGGAACTTGGTAACGCGAAGGAGCCATCAAAGGAAGGACTGGTATCGGGTGACACCTTGTGCTCGGCTCTGCAGAAAATTCTCGGTGATTCCGCTCACGGGCAAGGCCATCGGTAGCTTCGCATACCTGTGTCGACCGGCTGGACGAAAAACCGATCTATCGGTGCGCGGAGTCGGCGATGGATGATCGATGGATCGTCCGATCCCCGGTTCGGAGCCTTGAAAAAAACTGGAAGTCCTCGGGTGGAAACGGTCGTCGACGAGACCGTGTACCGCCGGCTCTGGAAAACCAGTACGACTCGGTTGTTGTACGGGCACGATCCGGGGCCCCGGGTACACGCGTTTTATGACGCGATTTATATGCACAATGTAACAGTCGCGTCGACGTGGGAACACGTAACCTCGCGATTCCTCGTGTCGTTCCTTTCTTCTGGACGTTCGGTAAGAACGGTTCCTCTCCTCTCCCTCTCTTTCACTCTGTTCTCTCTGCACCTTTCTCTTCGGCATCTTATCCGTCGGAGAGGAACGATCATCGGGGGCCGGGTACAACTCGAAAGGCACGCGATCCAGACAAGCGATTGACCAATGGCCCTTTCTTCTGGGCCCGAGACAATGGATCGAATTTGAGAATTGAAGTCGGCGTTGCCATGATTATTACTGCACCTCGACAGCGTTATTTGTATTAAATGCAATCGTTGTTATAGACGGAAAACAATTTTTTGACAAACATCATGAAACGTAGGAAAGATTAAAAGGATTTAAAAGCGACAACTAAAAATTGATACATTGTTCCCAACCTATTGTATATAAATGCTTCGATAAAATCATGAAGGAATCATGGCGAGGGCAAGTCTTCCAGAGGCTCGAGGAGGGGATAGAACGGTCTCCTCGAAGCAAACTAATCGCGTCTGCGAAAAAATTCGAGAATGCAGCGCGGCGTCTTAGGAAATTGCGAATCGCTGCGCAATCCTGGTCGGCGACGGAAAAATCCCCGGAATACGAGTCGAATCCGGCATGGAGGACCTCCGGGTGCCTTGTTGCGCTCTTCGACGATTTATATGTGGACTCGGTAGAAAGAGAGAATCGGTTATCCTGTGGACACAGATGCGCCGGTGTTTGCACACGGTGCATTTGTCACGCGTGTCCTGGCGAGAAGAAAAGGGACCGGTCTGGCTTCTCTCGCTCGATGCGCTGCTCGATGATGCCCTCTTTGCAACGAGGCCCAGCCGAGTCAATATTGACTGCTGGCCAGATTGATGGACCGTCTTTCGCGTGTATGTTTAGGCCTCGCGGCACTCACTTATGTTCCCACCCTGACCTCGTTAGTCCCCGTTAGCCCCGTTACTCCCTCTACCCTCCACCGAATTTTTCGGTATCGTTCCGGATCGTTCCGAGAAACGTGAAAGATATAGCGGGATTGTGACGGTGGTCGCCATAATTTCGACCGTCCCCGAACGAACGAGAAACGGCCGCCGAGGGTAAACCGAGCGGACGGTAACGACGGGATTTATTTTAAGGGCGCGCGATTCGTTCCCGGACTACGGAACGAGAGTCTAGCCCTAACGATAAATAGTAATCGATGTGCACTGGTAGAAAATTTGAGGCACCCGGACCGTGGCAGAATCGACGGTTTTGCGTGCCACTACGGGTTGAAAATTCGCAAACCCCAAAAGTGTAGAAGTTCGGAATTTCAAATATTATTGTTCCTCTGAAAATTTGAGAATCTTCAAATATGGAGAAATCGAATAATAATTTTCGTGCCCCCAAAAAGTAGAGAAAATGGAAAGCTCTACATACTTTTATTGTTCCTCTAAACATTTGAGAATCTTCAAATATGGAGAAATCGAATAATACTTTTCGTGCCCCCAAAAAGTAGAGAAAATGGGAAGCTCTACATACTTTTATTCTTCCTCTGAAAATTTGAGAATCTTCAAATATGGAGAAATCGAATAATAATTTTCGTGCCCCCAAAAAGTAGACAAAATGGGAAGCTCTAAATAATTTTATTGTTCCTCTGAAAATTTGAGAACCTTCAAATATGGAGAAATCGAATAATAATTTTCGTGCCCCTAAAAGTAGAGAAAATGGGAAGCTTTACATACTTTTATTCTTCCTCTGAAAATTTGAGAATCTTCAAATATG
>CM052193.1:2125976-2191776 GCA_028455805.1 Lasioglossum figueresi
ATGGAGAAATCGAATAATAATTTTCGTGCCCCCAAAAAGTAGAGAAACTCCGGAAACGTAGGCAAATCACATGTAATACGTATCTATCATTTCAATATGTTCCTACAAGATGACGGAATTTGGAAGTCTATTGAGCAATCGCGTCAAAAACGATTATTTAAAAAACACCGACAGAGCGGTACGATTCGTATAAACAAGGAAAGTCATTTCGAGAATCATCAATTTATAATTTCATCGATACACGATAAGCATTACTTGTGATTCTTTACAAACCTCCGAATAATCAGCCGGGCGACCTCCGACGACGATTACAGAATCGCCACAGCGATCGTTCACAATTATCGATAAACATGATCAAAACATGAATCGTCGATCGCAAAATAACTGCCGAAAATTCTTGCGAAATTATGGATCCGGCTACCGTGTAACACACCGAGCTCACGTATATTCTAAGAAACGCGGTTTCATTAAGGAATAAGAACCGTCGAAGATCGAGTGCGTCTTGTTTTCGAGTAGCAGTCGATATCGTAAGCAAATGAAGAAATATATTTTCTCGATTCTCGGGGAAGCAGCACGAGACACGTAAAGACACACCTGTTGTATAAACAATTCGTTGTTGGCATTTATTCTGCAGATCTCACGTGTGATCGACGTATGTTCCAAGAATCGCCGGGTGTTTCTCAGTAGTCATCAAACAACTAAAAATTAAACATTTAGCGTGGACAAGGGTCCTCGTAAAATTGACAAAGTTTAATATGTATAATAATAATAAAATATATAACGTTTCTAAACAATAAAATGAATAAAACAAATGGAGAGTCGTCTAACAACCATTTCATTGAACCACAAACCCAGCCCTTGTGCAACCCCTAAAGTTCGCAGACAAGAAATCGTCTCGCAAGAACGCTGAATGGAAACGAAATCAGATAAACCGTGAAATCGGTGTTTCTCACGGGGTTTCTCGAGACTGAATTAATCCACGGCGCCATACTAATCGGTTCGCTGCTCGTGCGGCTCGCGATTATTCAGAAAAGCGTTGATCATCATCGGTACTACAGGTATAATCATCGACGAATAGCATTTGAATCCATCAAGTAAATGAACAAAATAACTTCGATCCTCCGGCAACGTAAAACAAAGACTTGAACGAACAATCGGTATTTCTCACGTTATTCGACAAAGAGTTGATTCGAAGCTGCACATAAACAAAACAAATCAAGCAAATAAAATAGACAGAACGATCGAAATCGCCGAAGAAAGCGAATGGAAACGTCGCGTAGGCAGAGCGAATCAGATACACGGCAAAATCGTAGTTTCTCACGGGGATTCCCGGGACAGAATGAATTCGCGGCGGCATACTAATCGTTGGTCTCGCGATTATTCGGCGAGGCGTTGATTATCGTCGCTGTGATCGTCGAGGGTGTGTCTTCGGGACAATCGCGACGACCACCGGCGCGGCGATGGAAAGATCGCGCGTAGCGGAAGAGGTTTGCACGGGTTTCGACAAAAGCGGCTCCGGGAGCGGCTTGTAGCGAGAAATCGCCATCCGACACCGAAGTTTCGCCGTAAAGCGATTAACGGGGTGAGTGGCGTTATCGTTGGAGACGCCGCGACGATACAATGGCGCATCCGGCGTCATTTGCTAACGCCGTCAGCCGAACGATAGCGTGGCTCTTCTACCTCTCTCTCCCTCTCTACGCTTATTGTCGCTAGTATACTTTCTCGTCCTCTCGCCGGGGCATAATCGTATTCTCTCCGGCCTGTCACCGTTGCCCGCTGAGAGCGAGACCGACTCCCGCTCTATTTATTAAACATACACACACTGCACGCTCGAACGTATTAAGCGCGATACAAGGGCCACGGAGCTTATCGCGGCGAACAGTTACTTTGTAATCGCCGAGCACCGCGTGTTCGATGTTCACCGGCCCTCGAGAGAGAAACAAAACACCAACCCCGGATCGCTTCCTCATGCGCACAACGATGATTGACTCTTCTTGATTCGAGATACCGTACAGTCGTAGGGGTGGAGTTTTTACAGTGACGAGCGGTGGTGACGGGCTGTTGTTCGCGAGGATTGTAATAGAATCTCTTCTCTAATCAGAGATGCTCCTGCGTTGAAGGTGTTTCTTGGACTAGCAAGCGGTGGCGATGGAATATGTGAGAGCTGGGAAGTAATAAAATGATCTTCCCTTAGGTATACCTTGAATTGAAAATGTTGTGAAAATAGGGTTGAGAAATACAATAAAGACTGATTTTGATCATTTATGGGAGCTAAAAGGACCTAATAAAATTTTCTTCTCCTGGATATACTCTGAGGATATTCTTGCGAAGATAGGGATAAGAATATTATCTTTTTAATTTATAGGAACAGAAAATTGAGAATAGAAGGAATTTTGAAAGTATAAAGAAATCGGGGCGAGAATAACACTTATTAAACTAGCAAAATTACAAATTTGCATGAAGCCTCGTACCTCAATTTCAACCTGCCCAAGAACACGGTCTTAAATGTATGAAGACTGACGAGCTAATTGCTTGTTCGCCTGTAAATTGGCAGCCCGGGAGTGGCAGGGGTCGTAAAGTACGAAATACTTGAAACTAGTGGATGTAAACTTACTTAATTAGCGAAGCTCGCTAGAAAGAGTTTGTACTCCGCTTTTATAACACGTTCGGTGGACTAACAAATTCATTTTCTTTATTCTTAATCAGACAAACATAACCCCTCGAGGAATATGGAATCGTTGAAGCGTTAATTAAAGGATCCAACGTATACTCGAATTCTTATCGCTTTTTTATGGTTGTTACATTCTCTACACTCTATAAATACCTCTCCGGGATAGGCTTTCCCATTCGTACGCGAGTATAAATTATTTTAACATTCTCGGAGCGGAGAACAATAGAACATCACGCACCTCAAACTTATGAACTAAACCACCAGTCGTAAATAAAGTCTAAGCAGCGCAAGAATAGCCTCAGAATGTTCCCTCCGCTGTGTTGCTTTTGTCCTGTGGGTGTTTAGTCTTCGAAATGTTTCGCTTCTACCACCCCCGTGTAAAACCATCAACGCCGCTCGTTCGCTTGCATTTGTTCGGGTCACCACGAATTGCGACAACGACGATAATATTAAACGAACCCGCGAAAAAGAAACAGTGACAAGGGAAGGACAAAGCTTTTGACAAATCGTTGAAGGAGAAACATTGAACGAGTACTGTTAAAAATTTATATTTACGATTTTTACGGATGAAAACGTGTAATGTCATCGCGCGTAAAAATTTACAGACAATTGGGCCAAATATTAGGACAGAAAAATCTGTAGCCGCCGAAGCGAGAAATGTCGGAGCGCAATGAAATCAACCAAAAAATCAATCAAAGACATCAATTTGATCCCCCGAAGAAGTTCGTGCATTCGTTCCGCGATTCCGAGAGCGATCGAGTCCATGCAAATTCAGCGGAAGGCGAGAGAACGCCGTCGACAGATCAGGTGAGAAAGTGGGGGGTTTCCTATCGAAGAAAATGGGAGGGGGACACGGATCTCTAGGTGTAATCGGTGTTCGAGGCATTCGAGGAAAGGCGAGACAGCGCGATCTCCGATCATTCGTGCTCGGCAGAGATAATTTATTGAAATTGTCCTGGTCGGAGTCGTTACTATTTTATCCGAGGGGACACAGGGGGGCTGCAAAAGTGAGAGGGGTGGGGGCCAGACAGAGGCACGTTCTGGCGTAACGGTAGTGGTGCAAGGGTTCAGCCGCGAATGCCTAATCTTTCTCACGGCATAAATCATTGGTTCCGCGGGCAACGGCGATGTGTACCCGTGCGCCGTGCAATAAATTCCGTTGCTCGCTTGTAAAACGGGCCCCATTACGAATTCGGTGTCCGCGACTCTTTCCTGTTCCAATCGTTTCCATATTCCTGGCGCCCCTTTCAATCACGAGATAGCACGCCATTAGCTGCTAGCTCTCCAAAAAAAATGCCTTGTGCTGCCGTGGGACGAAGCGGTAAGGGAATTTGGACCTGCCGCGGATCGATGAATGTAGATCGGAGATTGGGCAATTACTCGATCGAACCCGAGGGGTTGTTCCGATTTTTCAGGAAATGATTTTTTAAACGAGTGTAGAGTTGAAGGGTTTTCTCGGGAGAGATCGAAACGTGTAACGTAGAAATGCTTTATTGACTGCTCCCTGTCGAGTGCGAACGTTAACTGTTCTTCCAAAACGGATTATTCGAACGAAGGCCTGGTTGTCCGCGGTTTTTAGAGCACGAGTCGTCGCTGATCAGCTGTTTGTCCTGCGACGGAAATATGGGGCGACGACCGCGCGTTGTAATATTGTTCGAGAAACGATACTTTTTCCTCGCGTAACGGACATACATACGTGGATACATAATAGCGCAAGGTGTTTCTTTTACACAAGAAACAGAAAATTAATGTCGAATTACAGACAATTCTTGGGAAAAGAACGAGCACCTACCAGAAATTCTTAAACCAAAATGAAGTATGACTTTACGGAGAATTTTGGCTAAAAAGATACGGGAAAATTAACAAAATTGATTCTAGAAACAACAAAGAAAAATATGAAACACAGTCTTCGGTATAAAATGAAGCTTGTCTCCAATATTGGGAAGGACGTTTTGACAGACTACATAAAGTAAAGTATGAATATTGCATGGGTTCCGTGGAATACATTTTTCGGTCCGCCAATCCGTTAGATCTTGTTCCTACTGTTCAAGAAGATAATCGTACATCAACCCTTGTGTAGCGAACCGGGTGTTTATTTACCGGAATTCTTTAAAAAATTTTTTTAACGTTCCACTACAAATGTTACCAAACTGATTTCTATTCTTTGTTCGCCAGTATATTAATTTATAATCTCAATTGCGCTCACGCGGTTGCGAGAAGCGAAAACGTACGTCGCATTAAAAACTGCAATAGTTTAACCGTTTTAACCATTTGCATTGTACACGACGACGGCGCGCAAGCTTTGGCCACCTCGTTGAATAGATAATTCTAATTACATTGATAAATAATAATGCATAGTAGCACGTCACAATACTGTGTTCGAGCTCGCTCGGTCGGACCAACACTATGCCAAACTATGAGGTCCCTAAAAATGTCGGGTCCCAAATTTTTAAATTTACAATTAAAGATTACTTAATACAAATCTCTACGCACCTAAATAAATACATCCGAGTTATTTTTCTAAAACAGAATGAAATTATAGTGGTACTTCGATTATCCGATTGAACAGTTACTTAATTGTAATGTGATTTTTACCATAAATAGTGCGGGGACACTGGACACCAGAGATCCGGGCAAAGGTACCGCAAATGCACCTGACAGTAATATCAAATAATTTTATGGTGTTCCGTGGAGACCGTGTTAAAAAGCGTAATCTCTGGCAAACGCACCTGAAGAAAAATGTGATGGGACAGCTCGGAGGTGTCGATTTCTCAGCTGCTTATCTCTCGAATTCCTGGTACTGGTATCGGCATCGGACCGAAGCGGAAGAGACGTCTAGATCAGGCTCGATTCAGCTAATCACGTGCGATATACAAGCGAGCAACTTATCGACAGCGATAATTGGCGCTGTGTGTCGGAACGTAACCGGAGTGCCGGAAGTTCCAGTGACTAGCAACAATGTTGCAGTTGCGAGGCGTGCGCAGAGCCAGAAACCGAGTGAGCCGAGAAAGAGAAACAATCGGGCTGAGAGACCGTACGAATTCGTCGAATCGACTGAACGGAGAAAGGAAGCTGCTAAAACGCGAGAAAAAGATTCTCGGAAAGGTTGAGTCAAGGTTCATTCACAATGGAGGCACGCTCCTGATAAGATCAATATACTTGATTTACTAAACATGATACGTTTAGGTTCATACGATACAAGGCATCGTCGAATTTCAACTTCTTTTAAATACATTTTATGGAGCTGCTCTTTCGAATGATCTGTTTGCTTTGATTGTACAATTTTTGTTTTATTTCGAAGCGATTAGGCGAACGCTATGAAAGGATCGAGTTAAGTGGTACATCGTATTAAGTATGTAGCAATTTGTATAATGTCGACTCTTGTCAAATTGTTAAATGAAGTTCGATTATGGAGGATTATCTAAACCTTCGGACATTTACATGCGCGTACCGCATAATACATAGATATTAGCCTAAGTGACTTCGGTGTACGGTGAGGGTCACGTATAATAAGAATGTTATCAGTCGAACTAATGTAATAACTGTTTGTTCGAACACAGTATGGACGATAATGGTGTATGACGAGGCATGGGCGCACGGACGATGTATAAAGTATGTATGGTAAAGCAACACGAAGTCGTTTAAATAGGAGATAATGAACAACAGATAGCGTAAATGTAACAATTGGACGACCTAGTATGCAGAGTACAGCAATCTTCCTCTACTGACGTCAATCCCGTAGAACTTTTTGGACTTCGAAACATTTCAAGCAAATTTTTAAACGTTCCGTGTTTCTAACGTATACGGTACTTACTTTTAATTTATCCTTAAAATATTTTGTACGGACCGCGAAACTATGTCGTCTCTTGACGACAATCATATTGAATGTTGTAGAAAATGTTGCTCTAACGCAGAGATTAACCCGTTGACGTATTTTAAGTAAAGAAAATATTACGGCAAGGGGTTAAATAAGCGAAAATTTGTAAAAAAATATAGATGAAAGGCTTCTGTATAATTTACCATGTATCCGCAAATGTGAACCAACCTTTACAGGGGTGGAAGCAGTCCGACAAAGATCGACCGTGGGGAAAGGAAGCGACCGGGGACGTCGCGAGAAAAAATCCAAAAGAACGTTGCAGCAAAATCGACCACGAAGCTCCGTGAATGAATAGAATAGTCTGTGGGGGTGGGAAGGGGTTGGAAGAAAAAGGCGTGAAACCGCGATCGGAAGGAACAGGGGGTGAAGAAAGAAAGAAAGAAAGAAAGGAAGAAAGAAAGAAAGAAAGAAAGAAAGCTGTGCTAGCGTGCAAGTGAATGAATGCGACGGTGGAACAGGGTAGGAGAGGGCCGAAGAGGAATCAAAGAAAGAGTGGTAGAGAGGGAGAGAGGGCGTAGGATCTGAGTCAGCTCGATTGGATCGGGTAGCGCCGAGTCAGCGGTCGAAACAGCGCTAACTGCCTGCCCGCGAACTACTACCGGAGATTGTATCTATGTGGCAACGTATCGTGGCGCGGCGCATCGAGCTGCCAACTTGCAATAATATGGCCATTCATAATTTTTACGCGGCCAGGCCGTCATTCAGGAATCCTCCTCCACCTGCCGCCATTCGCCACCCTCCGCCCCCGCATTCCGCAGTCGCAGGAACGCGGCCGAATTCTCTCGCCGTTCCGGTGGAATCGCGGTGGATTACGCAGGCCACGCGATTCGACGAATTCCACGGACGAGCAATTTCCAACGGCCATGCCGAGCACTACGAACCGTGGCTTCCGGTCCCCCGACTTTTCGAGATACCGGGCACACCCCCCGAACAAAGTTGCAGATGGAATTTCAGTTCTCCAGTCGCTAGAATCGAACCCAAGAGCTGGAGTTGGCTACCATTGCTTGACGCGTTCGCTGCGCACGAACTATTGCTTTGCCGGCACTACAAATTTCGAAATTGTTCATTGCGCAAGCTTATAGCGTTTCCGTACGTAGAATGTACATAGAAATATTCGTCTTGGTTGCAAAAAAAAATTCGCAACAACGAGACCGGTTCGCATAACAATAAAAATGTACCACAATGTCCAGACACTTTTCTGAACCGTGCGGATCGCTTTCGAACAAAGGGTGAGACTTTCACCGATTCGTCGAATCGATCGTTCATTATCCCCGACAGGCTGTTCGCGAGGCAAAAGGTCCGACTGGATATATTTCGCACAAAGTTCTGCCGCGGCGGAAACGTTCGCGAAACGTGCTACCGGGAGAACAAGTCGAGCAGTGTTAGCGCGGAACCGCGACAAGCGAAAAATTCAGCAACAGGCTCCATTATCGACTTCGACACGCGTGCTTTCGACCAGACGTTATCCGTAATTGCTTTAATTCGCCTGCAACGCTCGCAGCAGCCTCGTAATCTTGGAGTCTAGCCGTAACCAATTGCCAAAGGCGATGTATCGAACCGATTTCTCGAACGAGAGTGATCTTTCTCTTTTCGTTTCGACGGAAGCTGAAACCGTCCGAAAATACGCCGCGGATTAAAGATGATTCAGACAAGAGGGATCGTTATTTCATTTGGATTAAGTGACGCAGATTAGCGATATGAATTCGTCTCGTAAATTTAATGCGCGGCCGTCGTCGCCAGCCTCCATCTTCGAGCTTTTAATTTTTCACGCTCACTTTTCACTTAATTAACCCTCTTCTTCTGCGTCTCCAAAAAGTTTTTCTATTTATAACGCTGCGGCGTCGAATGCAATTTACCGTCTCGGTGGAGCATGTTAAAAATGATCGATAGACTGCAAATGATCGTGTGACATTTGGTATTTAATCTCTACCACTCGAATCTAACTTTTGTTTAATCCCGAAAGTCCAGTAAAACTTTTAAGGAGGGACCTTCTCCGAAGAATTAAATTCGAAATATTCGCAAAAATGAATTCAAATATAGTCGAATCGAGTGACAGAAATGTAAATGTCGCGAGCGTAGAAGCACTTTAGACTGTTAGTAATGCAAATTCAATGCTATCCTGTTGTACCTAGGACTTATTTTGTTATTTGTCGAAAACACGGTCTTGCAAGGTCGTGCACGGTCTAGTGATTGCACAAAATTGATTTTAAAATGATTTACGACTGAATGGCTGCAGTAAACGATACGTCTACAACGATGACGACTCTTTCGCGGAGAAATTAGAGACAAGAGTTTAATTTCTATTTCATGTTAGCCGTACAGGCGAGATTGATGTAGCGTAATGTAACGCGGAGATAAGTAACCGATATTTCGGAAAGTGAAGTTAAACCTTTGCGGTCTTGATCTGTATCCATTCCGCGTAACGAACGCGATATTTTCCGCTGCTGTAATTACAGCCATTACTACAAACGTTGTGTCAGCCGAGTTACCTTTTAACATGATGCTCTACAATATAACGACGAGCTTTGAAGGTGAGGCGTCTACACTATACAGACGATGTCCACTCAGACACGAGTTCAACAATTAAACGAATGCATTGTCATGCTTTGCTGGTACGCTAAACAATCGGCTACCGATAAAACCACGATTTGTATAACGAGCTCGAAGCTTCGTGCGTCAAACTTTATTCGTGTCCTCGTGGTTTATCGAGGATGTCTTCAAAAGTAAAGCACGCGTAGAGATAGCGGTGGAAACATAAACTCGTACTAATTTACAATTCGGTGGTTAAGCATTCGGAACATGCAACCACAATTTTCAATTCATTTATTACTCGGTCAATATTTTGAGGTATGTAGTAGGTCAGAGTTTAGCTATTTTTACAGGTTTATAGTTCATTCGGTGTGATTGCTAGATCGTGGACAGTTCAATGTAACAGTGTCGAAAGTGTATACATTTCTAATAGAAACATTTATTTCTTAGACTGGCGAGGATTTTAAACACTTGACCAGATACGATCATTCTTCTGTGTCGAGATAACAATTTAGGAATTTAAAAAATTGCCTTCTCGCGGTTCTTGCGTTCTTAAATAAACTTGTAGTTCATAAATTATTGACTTAAATTACCGAATTTAAACATAGTTTTATTCATAATCTATCCCTAGTGGAACGACATTTCAAAGAGTTGTAATCCCAGAGAAAAACTGCGAAATAAAGATGAAATTCCATCGAGTCCGCCATGTTCCGAGGATCGTCAAACGGTGCAAAGGTTCAGAGTTCAACGGCGGAGTCCCGACAATGCCAGGCAAGATAAAAGCCAGATTTCCAGCGAGCCGACTTTATTGCGTCGGCTTCCGCGGATCGTTCGACGGGATCCGCTCGAAATGAAGAAGCTGTGCGATGTCGAACACACCTGGACGAGCTTAACGATTATTAATGATAAGTTTACACGGTCTGCGTGTCGGCTGCGTTTACGACGACTCCTCTCGTTGCATCACCGGGCGAAAATGCCAAGACGGTATATCTTGGCAGAGCGAGTAGTGCGAACGACAATTAATAGTTTATTGTCGGCCGGAGCGACGGGAAAAGATCGAAAATAGAGAGCGAGCGGCCGGGTCGAAATCGCGACACCGAACGAAAGTACAATGTAGTCCGTTTGGCGGACGTTGGAACGGACCGTGTTATCTAGCCTTTTTTCGTCGGAGTATGATACAATTACGATAACGAGTGTCACCCGGCTCGATCCGTGAAAGTGTTGAGACGATTCGTTGTAAAGACACGCATACACGCACGGAAATCGAATCCGTCGATCGAGGTGGTCGCCGATCTCTCTTTGCTCGGCGGCGTGTAATAAATGATGCGCGGGCGCGTGCACAGATCAACGGTTTAGGATGACGGGCAACGGAACGCGAAAGAAAAGTGTGTCAACGATAATACAACAACCGTAGCTAAAATGGTTGCTTGTTTGTTTAACTGTGTTATAAGCGGAGTAACACTCATAGATAATAGACCATTAATTTTTATCGACGGTTAAGCAACGTGATACCGTGCCGTACGCGAACCGATTCCGCTGTTCCACTGCCGCTTTTGCCTACCGAGGGACATTAGCCGGCTCGTTACTGGAAATTGCTCGGCTGGAACGCCGCCATGCAACACCGAGCTTTCTTGCGAGCGGACAATGTGCCAGTCTGTTCGAAGACCGCTTGCGATAAACTCCGTTCGACGATTTTTCCAGCTATGTATCGAGGAGTTTCGATTTCCCCGAAAGCGCGACTCTCTTTACAAGAACAGTCGCAGGTGCTCTGTAATATTGTCATTATCGATTCTCTGTCATTGAACTCCCGTACACTGTAAAAATAGCTTCATTCAGAAAGCTTCGTCAATTTTTGTTCGACACCTCGGCGGATTTGTGGTTCACTCGTGGAGAACATTCTGAATGTCTCTGCAGAATCAATATAATATAAAAAAAGAATTGAATTTACAAATTCACGAGTCTCGCAAATAATGAATTGACGAGAAATGCGTCAAATAGAAGGCTGTACAGAGTATCTGGCTGATTGTTCGGTTACTATTAGTGCCAGTAGTGGCGAATGTCTCCGCGGGTAACGCGGTGCGAAGGGTTGAGTTCTTTCGACGAGCGGAATTCATTCCGTTGATCGCGTCTCTTATAGCCATTTCGTGCGGGTAAAATCGATAGGAAAAGAGACGGTTTTGTGTCTGAAAACGCGAAAATTGGACCGCGTAATGGCAGCCGGCTAAACGAACAATGTTAGGCGACGCGGAACGAGGCAAAAAAGGGCCGTTCGAAACTCCATTTCGAGGCGAGAGACTGGGGCTGCGAAGAGAAAGAGAGAGAGAGAGATAGAGAGATAGTGAGAGGGGGAGAGAGGAGAGACGAGAGACGAGAGAGTACAGAACGCGTGGTGGCTAAACGTGGGTGTGGATGTAGCTGGTGGCAAAAAGCTCCGCCGATGGTAAGACGAGATAATTATTCCAGCGAGCGCAAGCTCTTCGATCATTTCGGAGCGTTGCTTTAGGCGTGGCAACACATGTTCTCAGCTCGGCCGCTATGCACACCGCCGCATAGGTATGCGCCGCGTACTACACCTATATGCAACGTGTCAGGACACGTGGTACCGAATCTCTCAGGCTTGCCAACGGCTATCCATTTTCGCAACGGACAAGATCCCACGCTACAAATTATCCGCTGCGGTCCGAGGACCGAAACGAACCTCTCTCTCTCTCCACTTCTCTCGCTCCTTCTATCAGTTCTGCCTCTCGTTCTATCCTACCCGGTGGATTTTCACCGGCGAACGTTTGAATTCCAACGGGACAATTGCACCCGAACGATCGCTGTTGCAACCCTGACTAGCTACACGAACGTGTGTCGTGCCCACGGCCTCGTAAAAAATGACTCGGCACTTCTTCCACCCTTATCTGCTCCGTGTAACTAGCCGACACTTTGTTGGAACGATCTCGGGTTACACTTATTTCATCGGACTCGATTTGTTTTCACTTCGTTTCCGGTGAACGGATTTATCAATTTATTCCGCGAACCGTATTCCGATTAATTCATATTTTTATCCCAAGCTGTGAGACTCTTTCATCCGACTTTATTATATTTTATTATTTTGTTTTCGGTGGAGACATTTATTGATCCTTGGTCGATACACTTCATTCATATAACTGATTATTATGGATAGAATTGATTCGATATAATTATCGTATTAGCACCGAATGACGTATGTACAGATTTTTAGATTCTCCATACTTCCGTTTTAGAATAAATGGTTTAATTTCTTGTCAGGCATGTTACGCTGTTCCGGTTAACTGGTCAAGAGGTAGTTGCAGCAGTTGTTTCGGAACGTAACAGACTGAAATTGTGAGACTGTCTCTCATAACAACTATAACGATGTCACAGAAAGGATAACATTCTCCAAGCAGCAGGATTATTTATCTTTCCATTACTCCTTTCAACGTTTAAAGAGAGCCAGAGGAATGCTGAATATCGCGCTGTACATTACGATTACTAATAAATAGCTTATACAAAATTAATATCTGACGTAAGTATGACGTACATAAATTAATATCTCTCCTCGCTAAAAGTACAAGATGATAGAAGCCTTACATATGCGACGCAGGTAGGAAATGCGTAAAAATCAGACGGTACTCGCCAAATGCAAGGGAAGGGAAATTATACCGCGGATCTTGATGCATTTGCGACATGCAAATCTGTGGAATGCTAGGCAACATTTTCATTGACGCCTTCTTTGCTTAAAATTTACCATCGGCAACTTCGTGCTTATTGAAACAACTTTTCCCGTATTCGGAGAATAATCTACAAAAATAACTGATTGTATAAAAATCCACAATCTAATCGTAATAAATGTGTTCCTCGAAAAATTAGTGTCACTTCAGACGACTTAGCGTGACAGAAAGACAAGGGGCTATCTGTTCTCGGTTTTTTTTGTTATGATTTCTTCAGACCACAGTGTACTCTTTGATAATCAATTACGTGGAGAAATTACGTCAGAAACGAGCACCCGATAAGGAACGTTTAAACATTTTCTCCTCCAAATTGGAACGAGTTATTTACCCTTAGATAATCGTTCATTATTTTCAGAATCTTTCTTCGATTTCAGGACGTCTCTAAATCCTTCTCTTCGTTTCGCGCACGCCGTGTATCACGGTACTATTGCGGCTAATGAAAATGTTTCGGTTAACGTGGACCGTGGCGATAGTTCGCGCGATTTAATCGATGCTCCGTTAGGAGAATTTAGTAGGCAACTTTGAACTCGTGAATCCGGGACGAATGAGTAATAAACGTTCGTCGGGAAGGTTGGAAACTGTCTACGATGTTTAGAGCTCGATTGTTGCGTTAGAGTTGCGTTCTACGGCAGGGCGCCATCTGTAAATCTTCCGTCTGGCTTGGATTACGTTTTCAGGTGATCTACAGTGCGATAAAAATGCTGGAGTAAATGTAATTTGTAGATATCAACGCCGGGAATTCGTTAATGTCCTGTTCATTTCCCCTCGCACTTCCGACGAAAAATCTCCGATCAACCCGGTGGAATTTTTTAATCGACAAATTCGGTATGACCTCATTAAGTTAATACGACACGCGACAAACTAAATCAACCTCGTAAATGCATCAAAATTGTGAACTTCTCTAAAATTTTTATATTTTTCCAAACAATCGCAGCACAGTTTCTTTCGTTACAATTTTTTCACTTTCCAAGGACTTTGATTTCCACCGTAACAACCGTTACTTTGCAATTTCAATTTTTCCAACTTCTACACGCAACAAGTCACTGAAATCTCAACACATATACAAGATTACCAATTTCTTCAAAGATGCCAGCAGCGTTTCTACTGTATCCCAACTGTCGATTCAAATCATCCTAACGCTCAACAAAACCGGTCATCGTTCCGCCAGTCGAGAAATACTGGAACAATCTGACGAATCGAATCCCATCGATGTCAACGGGCACAAAGAACTGCTTCGACTAGTAAAAGCACACTTTGAAGAACAGATCGGGCACATCCTTGTTGCTCGGTGAATAGTCAAGAGCGAGTAAACGATCGGTTAAACACGGCAGACGGCGAGATCGCGTACGAGAGGGAACGGATAGACGCAAATAGGCGAGAGGCTTTCGACAGGCGAACGCATTTGACTTTCAAACGGTCGGAATTATATCCGGATTCATAGATCCGGTCGCCCGACGACGGTTTGCCCGCAGGTACTTTCGAAATACGAAATACACGCGTAAATTCATTGGGAACGACTGAAATCATCTCGTGCAATTGTTCTCAGAAGACGCTTTCATTGGAAGTATCCTAATCAACGCGACACTAAGGACCTAACACTTGAATCTTATGTCAACGCATCAGCTAAAAAGATTAAGCCTGTAGTGCTACCGTGTTTAGTCAGATTTCAAGTATCACGCTCCGAGGACTTTCTAAAATTACGTAAGAATTTAATAAAACAATTTTGGAGTATTCTAAAATTCCAAAGAAGTTAAGAAAACTTCGTATTTGCAGGTGCAAATTCTTATATATTTCTGAAAACAATGGATCACATATAAAATTAAGGAATTTAATTGAAGAAATAAATTTCTATTTGTTTCCTGTTTCTGGCTACCGATATTAAAAAATCCAAAATGATCAGTACCTATACTTAAGAAATGATTTATTCCGGCGGCGCTACACGAGCCTCTTTCTCCTGCAAATTCTTGTGCCTCGTTTTTGCGAGACACGCGGCATAGTTTAGACAATTTTTTCGCGCGACTATGACCTTCTTTTTTTCGCCGAAGCGCTCGGCCCTCGCCACGACGATCCGCAAAAAAATGGTTTAGACAAACACGGTTCGTCGTTCACGCTTTTTAGATCCGGGGAAAAAAATTTCACAGCTTTTTAGACAGAAAAAAAAACACTCCGTAGCTGACCGGCGCTCGAGTTTTTGCCGCTGGCTCGAGCAACACTCGACCATAGATGTTTTTTCTCCGTAGAAAAAGTCGTCGGTGAATTAAAAGACTCCCCGTTCTTCGAAGAATCTGGACTAGTGAATGGGAATACAAAGTGATTTCTAGTTTCTGCCACGCTCGCGAGCTTTTCTCGTAATTAACAATTGCTCTATTCTGGGAGATTAACGTTCAAGATTAATGTTGCTGGCTAGAACTGTTAATTATTTAACCGTGCTATTTTTTATACGCATTATCGACTAGTTGTTCGTGGTATGAATAGAGCGTTTGTTCGACAGCCTTCGTCGCTTTGCTATTATCTTTGCTGAGCTAGTCATCGGACCACCGCGATCACGTCAATCCTTATGCTAATTATCTAAATGTTCTGCGATACGTGATTTTAATAAATCAGGAGTATCCGCTGCTTCCGGTGTTCATTTTGTAGTACAAATATAAATCGACGTAAACTTTAACGCGTCGACTTCCGCGTGAATTTTCCGCGTATCACGCAAGTCTCGAATTATATTAATTCGTACGAACGATTTATTTAATAACGAAGTTTCTATCTTACGCTACAATCCCGAACTACTTTTTCCGTAACGAATACATTGACGTTCAAATGAATTGCAAGAAACAGGAATCACGTAGACATTTCTTCCTTGTCTCGGTAACTTTAGAAATAATATATATTCTTAAATTCTTTCAGACACATTTTCTGTCGACACAGACTTCAGACTGTTCCCTCGATTTAAATCTGAGAGACTGTACAAGGGAATTTCTTTCCCACGATATCAGGAAAATTCGATTTCATCCCCAACACGAGCCCGTGGAAAGCCAATCAACCGGTCCGGCCATTATTTACCGAAGCCTGGCGGCCAGAGCATAGGTACCGATTGCTTCCGTTCGCGGCGAGCATGATCGATGTCACAGCGAGTGCATCCATCACGATGTACCCGCTCCCGAGACTCGTACCACCGATTCTGCGTGAAACCGGCGGCGTAGACGGTAGAATCGCTGGAGGACTCACCTGTAGATTTGGCGATCCCCGGAAAGAGAACTGTGACATTGTGTGTCGGCCACTCAGGGCCGTGATGGTCGGGCGCCGCTACGCGATCATGGTATGGCACCGTGCATCCGTTTGTCTTAGTCTCACCAAGTCTCACTTCGAGGTATAGATCACTGTCGCTGGGCTATACGATTAATTCCACTGTGCTCACAGGACAAAGTAGGCGAGATAGACCCGCGCCGAGGTGTATATATCTCTGTCAAGTTTCAAAACGAACGTGTTCCGGTGGACGATCAAAGCGAAAATTCAGCTAGGACCACCGGACGGGGAGAGAGGATCAATCTCGCACTGCGTGAACTCGCGTTTTATCGCACCGTCTAAGGCTCGAAGACCGTCGACCCTGAAGAGGTAGTCTCCGGGGCTTGTACACACTTGGGTTGCACTGTCACAGACTCGTGGCGCGGGGGCACAAAGGCACACAGGGACCAGTTTTCCGATCAGCGACCGCAACGTGGTCGGACGATGACGACGATGACACTGTCTGCCGCAGCGACCGGCTCGCGACTAACAGAGCACACGCGGCTTGCCCGATGACAACCGTACTGTCGTCAACTATGTCGCAGGCTGACTTCGTCCGAAGCCCGTTGCTCCTCCGGTTGGCACCGATCGAAACCGATTTCCGGTGCGTGTCCAGGTGCGTGTCGAGTCACGAGGTCCGGCTTGGCGCGCGCGAACCGATTCGACCAACTCTCTCGACAACAACAAAAAAACGAAAAATCCAAGACCACCCTCCGCAGAGGTAACACCGGGGGGGTCTCGTCACGATCGAGAACGATCTTTCTCTTTGGCCGCGAAAACTCGGCCGGCGTTGATCCGATCGACGCGCCAGCTATGATCGGTCGCGACTATCCTCCGAATCGTCGTTTCTTTTCGACGGAATCCAGTCCTCCGCTGAGCGGATAGGAAGGCGGAGGTACGCGGGTGCGAGAGCGCGAGGAGGAGAGGAGAGGCGCAGACGGAGCGAGCGAGAGCTCCGGACTGGATAGAGGGAGGAGCGAGCGAGAGAGGAAGCGCCGGAGGGACGGACAGTCAGCCGGGTAACGAGAGATAGAGAGGGAGAGAGCGGTAGGTCGAGAACTCGAGCGATGGTGACGGAGAAACGACTCGTGAAAAAGGAAAGCCGAGGATCGACTTGTTCTCGCGCGCACAACGCTTTCTTTTTTCCTCTCAAAGCTTGTACGGCTACGTCTTCCCTCCTCCTTCTCCTTCTTCTTCTTCTTCTTCTTCTTCTTCTGCCACGCACCGTGGATTGCTGTTCGCACCTCGAGCGATCACGACCCAGTGTATCCTGCTTGTCCCGTGTCTTCTTTCTCCGGACGATTGAAAATCGAGGGATCCCAGCTGGCTCCTAGACCGACGGGGAGCCGAATCGTCCCGCCCCTTCGAACGGCGGTGCGCACTCTTTAAACGAGCAGACGCCGAGAAACTGGCGCGGATGTTGCGCGCGTAACGCCCGCTCGCTTCTGTCCTCTTCGCGGTTGTCGAACGTGTGCGTCCACATGTATACGAGCGTACGTATCGCTCGGAGGGGAACGCATGGAACCGTACGGTTTTGATTCTTCGCGGTGTTGAATGTACGTATCCGGTTTTTTTTTCTCGGTAAAGAAGGGGCAAACGGTCCGATCAGGTACGTTTTTAATCCGTTTTCGATTAAGCTGATACCGATCCACTCGCGCACCACTTATTGTATTTACAAATCGTCACTGGCTACCGATCGACCACCGAACACGAATAGATGTTGCAGGACGGCCGGCACCGATCCCCGGATGGACTGCAGGTCGCGGCCTCGTCGTAAGGACCGAACGACCAGATCCGAGTCCGTAAGTTCTGGTATCCTCGTTCCGCGAGATGACGGTTGATCGCGGTGTAGGAGGAGGCACGGCAGCGGTACAGTGACGGTGGCGCTGGCGATAACGATGGTAGTGTGCCGATGGTGGTGGTGGTAGTGACGAGAACGGTCGGCTCGACGGTGGTGGTGGTGGCAGAGTCGTCGCCGTAGTTCTTTTCCTTCCATGGAAAGGGGGACGATTTTTGCGAGATGGTTTGCCCTCGGCGAGACGGGTGGGAGGGTCCAGGCCGGCACGCCGCGCGCTGTGGTGGGGGTGCTGGTGCCACCTCTGCTGGTGGCTGATGATGCCACTGCCGGCAGCACGGCACCTCTAGCCCACGCGAATTCGTCGTAACCGCGCGTTGATGACTCTGCTCTCTTGCTGGTCGTAGGCCGCGGCGAAGCAAGGAGAAACCTCGCACACCGGAGTATCTCTCGGTCTCCTCTGCTATGCTCTTCTTGTTTCGTAACGTAGCTTCGCGTCTCGTCTCGTTTCCTCTCGTCTCGTCTCGTCTCGTCTCGTCTCGTCTCGTCTCGGCAGAGTCAGCTCGCCGGCATCTCCGTAGATCGAGCACACGGAGCCGTACGCCGGCGGTTAGCGTCGGCAAACGCGACAATAAAATATGGTGAGTCGCCCGTGGGGCCAGCTAACGCGCTCCCTGCCTACCCCCTCTCGCATTCGAGTTCCGTCTCTTTCCCTCCTTTTCGCCTCTTTCCGTTTCACCGTCTCGCTCCCGCCCAGAGCCAGTCCGATCCGCCTCTCTCCGTCGCCCCAATGGGCCGCGTACCTCGTGACGCCCCACCGTCGATGCTTTCTTCCCTCTTCGTTCGGCTTTCGTTTTGGTGGAGGGGATGGGTGCCAGCTCGCAGAGCCAGAGGGGGCGCAACCGACCGAGATGCTGCCGTTGCCACCGTGTGTATTCGCTCTGGTGGGGTCAAGGGAGAGAGCGAGAGGCTGGCCGCGTCGGGAGGGGGCCAGAAGAGGAGGCAGAAACTACACGACAATTTTAGTTCGATAGATCCCGAAGTTTAGCCTCGGCGGCGCTGCTTTACTTGCCGCTGACTTCTTCCCGGTAGTTTGTTCGCTTGCCCTCTCTACCGTCCCTGTTCGCTTCTCCACCTCTTTCTTCGACACGACCGCACACACTCTGACGTCTCCCCACCACCGAACGATTTCCCACTACTCTCTTTCTTTCTCTTTCTCTCTCTTCTCCACCTCCTCCTCCTCCTACTACTACTACTACTATTCCTACTACTGCTACTACTACTTCGCCAGCGACGATCGTCAACTACTTCGTACCCCCACCTCCCAAGATCCACCTCCTTGCTCCACACACAACGCGACACTTGACTACACAACCTCTGTCTCCTTCTCCCGCCTCTCTCGCTCTATCTCACTCTCTTTTTTCTCTCTCTCGTTCTCTCCGTCTACCTATCTCTTTTTCTCTGTCTCTCTACCTGGTCTCACCACCGTAACTCGTCTCGCTCCGATTCACCGGCGCAACAACGTCTTTCTCGCTCCGACGCTCGCGAAGCGGAACGCGCGATCGCCGTCCGACGAACGTATTACACGGGCACGTTTACGCGGGACGAACGCGTACCGGAAATTTAATGCGTGGATGACGCGTGGCCGTCCCATCACGCGCCGCGATTGTCATCGATGTTCACGGGAAGTCGACGGCGACGAACACCTACTCCTCGCACGCCTTTGTTCGCCGGGCTTCTCGAGATTCTCGTCGGGTTTCGTTGTTCCGACAAAAGAGAGAACCGAAAAAAAATCGATCGTCCAAGAACAACGTCGACCGGGATGATATCGCCGACGGGACGGAAAAATCTCGTCGAGGAAGATCGAGCGGTGGCGCGCGATTGCCGCAACGTGCCGGCGATCACTAACAATATACAAGCTGACAACGGTCGCCGATCCGCGCCGCGACGGGTACGAACCACGGCGACAACGACGACGACGACGCCGGCGACAACGGGAGACGACTTTCGGGGCCGTGGCGACGCGAAAGTGTGTTTTGCGCAGTTCTTTCAAGGGAACTCGCCTCCTCGCGCTTACTTGTCGCCCTCCTGGTGCGAGAGCCGATCAAAGGGGCGGGTAGGGGCGGCTGTAGGTGGTGGGTCGCGAGCACGACCGGTTCGCGGGGGAGGACAACCCGCCAGGACTGGTGGGGGCCGTGCAGAAGGGGACAAAGAGGTCCGCGGGGTTGGATAAAAAGGTCGCGCCGACATTTTTCGCCGGCCGGCGCGTTGCGGATCGTCGCCGATATTCGCGCACCTACCACCCTCTACCGGCGGGCAAACCGTCGACGACGATATTTTTGCCGTTTCGCGGTGAAACCCGCGCACGATCGCCCGTTTACCCCTCGCTCGTTAGACGCTCGCCAGTGTGTACAGCGATGTGTGCCACTTCGGAGATACCGGCGAAACGACGGGCGAGAGAGCGAGAGAGCGAGAGAGCGAGAGGGGCCGAGAGAAAGAGCGACGGCCCGCGGAGCAGGATAAATTGTCCCCTTCCACACTTCTTTCGTGTCCCCTCCCGCGGGCCGCGGTGGGTGCGGAGCTTGGCTTTTTTCCCCTCCGTGGGCGCGGACTAGTCTTGCCCCGCCCCTACCACCTTTTCCGCATCCCCCTCCCCGCCCCGGCACGGCGCGTCGCCTCGCCTCGCTCCGAGCTTCCTCTCGCACTACCACCGAAGCCCGGTGTTCGTGCCGCTCTGCCGCTCTCTGCCTTTCTCATCACCCCGCAGTGTGCGCGGCACGTTGAGGTACTGCTTCGCGCTCTTGCTCGCCACGGAGGGCGACGCTGGCCTAGAGGAGACCGTCGCGGGACGAGGAGCCCACTCCGCGACGAAACGAGACGGGAACATACGGCGGAGGCACACCGAGATGTGAAACATTAGTGTACCGTTTGTTAACACCGCGGTCTACACACAGAGCCGCGCGCAACTCGCTCTCTCCTCCGCCCCCGTTGCCTTCTCGCGCACACCCCCAACCCCCCACCCCACCCCGATTGCCAGCCCGATTTCAAGAGGCCGCTGCTATGCGTGTATGCTTTGTAACCTGAGCGCGAAGGTGTATGGGTCGCCGATACGCGCGAGTGTCGTTCCAGTGTGTGCAACGTCGTGGCACTTTCGCCCTCCTCCTCCTCCTCCTCCTACTCTTTGTCCTTTTCTATCTCTTCTCTCTGTCGCACCTCCACCCCCCGGTCCTCCTTCCTCCTCCACGTCTTCGTCTTCGTCGACGATCTCCACCCTCCGGCTCCTCGACTCCACCTTAAAACCTCCCCTTCCCCGGCCGGCTCGCTCGCTCGCTCGCGCCTTCTATCCCCCTACGGTCTCGGTGACTTTCCGAGAATGCGACACCGAATTTGTCGACGGCACAGAGAACGTCGACGTTCCGCTACGACTACGCCCAGGCTAAGCCGCTGACCGATGTCGTCGCACATCGATTTCGGATTTCCCGTCGGCCCGTCTGTGCGTGTGTTTAACCAGGATCAACGGTGCGTCGCCGGAATCGGGGATCAAGCTGCAGACAGTGGGAGAACGGACGTCGCAGTCCCTTTTCTCTTGACACCGATTCGACGGTGCACCGAACACGGACACAAACAGTGCACGCGTGAAATATTTTTTCCTCGTAGAAACACACACCATCCCCGTTGTCTCCTTCTTTCGATGGAACCACGTGTGCCGCGTACATTGAATTATTCATCGTGCCGATTCGGGGACTCCGATCCTCTCAGTGCGCGTCGATATCGCGATCTCCGGCGACGATCTGTTAGACAGCGAGCCTTCTATTTTGCGGTGCGCGTGTTTTATTATGATTGTGCCTATAGGTGTCGGGCTCGGCTTTGAATCGCTAATGCCGTGGATCAACCCGCGCGTTTAGCTGTAGTGAGACGCGACGAGACGGTTAACTGTAGCGCGAGACAAGGCATTAGCATGTTAATACCGCCCTTGCTCTCTGTAGCCTATAGTCGTGCACACGGTACATCGCGATTCATGTTAAATGCATTGGCCGCGCACGCATTGTTACGCTTCGCCTAATGATCCATAGTTCGAATGCTAATCGCTGCGACGATGATAGACCGTCTCGAACTTTGTATCTTTCGACTGTTCGCGATCCTTCGAGTGTTTGTTCTTTTCGAACTGGATTTGAACGTTGCTCGCCAAGCTCCGATAGAAACGATATCGTTCATGACAAATAATGGAGTTTTGGAGCAACGTTCAGATTTTTACGAAAGATCATAATTCGTTGGAGATATCGCGATTTGCTCGAGTGTTTGTCTCCTGCGAACTGTCAGTTGTTTTCGGAGCTGATTCTTGATCTTCGATTACCGAGCCCCGATAGGTAGAGGCGATAAGTTGTTTACAATAAATAATAGAGCTTTCGAGTAACGTTGTTTCAGTTCAGATTTTCGCGAATCGAAGATCATAATTCATTATTAATCGCGATTTGATCGATAGATTGTTATTCTCGATTGCGAGTGACACGTTCGAGAGGGATATCTGCTTGATCGAGTGTCTCATGATTTTGTGCATTCGATATTTAACCCCCCGTGGACGAAAGCTGTTCGCGTTGCATGTTTTGGTGGATTGTATCGAGATTAGATACCGAAGAGTCGAATTGATATTCATTCAAATATTGTTAGCATTGCGTTCTGGAATCTCAGCTCGTACCAATGACAGAACTTTACAGAAATAGCGGTGAGGAAATTAAATAACGATTTGCAAGTACTAATTTCAACAGACATGCAGCTGAAGCGTCCGTTTACTGGACAGGTCACCCATTTCCAAGCGATCCAACGATGACCATCGTAGAATCGTACGAAAGTCTGCGGGGATGTTGAAACACGATCGCGAAACGGTTATCGCGTTTTTGATCGGCGGATATCCCCGGGACGCCGCGAAAAAACGCAACATTCTCACGTGGATCTGTGAGCGGGCGGCGTACAATGCGTCGGTGTACATGCGTCTATCACGGAGCACGTGAAAACTGTCACGTTGGTAACCTGTAATTACAGATCGCGAGCGATAGGTAAAAGGCGCACGTAACTGCCGAGTGAAAGTTCATCCGACGCTTAGCCGACGTTCGGCTCATCGTCCGTTGAACCCGTAATTATTCGCACGATATTCGCTGGCCACGCGTGCGCGTTCTTCCGTGTAATTCTATCTATCTCTCTCTCTCTCTCTCTCTCTCTCTCTCTCTCTCTCTCTCTCTTTTTTTAATTTTAATCAGACGACCCGGAGATCGCGATTCGGCGGAATTACTCCGCGGGACACTATCTGATTCGCGGCACGTAATTCGATTTGCATGTATCCCGCCGCTGAACGCTGTCCTCTCCGGCCAATCGCGGAACATCGGCGAGATCGAATCGGCAGATTCGAGGTGGAACTTGAATTCGGAATTCCGGCAGCTTTTAATGGCTCGCGATAGTGTTCTGAGATATGCATACCGGTTTAGCTCGGACAAATGTGATTTGATTATTGCGTGTGGCGAATTTTATGTGTAACGATCAGACTGCGGATTTTATGCGTTCGTAGAAAAAATGACTGGACGGAAACTGTGGAGACATTTCAAGAATTTACATATCTTACAAGAAACAAATGTCTATGTCTCTCCCGTGTCCTGCAATTAATGCAGACAATTTTAATTTTGCATAAAAATCAGCGGTAACGATACAACTCGGGAACATGAGGAAATTAATAAAGTTTATGTAGGTTTGTGTACCTTGATTGATGCTGGACAGGTCTCTCAATCGTTGTAAGATAATTATATGATTCTGACTTTTGTCGATTGGTTTGATGTATGGTGTTTAAAATCACAACCGAACCTAATTGATTTAATCCTAATGACCCACAACACGTTTTCTCGGTAGTTCAATAGAGTACAGGCAAAGCGAATAGAGCATTATAATAGTCCTGTATAATATGAAACTTCGGTATGACATCTAGGTTTCAACGAATTACGAACATACATCACCCACCCACCCTCACCCCTATCAAAATAATCGTCGAGTTAACAAGACGCAACTCAAATTTGCCAAACAATATACGAGTCTCCTGTATTCCCCAGACGAATAATATCCTCTGTAACGTGAAGCTTGAATAAAAAAGTTACAGCTAGGTCTCAATGAATCGCCAACACCTTCATTCCCCATAAGACGATCATCGGACCAATAATATGTAAGCGAACTTCATAAAACAGTGTACTCTTTGATTCCCCAACAGAACAAAATCCTCAACAAGATACAACTTGACTAAGAATCTCTCCTCTTTAAACCAAAACATGATAAGAAGAATCTAGGTCCCATCAAATCGCCAACCCCTTTCAAGGTTCAACAACGATTCAACCTACCAAAATACAAGCTCCACTCTTATATCCGATTTTCCAATACCTTCAAGACGTCCACTCGCGATCAGCACCTTCCAGCGAACCGTGGCGTCTACGTCCGAACTGAAGTCCGAAATCCTAACTAGGTCTCATCGAATCACTGGGCAACCTGATGTAGATGATCTCCTCGGGTTCGGTCGGATAGCATGTAAGCGAGATTCGTCTTAAATCCAAGACGGTGAACCAATTGCAGGCTCGCCGGGCGGTGTAAAATCGAAGGCAAAGGCGAGTCGGAGGCGACGGAGAGACGGTTAGGTTCGGGGTTTCGTGCGCAAGATCGACGGTCGACAAGCTCTTCGGGGCGAGATGCGACCGGGTCCGAAGTGCCCGGCGACCAGTCACGGACAAGGTCGACGAAAGCTGCTGGCACAGGTGGCAGCACGACTCGACAAAGGACGATTGTAGACCCTCCTCGTTGGCACCGTGAGGCATCGGTCGCTTTGCCCAAAGCAGGGATGGGATCGTAGGAGGGGGTAGGAGGGGGAGAGGTGGCAGGATCCAGGTGGAGGGGGGCTTTCCCTTTCCCAGTTTCCCTTTCCAGCGACAACCCCTCCGACGCTCGTCCCCCTCGCACCTGGAACCTCGGGGAAGGGGTGGCTTATACTTTCCACAATGTGTGCAGCAACGGTTGTCACCGTGTTGAATACCCGCACTTCGACAGGTTCTGCGAGTGAGACGTTTCTAACGCTGGCCTCCCGGTGCAACGAGGAAAGAATCACCCGCGGGTTCACCGTGCACTCGGTAGAGTGCGCGCCCGATGCACTTTTCAATCCGATGTTGCACCTTCCCCAGAACCGCCGCGGCCATCCGCCGAACGGATATTGCACCCTTTCGGTCGCGAAATCTGTTTCGACGATTCGTGCTCTTTTCTAGGCGATCGGGGTTGCTTATTCAGGGTATCGGGTCATTTGGTGCTCTAGGGTCTTCTAATTCTACCGCAGCGAGTGCACTTTGATCGTTCGACTGCGGAGCTTTATGCAAATTCATATTTTTGCTGGTAAGGCATATAAGATTTTACCGTATAAAATCTGCAGTCCAATTGAGAAGCTTGCTGCTACAACCGGGTAAGTCCAGATTTCGAAAGTTGCTCAATCCTTACTTCGAACAATCAGCAATATATGAAAACATGAACAACTTCGATAAGAACAATTTGCGCTACTTCGTTTGAAATCGATAAAGGAGATATTAAAATATGTTTTTAATTCGTAGTCTGTGAGCCGGATGACTAATAATAGAGTAACACTGAGTTTCCTTCTTCTCGAGCTCGGCCAACCGTGAACGATACTCGTCGAAGAAGATGGCGTCCGACACCTCGGAATCGTTCAACATCGACTCAACCTAACCCTGAACATTTACCGACATAACAGCAGATTTAATCAGAATAATTAAAGCTTCCCGGAATACGAGAACCATACAGAAACTTCCTATCACACTCGGTCAGCAAGCATGACGAAACCCTTTGATCGGGGCGCGAAACTTCGCGGGCGGTTTTCTCGCTGGCGACGACTGTTTGTCCATCAAGGTATCACAGAGGCGGACCCCACGGACGTCGCTCATAAATCAAGACGTTAGGCTAAAGTCGACGCGGAGCAACGGGGAAAGCCATGGTGGAAGGGCAAAGCGAAGTGTGCTACTTCCATAAGGGAAGTGGATGAGGAGAGGGGCTCGGGCATAAACTTGAGTGATTAATCTTGCCGGATTGATAACGCTCTCTCACTCGCCCCCGTCGGCCGTGTGCCCTTCCTGCCACCCATAAATTACGTTATAAGGAGGCCCGGGGGATAATTAATACCCCACCAGGCCGTACATAAGCACGCCGTTGTTGCGCCCTGGTTGACACAAGGTGATCTGCGACGGCAGCCATTGTCCTTAACCAGCTCACCATGAAATCCATCGCCCCGGAATCCGAGGCGGATTGCGCGATCTTGCGCGCCGACAGATATCCCGAGTCATTGCCGCTACTTATTACAGCGACCGACACGCCGCCGGCCAATGTTCGGGTTATTAATGAGACAGCAATTACTTCGACGTCGATTGTGCCCGACCCTGACCGGACCGGACCCGATGATGTTGTACCTTCCGAGATAAATGGGCCGCGAACGATTAATCTCGCGATCATAAACCCGACGTCGCGGAAATGGCTCCAACAATTAGAACCGTGTTGATAACAATCGCCCATTCGGCGGTGTCCTTTGATGCGCCAGAAAAATCGACGGACAATTTCGAAGGCGCCGCAGCACACTTAAAGAACGCGAGGAAATCAGAGACGACGCAAGAGGAAGAGAAATAATAATTTTGGAGTTGGAGTAGCATGTGCAATTAATATGGAGATGCAAAATCGCAGATAATAAATTGCACAGGGCAAAAGAACAAAGAATGAAACAGGTAGAGAAAAATATCAAGCTTTCCTTTTGAGAAGCGAATGAGAACTTCGAGTCCCTGCGAAATCATTCGAGTGCTAGAAGTACGTCACTTCGTTCGTAATAAACGTAAGCGTCTGCTCGACTACAATGTTTCTACTCCCATTTCTAGAAAATCATTGTTTCGTCGTTGACAAAACAATTACACGATAGAACAAGATCTAGAGCTTGTACGAAATCGTTCGAACCAGAACGTTCTAGTAAATCGCAAAAAATCATTGTAAAATCGTGGATCCACGTGTGAATCTTTCAAGGTATCTGAGATCTGATTCATCGATACGGAACAAATATCGATATTACATCGAATAATAATTTATCTCGCCAGATAAACGGGTCAAGAACGTCGACGATTTCGTAATCGGTTTCCCGGAACGAACGTGTGTTACGATTTTCCTCGGTTTTATCTCGATGAAGTTGCAGTCGGAGGTTGCACGCGTACGTTCCGATAACGTTTTTCACGTAACATATGCTCGGAAGCCATTATCCGCGGGAATCTCTGGTTGCAGGAACGTGCGGGGCGGTTTTTCGACGGGTATTCGCCGATCCCGTTTCAGCAACACTTTTTGAGCGTCACGTGTACAAATATGTCGTAACTGATAAGGGCCGGTTCGAACGAGTGGCTGAAGCGTCACGATCACCGGAACCATCGGCGATCGTTGCCGTTATCGACGGCAGACGGAGTGCACGTCCATGTTTCGACGCAGATCAAACAACGAATCGACCGATACGCGATATCTTCAAAGGATTTCGGCCGACCCTTTGTCAGCCTATCGCTGATAAATCGGAAATCTGGTCCGAGCAAATATGTCCGCGTAACAGACGAGTCGTGCTAGGTGTGGATGGACGAGCTACAATTGCGAATTGTTGCCTTTCAACTCCACCGACGTAATGCATACAACGTTCTCCGGCAAGTTTCTGAATAATGTACAGAATAATCCAGAATCATTTTTTATATTTTTAAAAAATTTATTTAGTTTCGGACAACTTAATATATTACCATAATGTACCTAATAAATGTTGTATTTTCCTCGGTTCAAGTGTTTCTTATTGCAAAGTATTTGGTTAAGATTTTTCTTAGTTCGCAGATTTAATTACTCCGTTTGCTAATTACTGTCTGGTAAAGTGGTTTGCCGTGCAGATTTATTTAATAGTTGGCGATTTTAATTGCTCCGTTAGCGGATAAGTAAACATTCTCGTTAATTGGTACACCGTGCCAAGATTTTCTTAATATACCGTAGCCTCGATTGCTCCGTTCGCTAGCAAGTAACTAAACATCCGGTAAATTCGTTACTTGTGAAATATCTAATCAAGCTGTTCAAAAAATTCATTCAATATTCGCGCAGCATATAAGATAACTCCGAATAAAAAAATCCTTGGTAAACACAGGTCAGAAATCAAACTTTTCCGAGGCACAATAACTTTTGATTTGCCAAGGCCCTGTTTACTCTGTATGCTCGAAGAATTCGGATTTTCTTCTCTGCCGAGCACACGTAAAATCGCACATATCCGAAAGAGCGGCGCCGCGATCTGACTCGAAGTCGAGGGCCTCTGATCTCCGCCGAGCGTTTTCAAGAGGATCGTTAAGCTGTCCAATCATCACGCAACAATTACCAAGATCCTCGCGGACACGCCGCGTCCCGGGGAGCTTTTGTACGCGCGGTCCCGTCGACCCTTTGTTCCAAGGCTCTCGAACTGTCCCGACAATTTAAAGCGGAAGGGCGACGAGGGACACCGGGGACGGATTTATGAATCGGTCGATCGACTTTCTGGCAGATGATCGCCGGACGAAGCGGCTCCTTCAGATGATCGCGGGGGTTGGCCGGCTTGGAACAAAGGAGAGAGAGAGGAGGGGCGTCGGAGAGGGTTGGGAATCTCACGCTTCGTTTAATTAATGAACGCCGGCGTCGTTCTCTCCATCTCTTTCTCTCTCTCTCGGTCTCTTCGAGTCCACCTCTCCGCTTCGGAAGGTCTAGTCGTGGATTCTTCTCACGATTACACGCGCATCCAGCATGTGGATACAACGATCACGCTGTTTATGGACCACTCAGCTCCGGCGAGGATGTATGGGGTTGGAGCTGAACACGAACGAGCGGAGTTTCTACCACGAAGAATCTTTCATGTTGCCGCTGCTGCTCGCATACTAGCCCGCCTTTATTCCCGGCACATGGACGCCGATCACGCTGATTGGGTGCATCCGAGACTCCTGGCCACTGGGCTTTACCCACATTCGGCGATATTAGTCCTCCGACGATCCTTTGTTAAGTGGCTCCATTCGTTACCCGAGAATCGTTTTTATCCTCCGAGGTGATAGACTCCGAGGTTCTATGCAAAATCACGTCTCCGAAGAATATCTTCTAAAGATTCGACCAGATTACTTTCATTAATTCAACAGTTTCTGGTTGACGCGTCTCCCAATCAACGTAACAAGAAACGTTTTCCTTGATCAATGTTTATATATATTATCTCTAAAGTTGAATTCGTATCCCCTTCGAACGACGTTCACGTCGAATGATTCATTCTCGGTGAATCACAAAATATGACAGATAATCTAATAACAATCCAGTCCACCTTCAACGATAGACTTGCACCAACTTCCCAATAAAGTTGCAAGCGCCAACCGTGCAGCCTCTACATTCGACGAATGTATCGGATCGATTCATCATTTACCAGGGACAGGCTCGACTTTCTTCCGAATTTGTTCGATCCGTCCGTCTGATGGATCGCGACTCCCCAGCTGATTGACAAGCCCGTGGATCCCGAACGATCGTATTCCTCTGCGAACTGGTCCGGGACAGGACCAGGGGGTGGTTTCCCCCCGATTATCGCTCGACAACGCTCGAACGTCGTCCGCTTATCGGCGCGCGTTAAATTATCCCGGCTCCACGGAGAGAGAGGGTGAGAGAGAGAGGAGAGCTTTCTGAAAATTTCCAGGTGACTCGTGCGCCGATAAGAAGCATGATCGATGCACAGGTATATCTGGCCGGAGACAACGGAGACAGGGACCGTTTCGGGACAGGGACATCATTCCGGGATGATGATCGACAGGGATCATCGCCGGAAACGAACGCGAGGGAACCTTGAAACGAGTCTGAAATCTGACGACGTCCCTTTCGGTTTTAAACCGATTTATCGGGATCGGAGTCGACCAAGCGGAGGACGCGGCATAGATCGAAGAGGAGAAGGGTTGATCAAGGACCAAGTCGATTCTCGATAATCGGCTAGCGACGTATCCCTTATCTTTGGTACATTGGCAGCATGATCTGCAGTTGATTTTAAACTTCTTTTGCTGCAGGAAATGGAATATGCAGGGAATCGTGAGAAGTTTAAAAAATTGTTTCTAGAGTTAAAAAAATGTTTGTAGTAGGATGGTTTTGTTTCGAAAATATTTTCAGAACGTACCCATCTGCCGATACATCTGATAAATAGGTATTTAGGTGGATACAGGGAAAATGGGAAAATGTATCGAATAGAGTCAAGGGGCGGCCGTGGGTCGAAGAAAGATATTTGTAGGGGATGCCGAGTAATTTCGACCGGAACAGGGGAGGATAGGCCAAACAAGTTTGGGAACCTCTGTGCTAAGTGAATCAAACCGTTCGCCAGCGCCGTTATGTCGTTAATGACACTTCGCCGGTACATTGTAATGTTCTAGGCCACGATAACGCGGATCGTACGCGATACCATTGTCGCTGGACATTGCACCCCCGCGATACACGGATTTGCTGATCTCTTTTTCGTTGTAGTCGGCGACTACGCGTGAACAGTGGCTACACGCGTTTATAGGGAGAACAATAACGCGTTGCTTTATCGGTTCAGGACGTTCGCGGACGTCGTTTCGATGGTAATTACTTCGAGGGGTCGTTTTCGCTACCACTGTTTCGGGGTGGATTGGATAGGACGGTCCTGTAGCGGGGTGCTTTTATTAATTCATTGCGGTATTTATTTTTAACTAGGTTAGTGGAACTAGATTTAATTTAATAAATTATGTACTTTCACATTTTACATTTTTGTTCGATAAATTCGATGTGGTAGAATGCTAGAATGGAATTTATTGGAAAGCGTTTTGATAGGAAAGGAGAGCAATTATTGCCACGAATTGATGTACTAATCTGATTACTTAGTCGTTTCTAATTCTGTCGCTCGTAAACTCGTAGATTTTCTTGTAAAATGGATTATTATATTGCCGAGAGGATATGAGAGAATTGCAGGACCACCCTGCACGGCAACGCGCGATACGATTCGTGTTCTTTATCTCCGATAGAACGAGGAAGATACAGAACTCGTGTAGTGTAAAAATTAAAGTCTTGTACCTCACTTACACGCGATATCATAAACATCTTTGGGAATTCCTCGATCCGAATACTTTTTCATGTTACCCAGCGTCGTCTCTGCTCTTTCGAGACATTCGTACAAACTGCGTTGCAGTCCCCTGTGTCGGTAACTAATTAGTGTCATTTATTGATATCGGAACGATCTGCATTTGCATCGATACATCTGTCATTTTCAAGTGAACGGGCCCCGATAACGACAATAATTTGTCTTTATTAAAATATCAGGAATACTTTATACACTTATACGCTGGTAATGCTGTACAACATTTGCACGTGGTAGTAAGTAAACTGTTACGCAATTGAAACGAAGATCAAAGAAATTCTTAGGAAATGGACATTCTTTTTCGGAGAAAAACAAAATACAAATTTTATTATATTAATTTCAGCCTGCTGGACAAACAACATAAGACAAAGTAGTCTAAATTATAATTTTCAAAAACGTGTTATCAACTTTCACGTCTAAAATCTGATTCATAGTCTTTTGCTGATCCACCAGAGAATTAAGAATGAAGCCAACCGTAAAGGAGCCATCATCATCGAACGACACGGCGCCGAGATGCCATTTTGCTCGCGCCCGAGCTGCAGAGACAACTGGTTTATCGTTCCAGAGCGCTATTAACAATCTGAAAAACCATAAAGGATAACGCAGCGTGTACACAGCTCTCACCATCGCAGAGCCAAGTACCACAGCACCATTTCAAGGGCCATTGGTTTATCATTTCCGAGCTGGAGATCTCGAAGGGCCTGTTGTGCAACATCCGACGACTCGGTCGGCATAACCGGCCGCTTAAAGGAGACGATAAGCCCGCTTTCAGGGGTGAATTATGGGTACGCTAATTATTAAAGCCAGAGTTTTATCTGGGGACGCGTGTGTCGTTCGTGTACAGGAATTAGCGTGTGGACATTCCCGTAGATTAAGTCGACGGTGACGGAGTCGATTTTTCCCTTTCCGGTGATCCTCTCGGAACGACTTCTTATCGAATCGAGAACGACGAGTAACGTTTGGCGATCACGAATTATTCGATGGCGATCCCGTGCGTTTCCCTGTGAATCATGCTCTTCGCGCAAAGTGCTCCAACATCTCAATAGGATGACTTGATTCGTCGATATCGGTGGGTGACGTAAGCACACTCTGTAATTCCGTGAATTCGATCTTTACTTTGGAAATGAAGTTAGAAATTGAATATAATTAGATAACTCGCGTAACAAACTTTCGCGTAACAAACTGTTCGGATAAAAAATATTGTTTCGAGTGATAGATATTTTTTGAATCCGCTTTATGGCGCCTCGATCCACGGAATTACGCGACTCGAAGCGGATCGACGAGGTTTCAAAGAAGCGATTCACGCCGTCGTTTATTAAGCCGAATGTTGTGCGTTCAATGTGAACGTTATTGCAGCGAAATGGACCGTACGCACGAACTTCTATCTACGATGCAGAACCGGTTGCTCGCCGGCGTATCCGGGCTGGATCTCTTCTCAAATAATAATCAAAGCAATTAAATAGGTACATCGCCGGGCCGTGTCGATGCATCAGTATCTGGCCGATGAGAGACAGGTGCGCTACCGTTCCCCGTTCCACTCGCTATTAAACGGTAATTAAAGGTAATTGTGCGAGTTTGCATCCGCTCGATAACAAAGTAACAATCGCTTCCTGTTGTAAGCTCCGGGGCTACGTTGGATACGACGCCGTGCATCGGTAAACACAGATCTGCATTTCTATGAAATCTGAACGGATTTTCGCCGGCCGATACGCTATATTACCGTTGTAAACTCCGCGACGGGACCCGTCGACGAGTTTATAAACCAGTTCGTCGCTGATATAATTCGTTTCATCGGGCACGGAGCGAATCGAATGAAAACTGGAGCGACACGGCGGAATTGATAGTGACAACGGTGATGAGCTTGTAACGAGGAGGCAACCGTGCAATTTGCGCCCGGAACAATTTTGCAGCCGAGTGCTTAATGGCGTCTCGACTGCGCGTGCCAAGATAACTGGCAATATCGAGCTTAACACTGGTGCACTGGAGTCTCTTATAACACCGACAAAATCTCTACACGCCAACTGTCGCTACTGTATTCTACGATAATTGTAAATACCAAGTTCGACGAAAGAAAATTTCTTTATTGTAGGGTTTATTATTCACGCTGTACGAATATGCGTAAAATGGGCCTCTGGCTACATTTTATTTTATGCGATTTTTTAAGTATATTCATGTAGATTGGCTTCCATCGAGGCCCGCCAATTTCCGAAAACAGTGGTCTGGCCGTCCCGAATATCGTCCCACAGTGGGCAATTAAACGGTGATCGAGTGTTCCCACGTTTCCCACGTACCATAAAAATCGGCGGGGGCCGAGGACTGTCTGCCGAGTCGGAAGCATGGTTTCCCATCGGGGTCGAAGTTGGGTTCATCGGCAAAAGCAGGAAGAGCTGCGTTTCTCACGGGCGGCTTTCCATAAATCGCGGTTTCGAATCGGCCGCGACTCTCGTCTTGATGCCATGCCACATCGGTGGACTCCTCGGTGGAGCTATACGATAACAACATGGTAGCGAAGGAGTCCTAGAGGCGCGCAACCCTGGCCGCGATCAGCTTCACCACTCCCATCGGCGGAGGCATGGTTTCTCCAGGTGAGTTTTTCTCACCTGGTGCACCGAGGGGTCCGTTCGTCCAACCAGGTGGCGGCTTCGCCTGGGCCCGCGGGCCAATCCCCGCTGATGATCGCCGGTCCAGAGAGCCCAGCCACAGCCTCCTTTCGTTTTCCCTCTCCGTTGAACGGGTCTGTCGGCCTCTGTCGCTCTTCGAAACCCTGTCGTCCGCGTTCACGGTCCTCATTAGTGCCTCCTACCTTCCCCGAGGCCGACGAGACGTCGTATCCCAGGTCCTTATATCAACGGCCGCCAAGGAAAAGGGCGACCGTACCCCTCCGGCCCTCCCCGGTCGCCAGTAACGCCCCTTTCTGATACCTGGTCATGTTTCATTATTTTCCCCCGGAATCATTAAGCCGGCCGAGTCATCTCCCTCCTAAGAAGATCGGACTCCCCCCATCGGACCACCTCCCTGCCATAGAGGAGATTAAACGCACACTAGCCACACTGCTCGTAGACACGAACTCTATCTCTCTTTTTCTGTCTGTCGTGCTCTCTCTCTCTCACTTTCTCTCTCTCTCTCTTTCTCTCTGCTCTTTTTTTCAACGACAACCATCCCTACCAGTCGTTTTACGATTTTGTCTCTTTCCCTTCAATGTCTCTCTTCGATCCTCTCTATTGGCTTCACGTGCCTCTCTTTCCCTCTTTGTTCAACTGCAGAGGATTCTCGCTCCATTCATTCCACCACCTCCTCCTCTTCATCCCCCTACTCTTCATCCTCCTCTTCCTCCTCTTTCTAGCGAGCCAACGTTCCTCCTCCACTCCAGCTTTTTAATTCCACACGGTGCAGTGCGGTGCTGCCATCTGCTACTTGCGGGAACTAAGCGTTTTTACGCGTTGCAACACTTGCAACGGCTGCATCCACGGTCATTGTGTTCCGCCGCACCAGCGCGTCGCGGAGAACCCGGAGAACCGCGGGCGTCTTCGTGAATGGGACGACTTCCGGTTGCGAGACCGCGGGTTCGATGCGTTTGACGCGTTCGTTGATGTGCGAACATAAGATCCAGAGTTTTGTTCGATCGATGTATCGTTTCGAACTCGGAAGTTTTAATTTTCTGGTGATTGCGCTTCTTGTAGCAGTTGAAAATGATTAATGGAGGAACTGATACTTTGAGTACCGCGTCTTCCTCATGGTAATCAATATTTACCTCTGTTAATAAATCGCGACAAGGGGAAACAGAGAAAAATTGGTTGGAATAAATGCAGAATTGCAGTTGAACGTATCTAGTTATTCAAACTGAATTAATATAGTTTTAAGAACATTCATGACAGAAAGCACGAACTTTTATTAACAGCAATTTTTCTGCTTCAGAAAAGACTGAATTTCCATGGGAATGTTACTCGATGGTTTTCTAAGAGAATTTAGGTGGAAGCTCCGCACCGGGTAAATGATGTAGATCGCAGTGCGGAGTACAGGATGTGTAGTTCAGAAGCGTTAAATCTGGACAGTTTGAGAGGATCTAGGTAGAAGCTGGTAGATACTGATTAAATTCTGCTCGGTTAATTAGAGTTCTGACGGCTGGACAGTTTGAGAGGTTCCGGTAGAAGCGGGTAGACGTGCATCGGATATTCTAGTTGATTAATTTATCAGTTGAAATTTTATACGTTGCTGTGTTCAAAGGAAGATTGCGGAAAAGGACAGTGATGGATCTGCGAATATTAATTAGCTCGGACATCAATATTTTTCTCTTCATTTAGGTGAAAAAGTACATCAATATTTAACATTATTTACTGCTCATTCGATAATTCCTCTTAACAGGAAGAGGGCTCTAACATCTTTTCGATAACTTAAATTACTTGCTAGAAAATTGGTGTTTAGTTGGAATGAACTCGAATCTCGTGATTCGAGAGTAATTAGCAGCTAACCAGCTTCCTGTGAGCTATACTCTGCAGTAATCAAGAAAAATAGATAGAAAGAAACGAAACTGATCAACATACAATGAAATCATGAAATCGTTGCAGCTGTAAAGAAAATCGCAAGCTGTGAAACTCCGTCCACGAAGAAAAGAGCTCAAAAGCCGCAGTCAATAAATCATTTAATCACAATTTATCAAGGTTTCATCGCGAATAGCTCAGTCATTTGATCGTCGTCGGACAATATTCTCGAATTCCACGGATCGAGCGATCGTCGCGCGAGCGTTCGCGATTCGCCGTCGCTGGGTAAAGCGGATACGAATGTGCGAATAGGTCATCGAGTGTCTCGCGAGAGGAGAAGTGTCGATTTGCATCGGTGGTAATTCCGAGCGCGACACCGGCTCTCGACGCGTGCAAAATAGATCAGAGAATCGGAACTCGAGCACGCCACCGGCTGCCATTTCCCTGATAATGAATGCCGAAGCTGCCATTACTCGCTCCCCTAACCCCCCTTCGCTCCCCAACGCCGATAAACGGCTGCTTATCAGCGATAAGTGTGCACCGGTACACGGAGCCGACATCGCTCCGCAGCCGTGATTGCACGATAAAACTGCGCTAATGAACGAGCGATCCCGTACCTCGCGAATATTTCAGGAGAGATCCCGTGTCGATCGCCTCGGAATAACCCGCGTTTAATTATCGATGACGCGTTTAGATTGAATTTACGAGGGCCGACGCGGCGTCGGGAGACCGATCCGGATCGACGCGAAGCGCGGAGATCGTGGAAAGTGAAAGGTGACACGATTCGTCGAAGAACACCGGAATACAGAGACACAGAAAATCGTGTCTCCGGAATTACAGTTCGGAACGCATCCTCCAATGTATTTACAATTTTTTCTTCCAATTATATTAGCTATCCTTTTAAAACAATCCCTTTAAAAGTTGCAGCCATTTATTACTGGAAAACTAGCAATTCTTTCGATACAGGACCTACGTGTACATCTTCCATTAAGTTTCAAGAAGGCCTATGAATTTTTTTATATCAAGAAAAAATCAGAATTGAGCATACTACGAGCGATCAATCTCATTCAGGAAAATCTATCCAGATAACTGCTACGATTTCCTCGCTATAAAATTGAAACGAGCTACTATTTCAATGTAATAGCGCCAGCATAATATAGCGATAGGTCTGTTGAAGGTGCACACAGAGTTTAAAGCCAATCGATCCAGTGGAACCCGAGTTATGATGACAGCAGCGCAGAAATAAAGTCTCGTCCATTGCTCGTTTCAAATTGCTATAAGTCCGTGAATTTCGAACATTTCGTGACACCGATTTAAAGACATATTTTCTATACCTTATTCTTCAAGAAGGTATGCAATGTTAATTTTTTTGGGTTTACAGTATTTGTGGAGGGGGTACAGTGTACGGTGAGTTAGAATTGAAGCGCGCAGATTTGAACGGCGCGATTGCCAGCACGAACTCGATAATGACAGTCGACAGAATGAAACGGTTACGTGCAGAAAAATACTGTGTTGTCGCGGGGTGATTGTAGCTGTCGTCGAAAGGCGACGAAAGGTGCGAAGACTCGTTAGGTCGTCGCGCGTCGCAATTTTCACGATCTTTAACGAACCGAGCCTGTTATTAGGGTATGATCTCCCGGGTGATGAGCAGTTTTTATCGTTCCGAGGACACAGTCGACAATGTCTTTCGGTTCTGCCTTCAATTAATTCAGCTAGCTCCACTGTGAGCAGTATAATCTCGTTAACGTCGAGCCTGACGCGCGACAATAAATAATAAAATTTATCACGCATTTTGATTCAAATATATTCGCTTATATTAAACTCGATGAAACGTTTAACCGGGAAGAAGAACGTTTTAACGATGGTGATTTCTTCGCAAACAAACCGCGGTGTTTAAGCATTCATAGCTTATAAAAATCTTGATAAGTTCAATAAAATTGGATAGAATGTTCCCTTTTTATTGCTCGTCGAACTACGACGTTTTATGCGTAATATTATATAACTTTCGCGACTGTTGCAAGTTCCGCATTCCCGTTACGTAAGCCATAATCTATAAGTTATCTAACTGATATGTCTGTCATCAAAAAAACAATGAACAGATGATATACGACGTACTTGCGACGTTGCCGTGGAAATGGTAACTTGTTCGAAAATTAAAAAACAGTTGAAAAGGTATAAAGAGGCCGGTTACAATTTGTTAAAGTAACCATTCCGCGGAACGACGGTTAAATTATTCGAAACGCAGGCATTAGATTATACGATTTACATAATTTAGAATTATCTTAATGGGAAGACGAAAGTTCGATAACGCAATTCTGCTTGTCAGCCATTCGAAGAGATAATTCCTTTCTATAAGTCATTAGAGAATGGACGCTTCTACATTGTGTAAATGATACTACGATAAAACAAATGATAAGGAAATGAATGACAGACGAAATATAAAACTTGTCTAGTTAATGTTACGACCCAATAGAATCAAATTTTGTGGAAATATCAAGAGAGAGATAGCTATTAGTTACGAGTGCGAGGTAGAAAAAAGGGATCGTTCAGGAGTAATGGTGAAGGAGCCCGCTGCGTTAGAAACGGAACAGGGAATGGCATGTTTGACGGAAAGTTTCCTGGTCAAGGGTTAATCGCGAATGGCAAAGTTCCCGTGCGATCTGCGCTGTCCTTGAGGCTGCGTTTCGTCGGTCGTAGATCAGGATCAGTCGGACGGGGGGTCGAGGCAGCAACAGACGAAGAAGAAGAAGAAGAAGGAGCATAAGCGGGAGCAGGAGCAGGACGCGGCGCGAGGATCGCGGCAATAATTATTCCGATGTAGATAGGGCCGCGTAACTCGAGCGTTAATGCTCGCCGACGGTGCAAGTCGCCGTGAGTGCACCGCTGCACCGCTCGAGTGCAACGCTGCGGTCGGGAGAGCGAAACGGGGAGACAGATCACGAGGCCCGATTGGCTCTCGGCTATAACCTGGCTCCTGAACGATATTCATGCCGGTCAACGGTAATAACGATAAATTGCCGGGGTCCGTAATGCTCGTACTGCCTCGTACCCACGAGAGTCTCGGGAGGATGCGCCCGAACGATGCACCCTTCGTCGTTCGGTGAACCATTTTTTTTGCTCGGACAGGGCCCCGTCTTAAAAACCGGAACCTTTTTCTTTTTCCACGGGGCCCGACGCGACGGCTCGCGATGACGGAGCGAAGGGAGCCCGCGATGCCCGGCGAATTGCCCGTGGGAGCGCGGCTACCCCAAAAAATATTTCATCGAGCACACTGCACGCCCCTTGCGATAATTATTCAGATCTCCGACCGTAAATTGTCTCATCGACTCGGTCGAAGGGACCGGCGATCGTTGATCGGACTTTGTAAAGTCCATGCCGTTTATCCGAGGTTACAGAAATTCAATTTTTATGCAAAATACAGAAGTTGATACGAAAAACGCATGGCACGTCAAAATGTCCGTTATCATCTGAGGAACATCAATATCGCCACGCACGAATCCATTTTCGATCGAACCACAATATTTCCCAAAACATTCTCCAGCCGCGATAAATCTTGAGAAACACACTCTTGAAGTAAGTAATAAATAGCTTGAGCGATCGGATAGCAGCGATCTCTTCAACAAATTAAACGGAACCGGTTGCGGAACGAGCCCCGAAAAGCTCTTGGCGAACTTGTCGAGACACCGTCGAAAATCGCTAGCTTCTCCTTTTTACTCGAGCCCCATCTGGGCAGGGCGACACGTCCCGTGCACGTCCCGTGCACGTCACACATCGTGACGAAAGTTCGGCTACTTGTACAAACTGGTAGGTACAGCGCGTTTCGACAGCGACTGACTATGTATATACCCCTATACGGGGGTGGCAGTATAGCTAAGACGAAGGGCCGTGTGCGGGGGTGTACGAAGCGTCGTAACGCAGCAAAACTTACACGAAAGTTTCAGTTTCGAGGGAGGGATGGGAGAGACTGTGCGAATATACGCGGCCGGAAACTCGGCTTCGACGGAAACATAACGTCGCTCGCGAGAGCATGGAAGCGGGCCGTAAGGCAGTCGAAGGAAGAAGAAAATCGGAGGTGGTGCACGTGTCGTGCTCGCGAACGGCGAAGCGGCTGGAACAGCCCCCGAACTGCGAGTTCGCGCTCTCAACTTCGGTCTAGCCCCCGCTGTACCCCGGGAAACTTTCCCTCGAATGAAATTCGTTCGTAGCCCATCCCGCGTCCCGGAATTATTCTTTGTTTCGACCATATGCCGTTCACCCCCGCCGTTTCAATTTCTAACGCCTCGAACGATCTTCGAGACCTGCAAAAATTTCGTACAAATGTTACAAGAATGTTCATCCTCCGATTCGCGATTTAAATGTTGATCTATAATTAAGTGCATCGGGGTTATCACGACTTTAAACACAAAATATGAAATACATAAGTATCCTCATAATGTACACTGGTTTTTATTTTAAAACATCTATTGGTTAATAAATAAGCTCGCCGTCGAGCTTCGTGCATCTAACTGTGTAAATTCTGATTGCGCGGTCGGCTCAGTTTTTATCGATGAATAATAAATGTACTAGGCAAAGTAGAACATTAAACTTCGTTCCGTGGTATCTGTAATGAATGAATAATTACCCAGGAGCTAACAAATGTTCCGCACCATCGTTCACGAGTGTTCGTTGTGTTACTAAAGAATTATAGAGTTTTTATACTGTAAATGTAATTTTGTCAATTGGAGAAGATTTTTTTTTATCCGAGTTGTATGTCCCGGAGGAAGAGGAAGACCTTGGTGCGCTTTAAAAAGTAGCAAAGAATCGTGTACACAAAAATCGTCTGATTACGTAGCTCGCGGCTTAATGGGTCGATAAACCGATATAAATGTGAACGAGCTGAAACTTACGAACGCAGTTGTACCTACAGAAGTCATCGAAAGTCTTGGGGTGGTTTGAGCAAAGAGGCGGTCACAAATTAGCTCGTTAAAAGCGCGACTTACCAGAGAACCGGTGTTCGAGCATCGTCCACAAGAGACGCGCTGGTTTCCGAGCGGCTGAAGTTTCTTTTATCCGCGTTTCTCGGGTAAATTTGAAGGGACGAGTCGACAGGGGACTTGTAGCGCGCTGGTACCGGCAAGCTTTTCTATCCCTCCCCCGCGTCGCGTTCCCCTAATATTCGCGAACTGCGAAAGTTCCGCCGTAAAAGCAGCGACAAGGAAGAAGAGGACTTCGTGTAACGAGATCAACGGGCCCCGCCTATGTTTCGCTTCTACTTCTTGTAGCCGTATCCCCTACCAGAAGATCCTCTCCTTCTTCTTCTTCTTCTTCTTCTTCTTCGTATTTAACGCGCGAGCCATTAGAAGACAACTTTCGTCATTAACAAGCGTGGACGCCGGTTCAGATTCGCTCGAACAATCTATTCCATCCGCGAGCGAATTACAGCCTCGTTTAAGCAGCGAACGCGTCGCTTTGAATGTTAACGAAGTTTCGCTTTGTTCGACGGCCCGCTGAATACAATGCCGTACTTCGTGGTCACGCGACTCGTGAGCCAGCCGAGGCTAATTAGAAATTCAGGCTGCCTGAAAGCTCGCAGACGCGAGCCTCGTCTTTCTATTGAGAAACAGTCGATTCTTTCGGGGATGCCTCGGTATCTTGTTCATAGAATATTGTATTAATACAACCGCTTCGCATCTGTTTTAATTTTACTCAATTTCACAGTTGCGATTTTCTGCATTTCCTGTTCTATTTATTCTATATTGTATACGAATTATTGTTTATACCATCCGTAGTTGCTACCTTGTTGCAAATCTCTATTTCTTTTGTTTCCATAAATTTTTAATTTCTGAGTGATTCTACTGTCTTCAACTAATTTATACTTATTCTAATGTCACTCAATTATACATTCGTCATTCTTATAAGTTTCTTCTTGATTCCCATTCTTTAAACCAGTTCACACGATTTATTTCCTTCGTTATCTCTCTGTTTATTCCATGGACAATCTGATTTATGCAATATCTGGCTGCAATCGCACTATCGTAAATGTCTACTTCATCGATTTTTATAAAAGTTCTCATCGTTCCGTGTCACTCTTTCTTTGTCACGATTCTTGTACTTTTTTCTGTTGCACGAAAGACAATCTTTTTCCCAACATATTATATTTTTCCCAACGTATTTTAAATATTATTCAGAAGAGAGCATATCAGCTACAATTTTCTGACAGCTTGATTAGAGAAAAAGAATATTACACAATCGTAATAAGTAGATATTGTCGATAACGTTACAGGACATTTGCAACCTAGAACATATTTTCCGACGTTGATTGCAACTTCCCAATCTCATAACTGTCTCAGGCCTTCTGCTTCAACGACCTGCAACATTATCCAATACCGCAAGTAACTTCATTACAACGTACTACGTTCTACATACTTCAAAAGTGTTTTACTACACAGTAGACCAGACAGCTAACAGCCTTACAAGAGTCGAGACAAAATGGACGCCACGGAGGGTTACATAAAGTGGCAAACCAGTGTCAGTTTACCTAAACCTTCTACACCGTCGCTCAACCAGAAAATTTTATTTCAAACAGTGAAAAGTAATATAAATTCTTTCTGATTTTAGTAAACCACGATAGAGTTACAAAATTCAATCTTCCCTTCAAAGTATAGATTGAAAAATTCCGATCTCCGAGGAACCGATCTCGTTCCCGCGATTCGCAGCTTATCGAAGCGGGTCCAGGGGCGGCGTCGATCGATTACAGAAAAATAAAGAGCGCGCTTTGAGCGGGCCCGGTGGAACACGCTCGACACGACCCGGGCCCGGCCGAGTGCGCCAATTAATTCACCGCGGTTTATTTATTTATCGAACGGTCCCGCGATACCATGCCACTTAATCACCGCGATCTACGCTCGGTACGAAACTGGCAAGCGAAAAAGGCGGCTTGGTCGGCCGCAGATAAATCAGCACGAGCGATCCGCGAGAGATTCGCTGCGATTCGGCGCCGGTATCTTCGTTTTTACGGACGGAAACGCTTCGTTTTTAACGAGCTCGTGTCTTGTTTCACGCCGCGAGTTCCACTCGGCGATGCGCGGAGATGTTCGAGCTAAAGCAGGCCGAAATGGGCTAAAGCTGACCGGAGTTGGGAACTCGTAACGGGGTCTCGCAGAGTAGCTATCCTTTTCTTCGACTCCTACGCGGTGAAAATATTAGCGTGAGCGATTCCCGAAAAATTCTTTGTTTTTACCGAGCTTGCGCGTTTCGCGAACAGTTTTGTTTCACGCCGCGAGTTTCACTTGGCACCGATGTGCGGGGATAATCGAGTTCGGCGCGGGCTAAAGCGGACCGAAGCGGACCGAAGCGGACCGCAGCTAGACGCCCGTAACGGGGTCCCGCAGGGAGAGTAGCTATCCTTTTTCTCGACTCCTACGCGCTCACGGGGCTGTCCCTAATGTCTAATGAATGGCCCCCAATAAATTCATAAGCCGGCCAAAACATGCCCGCGAGATGCAGAACACGCCGCCGAGGCCGCTCTCTTCGCCCGGCGCATTAACCCGGACCCGAAACCGCGTTTTATATGCCCGGCCGCGCCACGAACGGATACTGCCTGTATACGACCTGGCCGCGGCTTCTCCAACTATCCAACCAACCGCCGTATCCCATCCCGTGGAACCGTCTGCACGAGAGAACTCTGAAAAGAAGAGAACCGCGCATTTTGGTCAGCGCCGTCGGATCCTTGCAAGCTAGACATCCTAGTTAACGCATGGACTGCAGTATCGCACCTTCAAAGCGACCTTGGTAACACGTTAAATCCTGCAAATGCCTCTAAATATTTCGAGAAAATGTATTCTTCAAAGTCAGTACTCCAGGAAATAGGAGAACCAAAAGATAACAAGAATAACAGTAATAAGGAAAAACAGAAGATTTCATCATTTGGATTAATTAATTATTAAACTTTAAATGCGAGGGGAAGAATTGAAAACAATGTATGCGTCTATTTGTATGCTAAATCTTTTAATTGCGCATGTAAATGTACATACATCTGCGTTAATGATCGAAAGAATATAACAGGTTGCTGAGGTGAGAGTACGCTAATGATAAAAATTAACCCTTTGGAGCACAGGTTGCGGTCGTGGGATCGACGAAGAAAACTCTATTCTTTTGTTCTTCTTCAACTTTCTTGGAACTCCTTAATGACTTCATTAACTTCAATCTTGCTGTTATTAGATTTCATGCATCTAAATTTTAATACCAGGTTCTGAAGGTTCTACCTTGTAATTTTCAGGTTTGAAGAGCAACTATTCGGGGAATCAACTTAAATTGCGAAGTTTCCTGTGTATGATGAATGTAGACATTCTTTCGAAGTAAGAACTGAAAATATTGAGCGTAGGAGAGTATGATACATCGAGACTTCAAGGGATTCAGACATGCGAAAGTGTAACAGGGTTTTACCAAAATACGAAGCTTCTTTCCATTCGTACCTCAAGAATGCGCGAAGTATTACCAGGGTTTCCCTACATCGTGAAGTATAAGTTCCGCGTGTGGGAAAAGCACCGTCTCTTGATGGATGCCGGAAATGTGAAACATACAAGTAGGAAACCTGGAAACCTGGAATATACATACAACAAAAATATTAAAGAACTAACAACCAGTAATAGCAAAACTATCGACAAAGATATAACCTAAAAATTAGACGTTGCATGGTACTTAAATAAGAACTGTCCAAGATTTTTAGGAACATTTTGAAACATTTCATCGGTTCGAAACATTTGCAAGCAATCTCTGACTTATAAAAACATTAATGAATCAATGGTTGGCAGATCACAATCAAATCGACAAAAATATCATCGGTGTTTCGTGTTTCAATGTTTTCAACCATGGTGTGCTATTTGGCGACCCAGAAATATTTAAACTTTGTCAAGGATGGATCTAAATTTGCGCACGCGTTTTAACCCTTTGCACTCGAAGCTATTTTAACTCGAAAATTAAACATTTCTTCCGATTTATAATATTTCCATTGCCTATGATCTTTTAAATTTTATGTACATGGAATTGGTATAAATACCTCGTACAATACCTAAATGTTTAGCAATTGATTAGATATCGATATGTTAAAAATCTAAACAATATTTTGAACGATGGTACAGCAAACTTTAGTGGCGCCTCAGAGTCGCCATTCGAGTGCCAAGGGTTAAAATAATTAAAAAAAATACCACGAAAAGTAAATGAGTCCAACTGAAACCACCATAGAAAACTGCACTTGCAAAATTGACTGACATACTTTCAGAATTATTTTTGCGTCTTCTGCGACAAAGAAGAATCGAATTCGAAAGGAGGAAACGGGAGGAACGGTCGCAAGGCTGGAAGGGAAGCGCGTACATTAAATTAAGTCGGTTTTACGAGGCTGCCGTGGAAATGAATACGCCAGGGCATGACTGCACGCCCTATGCCCACCTCGGTACGCGATACCATAAACTTCGCCGTATCACCGTAACGCGCGTATACGACCACCGGCCACGAAAGCTACGCGCCTCCACGCACCCATGATACGCGGCCTTTTTCGCGCTAACAGTTTCTGCTTATCGAGCCCCTCCCAGCAGAAACGTTACGGGAACCGGCGGATCGCGATCGTTCTGTCACTGTATCTTGTTCCGCGGAAACGGTAAACCTTTGATCTTAGAGTGTTCTCCAGATTCTCGATTATCCGAGCAGATTCCGAGCTCCCAGATTGCATTGTACCTCCTCCGCTACGGTTCGGAACTGTTCAGATCCTACAGAACTTCGAACCATTAGCGCGTCAGCGCCGCAGAGTAATTAGTAGACTGTGGATAATTATGCAAACTCCCGTTTTCATGCGCCGAGGAGCTCCGATTTTCTTTCTTGGTGCAGGAATTTCGGGAGTTGCTCGGAGCTGCGATATTCTCGGGAATGTTGCTCGATTTCTGAGCATTGTAAATGGGTGCAATTGCGAGATCTATTTGTTAGAACGATTTCTTTGTTCCGGTGTGCTCGACGAAAGATAAGAATTTGATTACGATTTTATGGATTTGCGACAGAGACGAAGCAACATTGCGAAGACAGAAGAATTTAGGATATCTTTTTGCTGTACAAAAATCTGTAGTCCAACAATGACCGTTTTCATGTTTTCAAAGTCCGCACAGAAGTTTCTTGCGATTGAGCTGTCATTTAATCTAGTTCTCACAATTATTTCAACGACTGCCTCGTTGAATAAAAAATTTCTGATTGTCTCGGATGCGTGTGTTCGACGTGTTCCTTCGGCAAATAAAAATGTTTTTGCGGTTGCAGGGACCAGTCGTAAGATATCGTCGCTGTTCCTAATCGTCGAGTATCTTCCCGGGAAACGAAAGGCATGGAGGCGTTGCGTGCTCGGGTAAACTTTTCGCGGGGAGACATAACTTTTCCTTAATACCCCAGAAGCATGATAATTGGTCGTTGCGAATTAATTAGACTCGGAAAAAGCGTTGTACCCGGGTTGTTTTGTTCCGTGTATGCACGAACCTGGGGGTAACACACAAAGCGCGTGTAGATAAAAGCGAAACGAGGAGAAAGAAGTGAGAGAGGGAGAAACAAAAACCGGGGGAACGAAGTCGTCGACGATGGCAGGGAACTGGCAACGCCTCGACAAAAATTACCGACGATATCATGTCCCGGGCTGACAGTTACACGCGTCCGCCGGCCTATCGTCATTGTTCCGTCGATGTGTCGCAAGCAGCGCGGAACAGAGATGCGGGATGAATCAATTATATTGCACTCGGTGAATTCGCAACAATCGCGGACGCTTTGGTTGTGCCGTGACTGAGCGCAGTAAACGCTCTTCAACTATCTGCGAATCTGCGCAACCTGTTCGCTGGAACTCATTTATTTCATGGAGCTATGCTCCGACGAGGCTCCGACGAGGATCTTCAACGTTTTGGATCGGAATGGCGAACGAGGGAGATCCTTGAACGAATAGGGAACGTTGAAAGTAGACTGTGTCAGGCCAGGGGATACCACAGCAATTTTCAAGGTTCTCGGGTGACAATCCAGATGCTTTCAACGAGCCTTGATTATAAGTTAAAAGTAGATCTACAATCTACGTAAAGCTATACGACACTGCGGAGACATCACACTTTTCCCATCCATATCTCCAGCCACCTCCGAATCACTGTATCCCGGTACACAGCGTCCTCCCACGAGATTCGCGACTATCCGTCGATCCGAGTCTCATCCGAGCTAAGAGTGGCGATCTTGCCCGATCGCCAGCAGTCAATGGTACGTAGGAAGGTGTATCCAGCTATCCGGATGACATCAGGAGTAGACCCGGTTCCCGTCCTTCGTGGAAAGGATCTCGCGATCGATCGAACACCGTTCTAGAATTCGACTAGGCTCGAGGTCGAAGCTCTAGATCATCGTCGATCTCCCGCTTCGAAGGCGGAGTGCCGTGGGGGAGAAAGACGATCGTCCTCGAGTAATGAGAACAATGCGAGGCACGTGACGCTCCGGTCATTCTTATTCGACTTTTCCGTCCTCGTTCCTCTCTTCCACCCTCTTTTTATCCCGTGCCCCGTGGCCTCTCTTGCTCTCTCCGTCTTTCTTGCGCTGTCTTCTATACTCCAGCTCGAGAGAGACCCTCTTTCTCTCTCTCGCTGCGCAACGAGGCAAGGCGAGTTATAGCGGCATGGATCGAGGTAAATAATATATTAATATAAGATACGAGTGGCGGTGCAGTGGTTGGCAGGGCACCAGGAGGTAATGGATGCCCGGGCTCGCTGGAAGTGACGGCTCTCCGCTGGTTGCGTGGCCATTCGTGGTTAAATTCCTGGTTCCTCCGAGCGGACCCCCCCGCGGTCTGCGGGCCCCGCTGTCACCACCCCCCGCCAAGGCTCCCCCCCCCTCGAAAACTACGCTCGCATGCCTCGGGGCACCGCGTTCCTCCACCGCGTTCTCCGCCACGTTCCATCATCCGAGCGAAACCCCTCTTTCTTCTATCCTTCCTTCTATCTTCTCTCCTTCGTACTCCCTTGGCCCGCGATCCCGCAACTCGCTTCCATTTCACTCGGTCTCCTTCTCCAACCATAATCCTCTCGCTCTACCTTCTCGCGCCACTAGTCCCTTTCTTTATATCTCTGTTTCGCGCGAGATTTCCTACGCAATCTCTCAATCTTCGGTATTTCGGGTTTTCTGACGCGGCCGGCTGCCTCTCGGATCCGCCGCGGAGAGCGCCGATTGTGCTGTTATGCTGCCACACGGACGGAACTCGTTCATTTTTAGAGCTCTGTTGTTTATTTACGGGTCAACGTTTACCTGTGTCCACGGTGAAGCAACATCGTCTAAAAGTTGCTCGTTGTCGCTTCGGTGTGGACGTAGCTTTACAAAGGAGAACGCGGCAGTGTCAGAGATTCGTTTCGTCGACGAAATCAACCCTTCGCGAACGTATTAGAAATCGAGGTGTACACGTTCTTCGAAAGAATAGGATAAATGCTATTTCCAATTTGCGTTGCGCGCATCAGCTGAAAGCGACACAAACTTTTTGGAGCCTAACGACTTCGTGTATCCTCTTCGTTTTCCGAAGTGCTCGGTCGAGTTTGGAAGAGAAAAATGATTCCGGGCCGATTCCCGGTAACAAAATCTCCATTCGCAAGGGACCTCCTCCGTCCATCGGATCGGTAATTCGACCTTGTTTCTTCCCGTCGTCCTCCTATTCACCATTGCCGTCGAGACCATGGCGGCCGTAGCCGATAATCAAATTAGGTGGCCCGTGGCCCGTTCTGCGGGGGGAGGGCCAGGTCGTCGCGATCATGGGGGCCGAATGGGGTGAGGCCGGGGGTTCGGGCAGGTGAGAGAGGACGTCGCTCGTATCGAACCTGTCCACTGGCCGGATCCCGTCCAACCGATGGAACACAGGACGCGTCTCCTAACAGGGCGTCCTGTTACGGCCGCGTAATTGAAAAACGCGTGCAGCTTTCGATGCAGCCACGGTCTCTCCTCGTTGTTTCTCCTTCTCCATCCGTCTCTCCCCTTTGTCTCTTTCTCTCGTTCTCCCTCTCGTCCCGAATTTTTGTTGTTTCAATTCGATCGTTGTCCACGACGCGCTGAATGGAGCGCCGGTTCTCCGGGAGAGGTGGAATATTGCTGCCGATGGATCGAACGTCCGCTGGTCCTTACCGTTGCGCCCGGCTTTACGGTGTTTTTGTGTTTTCAATTTGGCCACGACGCGACGATACGTTTTCATTAGATGTAACACTGTCGGCATCGACGGGTTCGACGCCGGGTGTCGATATCCTGGACTCCGATGCGCGTTCTCCATTTTCTGGGGCATGCTCGAGCGGACTGAATGCTGGAGTTGTTGTTTGCCGGGTGGGGTAGTTTAGGAAATTCTATCGACTCGTTAGAGAATGCAAAATGTCTCGAAGCTGGAAAGAAAATTCGGAAGATCGTTGAAGCTGAGGATTAAAATGCTATTTTTGAGTACCAATCTTGACGAATCTATTAATTCTACCGATTACTGCAAACTAATATTTTACTTGCAACAGACCCAGAGAACTTATCGTTCGATCATAATGTTTTATACAGTTTCATAGACGATGCAATGGTGCAGCACCGAGCGCTTCGATAAAAAGAGAAGAACGTCGAAGAAGTGGTATCGTCCATCCGGAAACAACGGGGAATGAGTAGGAGGTCCGTTCGGTCGCAGAGCGAGTGTCTAAATTGATACAACACCGTCCGAACGATGCCAAGAAACGATTAGGCAGCCCGATCTGGCCGGGACAAAGGTGTTCGAATGAAGGTGCTCGCGGCAGACTCGACTCTCGTGAACGACGACTGGGTCCGGTTGGAACGAAAACCGTGCGAAATCGTTTCGATTCCCCTCGGCGACCGTGACCAATCAGCTGGGCATCCGTCGAGCCGGGTACAGCCCTGGAAGTCACGGGTAGGGCAGGTACTCGGGACCAAGAAGGACCGAAAATAGCCCCGATACTAACCGTGCGGCTAGGCTGCAAGCGATCTCCATCTTGGAAATAATTAGGGGGACCAAGATCGATGTCCCGGTCCCAAAACCACTCGCAGATAGGATCGGGACGGAGTTTGAATGGAGCCCATTGATGCGTCCGCGGCCGTCCAGCGTTCTTTCCGCTGCTATCAGCGGGTCCACGGGCCCCCGGCCTAAATCTCCGGGGCCCTGGGGCCCCTCCGGTCGTTCCGAGAAATCGAGCGTCCTTTCCGGGACGAATTCTAGAGATAAAAAGGGTCTGAATGAATCAAGGCCAGCCGCACTATACGCCGGACGACTCCTTCGTTTCCCTTCGCGTGAACCCCTCGTTCCCTCACCACTCGACCAGCTTTCTTCTCCGACCGACTCCTCCTTCTCCTCCTTCTCCTCCTTCTCCTCTTCTTCTTCTTCTTCTTCTTCTTCTATGTTGCTTGCCTTCAACCTTACCTCGAACCCTGTCGCCATCTCTTGAAGATGAGATCGCGCGATAGAAGGTTGGCTCGATTTTTTCATCTCTTTTCCAGCTACAATTTCGGAGACGGAAGTCACCTTTCTCGGTGCCATCCTCTTTGTCTCCTGGACCGAACTTCCGGCTACCAATTTGCTGCTCCATGAAGTTTAACTCATTTTGTACGGTGCATCAATTTTGAGTGGACTCATACCAAACTGCGGATTGCTATGAAAAATAAACCTTTTCTACGTTCATTTCAAGATCCAAGGACCAAGTAGATATTTGATTCCTTCTTCAATAACTTCGATAAACCAGGAATAAACCATCGACATCCTTAAATTATTTTAATCCTGCTTGGTTTCCAAACGTATTCAATTTATACAATAGTTTTACTTAAATTGCAACAGAATGTATCGTTGCCGGAACACTTAAGAACGTTCAAGTCCGGCCCCAAATAAATTATTCCACCGGAAGGTCCAAAAGATTTGTCGAACAAATAGCGTTTCGAATGCGTGTTTGTAAACTCCTTGGGTATTCCCACGTTCGATAATGGTTCCGTGAGATTCGGAAACTTTCCAACGTCCGTCACAGTACACGGATAGACAGTTCCCGGTTCGATCGAGTTAGGAATTCGAACGACCTTTCGGGATCGCTGCACGTGGCAGAAGCACCGGTCCTGACAGATTGCCCGCAACGACCGAATTATCGACCGCCATACATCAACCCGCGGAATTTCGATATCTCCGACAAGCCGATCGATCTAAACTTTGCGCAATAATCGCGGGGAACATCGCCGGCTCATTACCCATCTGGCATAATTACGCCGCTCTTATCGGCACAGTAATTCAGCCGCTGCTAAACTGTTTTGACAGTGAACATCCTCGCCCTCCGGCTGTTTATTGTGGCGTTTGTGTGTACGCGCGCGCGGAACCACTCACCCGAAATTCGAATCGGTTTCTATCAAAGGATAATGGTTATTCTCGTAGCTAATTAGTCTTACCGCGAGGAACATACTGCGAAGAGAAACTACCTGTGTCGTAGCCTAGATGAATTAGAAACGTCGACCTCCGAGCATTTTTAAGCGCGATTAGACGTACTTAAGCATTGCATAAATGGAACTTTTGACGTGTACATATTGAGGAAACTTTCGACCTAATCTTTCCTTATTGAGAACACGATTCGTGTTTTTATAGAACATTTTCAAAATAGCTTTCATAGAAAGTTAAACGTTGATGCTCGAGGGGAAAATCATTTTTGACGAAACGGTGCTTGTCTGAAAGATAAATGCGACTGTTCAACGTTCCAGATTTCCATGAATTAAAACAAAGCGTTTTCATTAAAAAAAGAATACTTCGATCATTTGCTAGATAATCTCTTTTAGAATTTTTAGTTCAGGAAGACCAACTTCACACGCGAATCAAAATCTCTATTGCGGTGCAATAACAATAATTTTTTGAAGAATGAATTGTTAATTTTTTATCAAATAAAAATGTAATCCTTTCTCGTTTTCCGTAAAATTTATAATAGGACACATTGCCCCGCGTTCGACGTGTATACTCGTCGTTGGATGATTTTAATTCCGCACTCTGTGAGGGATTTTTAAAATTAAATTCCTCGGTTAAGAGGTTAAAAAAGAAAGTCTACTCGTTTCAGGAAAGATTCCTGAAAGTCACGGCGTTTCCTAGACCCCAGGCACGACTCGTTAAATGATTGGATTCTACCGCGGCTGACTGACAATTAGCGTTGGCTATTAGAAAAGTTGGAGGCGGCACACGACACGGGATTGTGATTCATTTGGCTGCGTTTGCGTATGCGCGGCGAGGGATGTCGGCGCGTCTCGCTAAGTGACAACGAGTATGGTCGCCGGTTGTAACGATTCAGCTAGAATACACCGTCGAACCTAGGCGACAATGGCCGGGCGGCCGCCACGCGAATAGAACGGCAGGAACGAGGAAAAAGAGGAGACACAAGCCGATGACGATGTACCTTGTGGTACGTGACAGGATGGGCAGCCACGTGCCCGCTAAGCGGGTGGTTGCTGCCGACACTCGGTGCCGTATCTTCGTCATCGGTTACGTGGAAGACACCGACAAACACGGGGTATACGTTGGGAATGGATAAGCAACCCTTTCTTCAAAACTTGCTGATAACGCTTGCTGTCGCGCTGACATGATTTAACAATCTGCCCTTGCCAATTGATACGCTGACCTTACGTAATAAATAATAACTAATGATCTTTCACCTCTTTGCGCAATTGTTTGCTTGCCATCAGAACATTTTTAGCCACCCTTTTTATAATATATACCCAAAGAAATAATTTATCAGCTTCACGATTCATCTCAGCTGAACGAAAAGAATAGGACCCGTCGTTTTGGCTGGTCTCGTAAACCTAGCGTTAACCTATTCCTCCGATCAGGAGTCATCGGGCGTCCGAAAACTCCCAGAATCCGAACAATACTCCCCCGTTTCAAGGAACCGAGAACTATCGACGATCCTCGCGAACACGCTTGTACACACGTACCTTTCATAATAATTCCAGGTGCACCTGACGACGTGCGGCTACAATCGTTCGAGAGACGCGTCTCCAGGCCCGATGATTCACGGCTAGACAAGTCGAACGAGGTACGCGTCGATTTTTAATCATCCCACACGCCGCTCCAACCACCCGAACCGCACGCTTCGACGTGGCCGACGCGTACCCTCGCCGATTTCCTGTGTCCGGCCGTCCAAAAACCAACACGGACCATCCGCGGGGACAATGGAGGACCGTGGCCATTGTTTACACGCCAACAATCGACGCTATTGTGTTCGAATAAAAAAGAAATCTGTTCGACGATTATTGCTCATTATTGTACGGGTCCAACGGGACCACGCGAATCGTTCGACGACGTTCCACGAATTTTTATGGTGTTTTATGACGATGGACTATGGAGACATATCCTGATGTTCGAGGAGCTCGGTCTTTTGATCAGGAATTTCGACTTTTGTTCTGTGCCGCGCACGAGCCGCATGCGAAGAAGCGCTTTTGTGCGATGTGGGCTAATCGGTGGATTTCGGTGCCTGCACCTGACCAGATTGCAAAGAAGAGGCGAGTGATTCGTTTGTAGAAAGAATTCATTTTGTATATTTATAAACGTAACCTCCGTGAAAAGTCGCTAACGGCTCTAGCGCGCCGAGGAATTCGCAATAGGTATAAAAAGGGACGTAATAACGGAAGCAACAATAACTGCAGGCAGCGCTGCGCAAACATCGTTCCCTGTTCCGAAAATATCGGGGAATACGCGCGACTATTTCCGACAGGTTCGTTCTCTCCGCGAAGGAACACCGGATCCTCGGGGCAATCCAAAAACCGGGATCTACGATTCGACAATTTCCACGTCGCAGCTAACTGTCCCGGCGAAATTTATCGCGCGCCGGCAGCGTGCGCGAGAGAAACGATTCCGGAGACTGGCCCCGTGTTAATCGGAACGAACAGCTCTTCGGTTGAGGGATTTGTAGCCACGGAATGGAATTACGGCGATAAAGTGTCGAAGAACCTCCTCACTGACGTATAATACTCGTCCCGAGGCAGCATCAAAGCGTGGCCTCAGAATTTGCTCGCGGGGGCATAAAAGCCACATAAACGCGGCCCTGTCCGAGGCAATAAAATCGAGGTGAATTTAATTACGCGCCCGCTATCTTTCCGAGGATCTAGTCCTTTTATCATTAAACCACCTAACCGGCCACCGATCCGTCGCTTAGCCGTTAAACTAACCCGGGCTTATTAAATTTGTAGGCAGCCGGGTCTAAACAATGGCGACGCTGCGGCCCGATTACCGAACGGGGGAAAAAAATTCGCTTTTTCCAGTTACTTCTTCAGAATTTTTTCTTACAGTACTTGAAAAGAAAAAATTCTTCGTTACAACGTAAATGCGTTTTACGCGGTGTCTGCCAGCAAACCACGCGAAAGGCCGGTGACAATGGTGCGGCATCAGGATTCAAAGCATGGTACACCTGACTGTTCACCCGGAGGAACGGGAGGGCAGAGTTTCCGAGGTGGAGGGGGTTTGAATGGAAGGGGGATTCATCGCGACGAGCGTTAATTACCGTGGGCCGCGGTCTATCTGGTCGCGAGGAGGACAGAGAGGCCGGCGCCGGTGGAACGCAGAGGCAGAATGAATGGCGCGGTCGGTCGTCGCAGGAGGAGGAGGAGGCGTTTAATTAAATTAACGCTTAGCGAGATTAACAACAGAGGTGCGAGCTGAGATCCGAGATGCATAATGAGTAGCCCGAGTGACCCCGCCGTCCCCCCCCCCCCCCCCCCCCCCCCCCCCCCGCCCTGTTCCCCAAGGAGAAGAAGGACTCGCTGCGTCGTCGCCGGCCACGATGGCCGCCTCCTGTTCGAGATTCTTTGGGTGGTCCGCCGCCTCCGTCGTTGGACCATTCGGGCTCGTTACCGAGCCTGGCGACACATTTTATTGCCACTTTTCGTCCGGTTGATTATTTCACGCTTTACGAGGGCCCCGTGGATCGCCGGGCCCCTATGTCCACCATGGGACATCCGGTCGTTCTGACGCTCCGCCGCCGGAATGGAAAACACGAAAATCAAACGCTTGTCCGAAAATGAAAGTTTAATCCTTAGCGAGCCGTACGGTCGTTCGGGACCGATGGAATTTTGGTGTACACACTTTGACGGATAATTCAAGACCTCGGTCCGATGCTCAGCGACTCCGACAAATATTGGCACAATAGAATATTTTATATATAATTATAGTTTCATCTGTTTCATTCATAGAAGCGGTATCAGCGAATTAATTAACGAACAATAGCGGCAAGCACTCGGCAAAGTTCACGAGGCAATCGTTTCGATTCGGCTGGTTTTCCGATTACCAACCCGGTTGCAGCGCCAATTACTCCAGTCGAAGGCCGAAATTTACTGGCGCAACAAAAAATCGATGATGAATGTTTCCCCGGCAGCGTTCTCGTCGTGCCAAAGTGCGGCAATTAAAACGAAACGAGAGCGTTTCCGTTATCACCGCCGAGGATCCCGGCGTACTTTCTTTTTTTCGAGAGGCGAGTGTGTTACCCGATGCTCATCGATCTCCGGCAAACCCTGCGCCGCAACTTTGTACCGTGCTGCGATATCGTAACGAGCCGGAGCGAAACGCTTCTCAACAGGTTGAGCGAGTCGGAACAACCGGAGGCGCATCGAGAGGCGATGGTGATGCAGCGGGTTGAAAATTGAAATAATTTCTTCCCGCAAAACCGATACTTCAGAAATATTCTCCTAGACGTCTTTCATTCGGAGAATTAATCGCGAAGAAAAAGTTTCAAGCAGATCGGTTCATCGGTTACCTTTCCAAAAATTCGTGGCAACAATTAGTCCGCCAATGGCCATTAATTTCGCGAGACGAACTGACGAAATAAGAGACAAACCGACGATTCTGAAAACGTTCCTCGACGCGGCTCGTTGCGAAACGTTCGTCACCCTTTCACTCGCTGGAGCCTGCTAATGGCGATAGAGCGTGAGCACGACGTCAGTTGCTGGCAGCGTCGACGAAATATCAACGATGGCGAAACCGCCGCTCGATCCTTTCGGAGGGTGAGCATTGGAAATCCCACCGGTCGATAGGAAATTGAAAGATAATCGCGCTGATTACGCTCCGCGATTATCGCGACTACGCGCTTCTATCGATGCGATGGTGTAATACCAGTTTGACATCCTGCGCGCATCGACCATTCGAAATCTTGACGCGGACGACAGGTGAGCGCGAGCCGATCAGCCCCGACAGAGTTCTTGAACAAATACGGCGGACCGCGCTCGCATTACCAGTTTTACCTGTGCGAAACTGTAAATAAACGCTTAAGGCTGCGCGGCGTTTCAGTTTTTCGCTTGTTACCGGTTGGCCGCTATACGCGTCGCTCCTAGGAAAGTTTTAGATTACGCTTCTTCTAGATATGTAGTTTCTAGGTCTTTGTTTTAGAGTGAGGGGATACGTCGTGTCACGCGATTAGAGGAGAGATTCCGTTGATAGCGAACGATGGGATGACGAAGCTTGCGGATGTTAACGCTGGAATTACTGGACGCGTCAAAATGATTTGCTTCCGAGCTTTTCTTTATTGGACTTCTTTATCGAAGATAATATTACGTTACACTTTAAATTGAAATAACTTTTTTTTATAAATGACCAAATGGTCTCAATTTTTCTAAATACAAATTTTAGTACAATTTCTATGAAATTGGTACGGTGCAGTATTCAGGACACGTTCGCCATGTTGTAGTCTTACGCTAACCTAGAAGATACAGACCTAGCTGGTCTAAAAAGCTACCAATCGTCGTAGCATCATAGACCCAGTTCCTGTGGGCCGGTAAGATGGAAGAATTGCCATCGGCCGCGAAAACCATGGACTGCGGGGACACTGTTGCGGCCGTGTCTCCAGCGAAGCTCTTGGCGTGGGGGTATCTCTATCAGAATGTGTTTTACATTAATACTTTAGTGTTTTAGTGGCGATTGCCGGCCGTTAATGCCACTCCGGCTTGAGTGGCCTGGCTCCCGGCTTTACAAATTTATACACTCTCTCGGTCGCTCGTCCTCTCCGATATGATATCTACGTTGGAGCGGGCGAGGCGAGCGGCGACTCGCCTCCGCTCCAGCTGACCTTATTCCCGGAGCTGGTCGGACCGATCGTCCGGCGACCTCGATCCTCAGGATCCTCCGCGGATGTCGCACGCGGAACCTGATGATCGATGCCGCCCGATAATTTTCACGGTTCCGCGAGCCCCGCAGCCGCTAAACCATTAAACAAACGCGGCGTTACGTAACCCGTCGAATCCGCTGCGACGCGACGCCTAGCCTAAGTGTCTTTCATCGTTCCTCTGACGCGTCATTAATAATAGCGGCGGGTTTCTGTGCCGTCGCTGCGCGTCGATGACTCCTCGACGTGTCCCCGGCTTCGAGAGGCGAGGAAAGTTGCTTCGCCGTTTCTAAAACTCGAAGACAGGAAGAGGAAAGGTCCTCTCCGGAGATCTACAGCGCTGGAGAAAATGCTATTTTGAAATAGCGAATAGCAGGGAAGAGCTCCGGAAATTTTTAACAGGTTCTACTTTAGACGCGAACCGTGGAAGTCGGTTTAGAAAATATTCTGACGTCAGAGATGTTGATGCAAGTGTTGGGTTGCAAAGATAAATATGTCCTGTTTTTTTAACAATTCGAATTGAAAAGAAGTTATGCAATTCTGCGCTTTATGGATAACTGAAAAGAGCTACCGAACGTAACCAAACACGGTTAAACTGTTCTAAAATACATCACCTGTTTTTAGGAGACTCTGTCACGGGACAAGGAACAAACGATTTCCCTTTCTTCGAAAACATCCGCAAGAAACGTCTATTCAAAGTCAGAATCCAAATACGCATTTCCCGGCATTATTGTTTGTAAATGCAGTGGTCGCACGTTCACGCGTTCGCACGACTTTCTCCATTGTCCTCCGTAGCCTAACCGACCCTGAAAAATCGAGGAACCCTACGCGCGATCATCTCCCGCGGAGAAATCATCTCGAAGATACCGCGTTCCATTCAGAAACGAGACACCTTGGCGAACAAAGGAAGACCAAAAACTTGGTTACTCCGGTACGTTCACACTGTCCGACAAGTAGGAGGATAAGAGCGCGTTGCTCTACGATGTAGGTGATAATTCTTTCGATTCCGGGGCTTTTTCTGAACAGCTAGAAGGTAGATAGAGGTCCTCGAAGGAAGATAGAGGGAAATCTGTTCGCGGCTCGCGATCACCGGGTCTCTCGCAAGAAGGCAACGTGTACTATACGGTGATCCTTGGGGAATGGTAGTGGTGACGGATACGGGGATACGGCGACGATGACGGTGCTGGTGGTAGTGCCGGTGGTGGTGGTAAGTATGGTACCCCTTGGAGCGGGTGTCATCATTTATCTCGCACCGGAGATCGGGCCCGCCGATACAGCGGGACGTTTTAATGGCCGAACCATGTTGGAATTAACCAAAACAAAGACGAAGCATCAATTAGGCGACTTTTTCTTCCACTTCGCCCGACTCTCCGTCTCGCTCCCTCCCGGCCCGCCGTGTCAAAGAAGAGGATCGGAGGTGCATACTCCTATACGCGGCCCACCTATGTACTCGGCTCTGGCCCCCTTTGCAGACCCCTCGCCCCCTTCGAGACGCTCCCTTGCACCGATCCCTCCTACCTCTCCCCACCCACCCTCTTTTTCTCTCTCTCTCTCACTAGCTCGCTTCTCTTTCTCGACGACCATAGTCGTCGCAATCCTCTCTCCTCTCTCTACGAGCACCCTCGCGAATCCCTCTCCTCGCAGAGCTCCTTTGAACCGTACGCGCCCTTTGGCGCCCAGGTAGCCGCATTGTCTCAGATAATGGCTAATAAATTGCCCGACGAAATCGCGCGGACCTGGACCACCGCGGCCGCACTGTCGCCGCGAATTGCTCGCTGCAGAGAATACTAACCCCGATCGACCACTTTCGGTTTCGATCAGGCAAGAAACGAGAGAGTGGGCTGCCTCGCGGGGACTGGAAACTTGCGTCAGCTCTGCGAGCCCTAGAACGTTAACGTCCGTCGACATAGAAGCAACCCTTACGCACCTCTTACGGACCTCTGGTTTTCATTGGAATTTTTCCGAGCTGCCAAAAATTGTTACAACCATTCGAAATATTTGGTAAATTATCAAAGTTCGTATTTATGGAGATACCAAATATTTGAGTGCTTGGAAACTTGAAACAGCGAAAGAATTTGAGAGACTTGGGGATCTCAGACCCACAGGACGGATCCTTGCACTTACACTATCGGGAACTCGGTCGAGCTCTCCCGTTTTGTTCGATTCCCCTTAACAGATTCGGCCTTTTTTTGCAGATCATTTTGGAAATTCGATTTACAAGCAGAACCGAACGATAAATTTGTCGGAGTATCAGGAAACCGACACGTCGGTCCTCTTTTTTTTCTGCGGCGCATGGTCCCCAGGTCCCCGGGCCAGGTAAGAAACCGAGAGTTTCACGAAAACCGACGTTAATTATTCGACGACGGTCAAGGATAGTCCGATCCTGGCGTCTCCTCGTGATCTCGTAGGCCACTTCGTGGGACGTCTCGTTCGCACGCCACTTCAGGCCCTCGTAAACGCGGAGGCCTCGTGCCAAAATACGATATTTCACGGTGACGCGACCCTAAGAGCCGTGTATTATACGCCTGGCAATTTGTCCATTTCTATGCAGGCTGCTCGACTGCGACTTCAACTGTCCAGGGCCTCCGTAGTACCTCGAAGATTCCCCTTTTTGTTCATCTTGCGACGGGGACGAGGGATTCTGGTCCGCTTTGACGAATTTGGAATGATTAAAAAAGTTCTGCATAAAGAAACCTGTTCAATGCAACTGGATACCGAAATATATAGATTAGAAACCTTTTAGTAAATTGACATTTCCCCGAGAAAAATTGTAGACTGTTATTAGGGTTGTATAATACATTTTCAGAGTGTACTTTCCCGTATAACGTATTAACGCATTATCATTTTTATTAAACAACTACGGTTCGACGACATTTACCTTACGCGTGTATGCTGATGTTTCGCACGTCGGAGCAAGCTGTAACTTTCTATCCATCGCGATATTATTTAGCCAGAGGTTGGTGTCAAACAAGTTTACCTGGTACGAGTCGCAATTTAGCAAACAATATTTCAAATTCACACGTAAAATTATGTCCTCGGAAAGTCTTTCCTATGACTGTGTTGCGAGACGAGTATTCAGAATTTTAATTGGTAATCGGGATGGTCTGTGATTTACGAGTGGAACGGAACATTCAATAATAATTTATGGCAGTCGAAAGAGTTGAGAATCTCGGAGAAAATCGATTCGCGAGCGTAGCAGCGCTTACCGACGATGCCGTTTCTAGCCTAATTATTTCAGCGTTTTCGCGCGCGGAAGAGTCCGGGATGGACAAGATCGAAGGGCAGCGATGATGGATAGTCGAAATGGAGGTGGGAATCGGCCGCGGAAGGGCTGTCGGGCTGCGGCCGCGCTATAAACGAGAAGCTGATCGCGCAGGTGACGCCGGCTCCTCCACTAATCACCATCGGTTTTAGATTATTCTAAAATAATGACCGCCTTCTAACGGCGCGAATCGACGGTGACAAATCGCCGCCGCGGATCGGCTCACGTAACGACCGGTCGCAAGCGTCGAATCCAGTCGAACTATCACTTTTCGAATGTCACCGTGCAGAAACCCCGCAGCATATCTGGCATCAAAATCCTCTTCAGGTAGGAAAACGTCCACAGTCCACGGGCGTTCGTTTTTCGAGAAATTTGAAACTAGGTTAGTTTCCCACGCGGTCGAACCAATACAACGTTGGCGAATCTGGTAAAACGATCAAAAATATACTGGGAACACTAGAAATATTCACGAAATTCAAATCGACCGTGTCGCGACGTTACAAGAATTGAACCCGGAATATCGCCGAAAATCTCAATAAAATCGTCCGGATTATACGCGAACAAATCTATGAATCACGTTTACACAGGTAGTATATCAACCGGTGATCCGTGTAGCGAGACCCTCCTATAGATTCTAGCGGGGAACAGGGAACCGAAAGTCCTCTTATCTGTCGTTTAATTCCTCTCCGTTTCGTCAGTCCGGGAGTCAGCGGTGAGACTGTTCTCGCCATAAATCGTGCACGGTGTTACATAAATTACCGTTCGAGCGTTCGTTAGAAGCGGACACATCGGACACACCGGGCGCGTTGTCCCGTGGAAACGAAGCGACCGGTTCGAGCAACTGTTAATCGGCGCTGGTTAAGTCAGAAACGGTTCGATAATAGGTGAACCGCTAATAGATAATGGCCGAGTTCCGAGCGGAGCAGAGCGGAGCGGAGCAGAGCGACGTATGTAGTTCTCTCTTTCTCTCGGCGTAGCTGGTTCTCACGCGACACCCCGTGTATTTTCCATCGAGCGGCTTGATTTAATGTTTCCTGCGCGAGCCGTGCCGCGGTCCGAGGCGGCCAAGAACAATTCGAAGTATCTTCGAAGGTGGGTCGGGGGACAGGAACCGCGCGGTGGCTCGGGACGTTCCAAGGATGTCTCCGCGACACCTGAAAGCCCCGTTTCGCCGACGCGGACGCTGCAACAGCGCCTCCGCTCGCCTCATCCCGCTCCAACTCGTCTCGACTCGCCGAGGCTCGTCTTCGCTCGAACTTGGAGGAATAACACCAACTGCCGGCTACAGAGACTACACCGACTTGAAACACCTCTTGGAACGAATCTTGATTTTTTGAAAAAATTTCGTTCCAAATTTTCTGCTCCGTTTTTCGAAAGAAGAGACACATTACCTACCGGCGAGTGTGTCATAATTTTTAACTGTTCACGAGCCGTGGCTAAAAAATGTTTAAATTGTGAACGAACAGGTTATCCCCGGTAACGCGAAAGACGATTTTTATTCGCAGCTCCCTCGGGCCCCGGGACAGCTAGGTCCTGATCGATCTTCATAAATTTCAGCCTCGGTATCCTTTCTCTTCGGATGCAGGGCCCGCGGGGCAACGAGTCGCGAACAGGTACGAGATAAGTCCGCTCGCCGACGGAATACCGTGAGAGAGGTATTCCTCCCTTGGATAGGGCGAACGTGTGGCCACCCTGCGCGGCTACGGGGCCCTATGGGTCCCCGCCCCCCCGTTCATTCACGCGAGAGCCATCTTCCCATTGATGGCTGGCTGGGCCCGATCTTCGTGGACGAAGGGGGCGCGGAGGGGACCGTGGATCGCGGCACGGCCAAAGGAGGAAACTATGCGACGACGGATGGCGTAACGAGGAAGGCCCACGCATTAATACTCTCTCCCCTCTCTCCCCGTTGTCCCCGGGCCTCGGGCCCCTTTTCTTTTTTCACGCCGACCCGCCGTGAGAGCGCGCGCGATCAAAAACCCCGGGTCCCAGCTCCTAGGAGACGCGGCGGACCCGCAAGGGCCCGCGACGGGCCCCAAGAAAAAGCGGACGGATCCTCGCCGGACCGCTGCTCGCCGCCAGGACGTTCCAAGGATGTCGTGGTCACACCTGGGCCAGGAATGCGCCAGTCCAGCTTTTTGGTCCCCGGCGGAACAGTTTTATAGTAATTGATCGTATCGCCGCCGATTCCATTCTGAAGCCGACTCCTGTTCAACCGGGGGATGGATATGGGTGGCGGTCAATGGACGGATAAACACCGTTCGACGTAGCCGCGTACGACCCTGAGCTTTATTTCGGGCAACCGGGATTTCGTTGGGGAAGATCGAGGCGAGACGCTTTTCAAGGCGGGTTCGATCGTTTTGAAACGTCATCTTAAAGGGGAGATCTCCCTTTGCGATATCGCAGTGAAACGAATGTGGAAAAATTCATTTTTTAACTCTCTAGAGTTGTCTGTATTCCATGATCTCGAGAGAAAGTAAAATTTTAGAAAAGAAAGAACGATTTCGGTTTTTCACTCCCTTAACCGCTTGCCGTACCTTTTCTTGTACAGTTACAGCGATTAGAATCGTCTTTATGCACAAAAATTTCGTAGAAGGGAGAAGAAAATGTATATTTTTTGTATGGCTACATTTATTTTAAGGCTTAAATATTGATTACAAACGAATTGTAAGGAGGAGACTCGAAACGACCTTCTTTTTCCGTTCCTTGCTCGTTCGGAACTGTCTGTATTTCTTATTTTTAACAAAACACGTATTACACAAATCGATAAAAATATATATAACGCGTAAATCAATAAAAATATATACTATGGTCAAACACATGATACGGCATGCATGCATACGGTGAACATTCTTACAGAATCAAATTTTATTTCGTCTAAAATGAAACGCGTGACATTCGTATTTGTTAGACTTTGTTAAAAAACCTTCATCGCGAGTCTGGCTCGTTAAAGTACGGCAAGGGGTTAACGCGAGCATAGATAGAATCTTGTGAGATGTTTTTACACAAAATTACAGAGGTTCAAAAATTGACAATTTTTACCTTGTTGCAAACTCGTGGAGTAGCGTATTAATTATTATGCTGTGAAGGAAACTGACGATGTCAATTGTTTCATGCTGTGTGCTGTTGAAAAAATTTCCGAGCAACGCGATCAACGTGTTTCTGTGGTGTAGAAGCCGGTTACCTTATTTTTAGCGAGCCTCGCGTAATGGTGAAATGGGTCATGGAGTTTCATCGACCCTCGAAATATCTATACCTTTTTCCCGTAGATTAGAACGGCCGAAAGATATCGGTGGCGCTGCGAGGGTGGAATAAAAGGGAGGGAGTCGCGTTTTCGCGAGCGGAATCGCGCTATTGTATCTGAAAGCCGGCGCATTACTCAGTTGGTACGGCGGCCCGTTAGTCGATAAGGATTTCAGGTGCGATGTTACGTGCATGTCGCAGGACAATAAACCTCGCGAGGCGAGCCACTTCGGAGTCAGCTTTCCGCGGCATATCAAAATTTACGACTGAGATTAATATTCCTCTCGTGCTCGGGGCGCGGTGTATTTGTTAAGGGTTTTCGAGATCGAACGATACCACCATTAAATATAATTACCTCGCTCCTTAAATTACATCGTATTAACAAGCTTTCCACCGGGCCGCCGTCCGTCATGCGTCGTGGGTCCCACCGTTTCACGCCTTCAAGGATTTTCCGTCTGTATTTTGTTCGTAACTGAGAAAAATTCTGCGCCGTGGGATTGTTTAAACCAGCCCGGATTCAACGAAATACACGAAAGATCACCTATCAGATTCTCCTACAAAAAGATATACATACATAGTTGCAATTACACACGGAATCAATTAAACATTCGCTCCGAAGCGGCTGGCTACGGCCGATTACTTATTCAATGCAGTACATGTCTTTAATTAGTTTCATGCAAAATGTAATTTCACGCGAAACTTCCAAGGGATACGTTTATAACGGTAAACGAGATACCACTGTATTTTTACTGTAGCCATGACTTATTAATAAGCTCGACGGAAATGGGAGGAAGAGAGTTTTAACGTGTCCGGATTTAGACGTATCCCGATTACAAGAAACGAAGCAATTTCATTCCAGCAATAGTTCTCATTAAAAGCAATGCAACATATGCATAATTCTTGACAGCGACCATATTGATTGTAAACGGACCATTCTTTCCTAGCCTTGGTCATCTTCGCCGATTTTGATCAGTTTTAATCCTATCTCATAATTTTCCAGGAGACTTTCGTTAGTTTTCGACGCTTAAATTGAATAATATATAGAATGGACCAAGAAAATGTTGATAGAGATGATATTTCTTGACATTATCTAATCAAATGTTTCGATTGAAGATTACTTCGAGGACGTGGTGCGTTCATTGTTGGATGCACCTGTATGTGCCCCCTGTAACACTGCGTAGAGTTGCATGACGCACCCCGTAGACCAAGTTGCACAAGAATGGTTCGCCCCAATTCTGGTGCGATTCTCGAGAAGTTACCGATCGACGAGAGGACAGTTACAAGCTCATTGATGCGAAGGCTCGTGTACGGGGACGTTGGGCTCGGCGGGTTCGACGATCAATAGGTGTCCTCCGGTTTACATTGGTTTATCTACAGTTTCCTGGTTCTAATGAAAAGCCCCAACACCAGAAAGTATCGCGTGGCTTCCGCAAACGAGATACGGCCGGGTTTGGTCCTCGGCCGCGACTTGTACCCTGATCGTCGTCGTCCGGTTTAGCCGATCGGGAGACCACCCTGTCCTCCGCTCGGAATTTCGGGGACTATCTGTTGCCGCGCGGCTAGGTACAAAACTGTCAGACGTGCCCGAAACTGGGCACCGGATATTCCCTGTCCCCGGTCCTATCTTATCGGCGACGTCGCCCAGAAAAACAACCCTCGAGGACCTCGTCGACTCGCACGACACGCTCCTCGTCGTTGAGTCCCCCCTGCTCGTCCCCCGACTGTCCTCCGTTTGCTCATCCTCTTGCTCGTCCTCTCCTCGTCCCTCTCGGAACAGACTGGTTCGGCTCCGGTCCGCCGAAAAATCGTGATTTAAGGTCAGCAGGCGAGCAAGGTGGGCCGAGGCAGGCTTTCGCGAGGCTGGCTGTCGCCAAACCGGACGTCTCCGACCCAGCCCCCGGACGTTTATTCTGGAAATGACCGGCCCCGGGAAAAACAAAGGAGCCGCTAGCCTATGCGCCAGCTAGCAGGGAACCCAACAACGCTAGTTACTCGGTCACGGATTCTCCCGGATTAGCCTACAAGCCTCTCGCTCTTTTTCCCCCTACAGCGACATCCTCGCCCTAGATGGAGATCGCTGATCCTGCTCGTTAACCGAAATTACGCGACACGTCGATGAGAAACATGCCGAGGACCTTTCGACATTCCTCGCTCCGATCTGCGAGTCGGGCTTTCTGTGTAGAACGTGGGAAGATTGTTCGATCCACTGAGTTTTGTTGGTTTATCGTCTTTGGACGATTTTGTTGCTGGTTGGAGGCAATTGCGAGCTTTTAGAACCTCGGCCGGAGAGTCTGTGTCTCGACGATGTACCAGGTGTGATCAAAAAGTAAGGTGACTTTTTCAATTTCGCGGGATACCTACAGTCGATTTTCGTTTTCTTTTTTCTCTTATGCTGTCCCGAACATACGTTCACAGTTTCAGCTGTATAGCATTTTTTGTTTGTTTGCATGAAGCATAAAGGTTAGAAGTGTTTTGCGTGTTCGGCGATTTTCTGCTGTCGAAAATAATGGATCAAAGAATTTGCATCAAATTTTGTGTAAAAAATGGAATTAAGTGCTCTAAAACACTTGAAATATAGACAGTGGCGTACGGTGAGTGTACTCTGAGGAAAAGAATGTTTATAAGTGGTACAAGCTCTTCCAAGAAGG